>CM059997.1:23316320-23855690 GCA_030463065.1 Aphidoletes aphidimyza | reverse complement strand
CACCAGCACCAGCACCAGCACCAGCACCAGCACCAGCACCAGCACCAGCACCAGCACCAGCACCAGCACCAGCACCAGCACCAGCACCAGCACCAGCACCAGCACCAGCACCAGCACCAGTACCAGCACCAGCACCAGCACCAGCACCAGCACCAGCACCAGCACCAGCACCAGCACCAGCACCAGCACCAGTACCAGCAGTAACACCATCACCATCAAGTGAATTTGTCACAACCTGTAGTGGTTTATCTGTTGCACAAATAGTTTTATTTTTATGATTTTCAACACCTGGTGATCTAGCTGGTGATATGGAACGACTAGTGGTAGCAAGAGTGGTAGGGTTTCTTTGGATGTTTTCTTCATTCTCATCTGTGTTTGAGGACTTGCTTGTGGTTGGTTGATTATCTACAACTGTCCATACCTGAGCAAATGATCCACTAGATGATCTAGCATGTGATTGCTTCGAACTACGCTTCGAAACTGGTTGCACGAAGCTATTGCTTATCTTAGCAAATGTGGCTGATGAGCTTCCAGTTTTTGTAGAATTTTTGCGTTGAGTTCGATTCGGTACAATCATTTGTCTTGGCACTTTTGCTACTACTGTATTGGCCTGTCTGTTTTTAACATTATCTGGTGGTATGGGTTTTTCTGATAATCGACGACGATTATAAACTGGTGGTTCAATGCTACGGTGACCAGCTACGAAATCGGACGCATCCTTTGAACTCACTGGGAAAATATTTGTGGAAAAACGAAAAACTCAATTAATTTCTGAATATCGATAAGAACAAATAAATAGCTAGCAAGCTAGCTAACAAGTGTTCAAACTAGCTAGATAATAAAAATAAAATTGGCAAAAAGAAGAATATTTAATGAAAATTATTGACCTAGTAATTGACATTGCAAGTTCCATGGCCATTGGAATGTAAAATACATTTTTGCTAGCATTTATGAGTACAGATGTATCTTATAGTGTTCAATAAATTAGATTCTTGCACATTTTTGGATAAATTACCTCGGAATTTAATTATGTTGCACTTATACCAGCCTTCATGAGGAAAAACAGCATCATTTGGAGCACACAAGTTTGTGGGAAAATCATTTCTGGGAAGCCCATTTGGCAAGAACGCACATGGGTTGTCGGTCCAAAATGTACGATGAGTTTGATTAGAATTAACACCGTAATTCATAAATTTTTCCACGTACAGATTGTTGCCTTGTATCCATTTAAATGGTACAACATAATTCTTTTTTTTCACGTGTATGAAAACAATATAATACATATTTGACTTTGAGGTTATGTATTTTTCCAGCTGACTCACGTTGGGTTTGACGCTAGGTTTGGAAAAAATGATTAAAATCTAATTTGAAATATAAGAATTTTAATGAGAATTTTATCAAATAATGAAAACAAAAACGTTGAAAAACAGAATAAAATAGATTTGTTTAAAGAATATTCACCTCAAAATTTGATTCAGTTCAGCACTGTTGTAAATACGGTATACACTGTTGTCAATATGGTGTATGAGAGGTTATGTATTTTTCCAGCTGACTCACGTTGTGTTTGGCGCTTCTTTTGGCGAAGCACTTAGCAAATGATTGAAATGTAAGACATTTTCATGAGAATTTTACCAAATAATGGAAGGAAAAGTTGAAAAAGAGAAAAAAATACATTTGTTTAAACATTCACCTTAAAATTTGACTCAATTCGGCACCGTTGTCAGTATGGTGTACCACGGAATTGATAGCAAAAAGGTTTTCATCAAAAGTCACAATTTCGCTAGTAATTTCGTTGACTCTAGCAATTTCTTCTTGATTTAAAATAGGATTGCTAGGCAAATTCGCTAGGGGCTTATGTGTCAAGCGAGTCCCACGATTCTTTTGCAATTCCCTTAGTATTAAAGCGAGACCTGCGAGTTCCTATGATGTTATACAATGGGACCCGCAAGTCCTGCGAGTCCCTGCGAGTCTTACGCATATTAATACTATGTTGTACGAGTCCATACGAGTCCAAGTGACATTTATTAGATTTTAAAATGACAAAAACAGATTTTGAAGTATTTTCAATTCAGTCATAAATAGTTCATCATTTCAACTGTTTGTTTTGTGTATTGTACCACTTGTTAAAACATTTCATTTAAAAAAAAAGGAAAATACAGAGACATTTTCAGGCGAAAGAGAATATTTTTTCAATATTGAATTCTAATTTGGGCATTGAAATTCCAAGAATTGTTAATAGTTCATTGTTTTGCAAGTGAAATGTCACACTTTTTTATAATGGCAACGAAAATCGATAATCAAATGGTTGAAAACAAATGAAGAGATTTTTTATTTAATAATATTTGCGTTAAAACTTTTTCTCTTTGTTTTGTTATATATTATTATTTGACTTATTTAATAATCGAAAATGTATAAATACATTTGTAGTTTTGCATCGTATACAATTTCAAACGAACGTGTATTAGTGAAATGATGAATTGGTTGGCAAAAAGTCTCGCTTGGACTCGCACGGAATCGCAATATTTGTGACTTTTTGCATAGTATTTGAACGTAGGGACTCGCGTGGACTTTCATATAAAATATACTGAAATTTGCGAGTCCTGCGATTCCTCAGCGAATTTGTACGATTCCCGCGATTCTTTAGCGATTCCTTAGCTATTTCGCACGATTCCCACGATTTTTTGCGAGTTTTCTTGGGAATCGCGCAACTCAGAAGCCCCTAGCAAATTCGTAATCGATTCATGGTTTTTAACATGTGTAACAAAATTACTAAATTTCCAAAGAGGATTTTTGATACACGGAATTTTAATTTCACACGCTGGACACTTAACAATACAACGAATGCAACTTTCTTAATCGATTTTACAACTAATAATGTCGGTTTCGGTCAATTTGAATGATAATTTTTTAATATTTGCATTCCGTCCGATTTTTGATATAAGTTCTCTTTTTAATGCCACTTCATCAAATTTATCAACATTTAACTTTTTTTTATTCTCTTTTTTTTCTATCCGTTTTTGTTTAATTTCGTTTATGTCAGAATCTAAATATTTCGGCAAACTTAAGATAGAAACTCGATCCGCTATATCAAAGCGGAATGGTTCTTGATTTTCAATAGATTTTTGGTATTTAGTCTCTTCTAATAAATATATATTTTGATTTACAAATTGTTCGATTTCATTTAAAATTGTTTCGTTTATATTCAATATTGCGAAGTTATTGTCAAAACCGGTTGACACTAGTATTTTTTTCAAATGATTGGGAAATTTAATTTTTTTTATTCTCTCAAATTTGCACCAAAAATTCATACCTTACCATTCAATTTTCAAACCGCTAATGAAAGAAAAAAATCATTTGGTGCGCCTTCAGTGTGGTAGTGACAGCTGGACTTTTCAATGGCAACACCACGGCGAATTCAAAAATATGGTAATCAAATTAAATTCAGCAATATGCTGAAGTATTCACAATATGCATCAATATTCCCAATATGCATGGCAGTGAACAAAGCAGTGAATATGGTAACATATTGTGAATATGTGTACATTTCTCTATATAAAGTGGAATATGAGGGAATATTGATGCATGTTTTGGCCTGACAATCTGCAATCAGCCCCTAGGTGGAGTCGGGTGGAGTCGAGTGGAGTATTCGCTTCCTATCTTCGAGTTGAGTTGAGTTTGGAGTGAGTGAGCGGTTCGGGAGTGAGCTGAAAGTCGACTCGACTCAACTCACTGGCAAAGGGTCGACTGCTCACTCAAGTCGACTCAAATTCGACTCCGCTTACACCCCTGGCAGATGCACATTAGAGTGGACCTCGTTGAAAAAAAATTGTTTTTTCTTGGGGGACCAGACGGTTTCCGCATTTTCGAGTCCAAAAAAAAAAGATCTGGAATAAAAATAGTCCAAAAAAGTGCCGGCAACAGGTGCCACCGCGACATTATAGACATTCGATGAAAAATCAAAATGTTTGGAAATTGATGTACATTTTTATTACGCAATGGCGCAATTTTCAACCTATTTCAATGTTTTGACTCTCGTTCGAAAGATTTTGAGGTCTTCTATGAATTTTTAATCGAATTTTGAACAACAAATGAAATTTGTTTGGATGGCAGCACCCACAAATAGTTGAAAAAAATGGTTCGAAAAAATCATGAAGTCTCAACTAAAAACTCCAAAATCTTCAAAATCTGTACCCATCTACGAGCGAACATTTCTGGGGCTCGTTTTTAGTAAGGTTACAGCCGTTGGCCCCCTTTGGGTCAATATTTCCCATTTTAGAATGGTCATCATTCAAATGTGTGCATTGGTCGCATTTTTCAACATAAAAACATGTTTGATAGCCTATTGGAAAGATATTGACGTCTACTAGATGAAACGAAAAAGAAAATATGAAAAAAGTTCAGTGTAGGCGGGAAATTTTTTGTTGGTCTAAAAGTTCGAAAAAATCGAAAAATTCGATGAAAATCCCAATTTTTCTCGAAAAAGTGCCGTAGGAGACGCTCTTTTTTTATTTCAGATATCAAAAGGGCATAAAATGTTGAGCCGGAATACAAAGAAGGTGGCGCCTGTACATATAGAATTTGGCCACTCTGAATTTAAAGCAAAATAAAGCTTGGTGACACAACTAATTGCAATAGATGGCGCTCTATTTCGCCTTAATATTCAGAGTGATTTATATTCATTTAGGAACGCCATGTTAGTTCATTTTATATTCAATACAATTTCCAAACGTCTAGAATTGTGAAAAAATATTTTATTTTAATAAAATAATATTGATGTGAATTATAATAATATTTTTTTTTTTATTCATATTTCCATTGAACTCTCATTGCCAACACACATGAAGTGTGTTGGTATATTTGTGGTGTTGCCAATGACTGACACTGGTTGTGAAACTCATTTCATTGGCAACACCACAAATACACCAATACACTTCATGTGTTTATAGTGATCGTTCACTGGAAATATTTGCGCATTGTTAAACGGCGACGGTCAGGCGCGTTGAGGAGTGTTTAAGTGGTTCGGTCAAGAGTGAATTAAAATGGCTTATTATAAAAAAAATTAGTCTAGATTTGAAAAATGAATTAGTGAGTTCAAACTGTTTGTTGAGAAAATCAAGAATCAAAAGTGAAACAAATCCAAAGCATTTTCGGTACATATAAAAAAAAAAGCTATATCGTACACAACATTGCTATTTAATCACTTTATCCATATTTATTATTGTTTGTTTATTTCGGCTACAGTTTCATTCAAATGCATTAGTTTTCAATGCAAAAACTCAATAAAAACGAAAATGCAAATATTTGGCGAGAATCACTCCTCTTTTCTTTTTGTTACTTCAATTGCAAGTGTTGTTGTTGAGATGATTAAATGAAATTGAGGTTGAAATTGAGGTTAGGTCATCATCATACTTTTTTCATCACAACGTGAACGTCAAATGCCTAGCTAATGTCAAATTGACATTTCCTCTTTGCGTACAAGTTAAAAAAGTAAAGCACATCAGTAACGCCATCTATTAGAAAAATTGTATATTTGAATCATTGAAGTTCAGAAATTATAAGAGCTTTTGTGTGGGCCAATGAGAGCCTATCCTCTTTAAATTTGCGCACCTTGGCCAAAAGTGCAAAATGTTTGAAATGGAGCAACCAATTTTTTATGCACTTTTGATATCTGAAATAAAACAGAGGGTCTTCTACGGCACTTTTTCGAAAAAATTGCGATTTTCATCGAATTTTTCGATTTTTTCGAACTTTTAGACCAACAAAAAATTTCCCGCCTACACTGAACTTTTTTCATATTTTCTTTTTCGTTTCATCTAGTAGACGTCAATATCTTTCCAATTGGCTATCAAACATGTTTTTATGTTGAAAAATGCGACCAATGCACACATTTGAATGATGACCATTCTAACATGGGAAATATTGACCCAAAGGGGGCCAACGGCTGTAACCTTACTAAAAACGAGCCCCAGAAATGTTCGCTCGTAGATGGGTACAGATTTTGATGATTTTGGAGTTTTTGTTGAGACTTCATGATTTTTTCGAACCATTTTTTTCAACTATTTGTGGGTGCTGCCATCCAAACAAATTTCATTTTTTGTTCAAAATTCGATTAAAAATTCATAGGAGACCTCAAAATCTTTCGAACAAGAGTCAAAAAATTGAAATAGGTTGAAAATTGCGCCATTGCGTAATAAAAATGTACATCAATTTCCAAACATTTTGATTTTTCATCGAATGTCTATAATGTCGCGGTGGCACCTGTTGCCGGCACTTTTTTGGACTATTTTTATTCCAGATCTTTTTTTTGGACTCGAAAATGCGGAAACCGTCTGGTCCCCCAAGAAAAAACAATTTTTCTTCAACGAGGTCCACTCTAGTATGCATGCATACACGTATGCATTGTGCATAGAGCACACACGCATGCATAAGCATATTGCTTCTGTGCAGCATGAGAGCATGCGTATGAGCATTCATTGATGCACACAAAATAATCAAAGAGGAATAGAAAAAAATATTTTTCATTCATTCATCCATTAACACGCATCTATGACTTTACCATGCATGTGAGTGAGACTGAGACTGAGATCGAGACTGTGAGCATGCGTGCACGTTTTTAAATGATGCGTAAGGGCATGTTTGCATGTATAAGAGAATGTGGAAGGTCATGTTCGCACGTTAAACTGAATGCGGAAGGTTAGGGTTCGCATGGTGTGCCAGAACAGACATTGCTACTCTACTGATATTGCAAAATTAAGTTTTGCAGAAATGTATATGGTGCAAGTGAAGATGTTTCATTCTTCAGGTAAGTAAAATATATATATGCAGTCATGGACAAAATTGAGTGACCGATTGCCAAAAAAATTGTTAATGCTTTTTTCATGACCTGTTTTCTTATTTTTTGTTATTATTTTTGTACTATTTACTGCATAATAACATGAACTATAACTTTTAGTCTATAAGTAACTAAGAGGATTTTTGGAAATATTTTTGAATTGTTTGGTTTTTTTCAACAAACGTAAGAATATGACATTTTTGCGATGGACAAAATTGAGTAACCGGTGTATCGTTTTCTCTTTCGAACTGACAGTACGGCTTTGTTTATGTACCACAGCACTTGTCATTGGTAGATTGGATTGGATGGTAGACGTTTTTAACGTATTTTTGAAGTAGACCAATTTTGGCGATTTTTCGTCGAACATTTTTTCATCAACAATTTAAAAAAAAATGGTGAAAAATCGCCAAAATTGGTCAACTTCAAAAATACGTTAAAAAACGTATTTTTCATATTCAAACAAGTTCGATGATAAAAAAAAAGTGTCCAAATTATCATTGTACAAGATACACATGATATTGGTACATTAGGTGAAGTCAATGTTGCTTAAGAAGCTGCACCGGAGCAGAAAACGAAAAATATATATGTCAAAACTGCCACCTTGCATTTCTAAACAAACAATTTAGTTTTAAACAATTTTTTTAATATACACAATCATAATATATACAAACATTTGGCCAACAGATTGGAAATAGAATTAATCAGAATATGTATACTGTACCCAAACGAAAATTTCATTTGAATGTTTCAAATTGTTTATTTCTTTTTGCGTTCAATACTGAGCTTATTCTTCCATTTCCAATGCATTCTTTGCAACGTTTCCAATTTGTTTTTTTCTCTCATCAATTCGATGCTGATTTCTGCGCATTCCTTGCAGATATTGCTTTCTTTTAAGGACTCAATTGTGCTATAACAAATGGAGAATCAATGAAAATTGAATATATATCTTCGAATAATAGTATTGTACATCTAATGATATCGATATGTTCAGCTTGGTTCAGCAACAGCTTCATAAGCTGAACCAGCGACAATTCAAAAAATATACATATATATATATATATGTATATTCAAATTACCTGAAGAATGAAAAATCTTCAACAATACTGTTGTAATCTTCAAAAACCGAAGATATTTTTGACGAAATCTCCTGTGTTGAAGTGAAGTTCGCATATCATGAAATTCGTTGGGCAAAATGTTTAGTGTTCAGATATTTTATCAATCCATTTGAAAGGAAGGCACAAGTGAAATGCATTGATCAAAGCGCCGCCATATTCAATATAGCGGTTGCCCACGGAACTAAACTTTTGATGTTATTGTTGTTGTATTCGTTGCCGAGCTGTCAGTATTTCCACCCTCTGATCCATTTGGCTCTTGATTGATTATCTTGAGGCAAACTAAAATATTTTAATTGGATATTATAACAAAGTGTAACGATTTGTTGGTTCAACATGGTTCAGCAACAGCTTCACAAGCTGAACGGATTATAATTAAAAACATATACAACATATGCAGTAAATAGTACAAAAATAATAACAAAAAATAAGAAAACAGGTCAAGAAAAAAGCATTAACAATTTTTTTGGCAATCGGTCACTCAATTTTGTCCATGACTGCATATATATATTTTACTTACCTGAAGAATGAAACATCTTCACTTGCACCATATACATTTCTGCAAAACTTAATTTTGCAATATCAGTAGAGTAGCAATGTCTGTTCTGGCACACCATGCGAACCCTAACCTTCCGCATTCAGTTTAACGTGCGAACATGACCTTCCACATTCTCTTATACATGCAAACATGCCCTTACGCATCATTTAAAAACGTGCACGCATGCTCACAGTCTCGATCTCAGTCTCAGTCTCACTCACATGCATGGTAAAGTCATAGATGCGTGTTAATGGATGAATGAATGAAAAATATTTTTTTCTATTCCTCTTTGATTATTTTGTGTGCATCAATGAATGCTCATACGCATGCTCTCATGCTGCACAGAAGCAATATGCTTATGCATGCGTGTGTGCTCTAAGCACAATGCATACGTGTATGCATGCATACACAGCACACACTATTTCTTAAATGTTAGGGGGAAATGCATTACTCGTATACGCACATATGCATTACTCGTATATTTAATAGGCATGCTCTTTGATTTCTCTATTTCCTTTCACATATTTATGTGTTTGAAAAATATCAAAACGAACAAAATGAAATTGAATAAAACAAAAATTGTTGTTGTTGTTTAAGCTGTATTATATGCACTCTATGGTATAAATGCGTAAAGAATAAATATGCACCTACCTACAACCTACCAAAAATCTATTGGTTCTATCTTTTTTCTCAAAAAAAAGGACCGAAACAATTTTGATTTTTATCTCAATCATTCATTCATTATTTTTTGTTTAAACGTTAATGTCAACGACAACGACGCCAACAAAAATAAAGTTAAAATTAAAGCAAAACGACGACAAAGTGCATTTTTAAACCAAACAACGGCAAAAAAGTGCTAAATACAAAAAAAAATCAAAATAACCAAAACAACGACAAAAAACGTGTTTACTTTTCAAAGCTTGAAAAAAAAATGTGTTTCAGTAAAGTGGTTATTCAAGAAAACTGGTCAACCATTTGCTCGTGTTCGTGATGGCATTGTATTGAGATACTTCGAGCCAGGATTGCAGTCAAATTCTATGGCTCTTCACGGACCACAAGCTTTATACATTGCCTCAAACCGACTGTTGGGCAGTGAAATAATTCAACAATGGAGTTGAGAAACTGAAATCCGTTCATTATGAGTAGGGTTTTTTTGCAGAGCATGTAACAATCCGTCAGAATTAACTTACATGTGCAGCCCATTCCAATTTATTCCAGCAGAATTAGATTTTATACACCACGAAGCAGACCATGATAAAATATATAAAACATATTTTAGAACAAATCCCTCAATTCAAAATTATATCATGAACAATATTTTTATACCAAAATGCGGTGTAAAAACACTGTACTTGGATTTATAAAAAATGAAATGTCATTGAAAAAAAATCTAATTCAAAATCAAATTTCAATCAATTGAAATTCACACCCCTAGGATGCCCAGGAAAAAAGTTTTACCAGCTAAATGCAAACTCCAGACCAATTCGTCGTAACAAGTATCGTTGCAGCAACAAAATTAAAAGTGAAGCCTTTAGACAATTTCGCATTATCCAAAGAATTTCATCAACTGTGTCGTACGAATGACCAACAGTTAGCCGCATTATACGGGATGCCGAATAATGGTCTGAAGACATTACGGCTGAGAGTGTAGTGACACATTTCCCCTACTTTTTATTATTTGGTAATATCGCTTGTACTTTTTATGCATTCCGCTCATTAGCATCAGTGCATAATGATAAGAAGCTAACTCTGGAAACCCAACAATGGGTTTCCAACAAATAAACACCAGTTTCTTTCAATAAACTCCTGTGTCCCTTCAACTCTAACTAAAATCGCTGCTCCGTTGAATAAATAATACAAAAATATACTAATTAACACCACAAGAGTAGAAAGAGGGGTAACGTGAGCGCTATGCGCTGCGTGTTGTGCATGGTTGTATATACGTTTGTGTTTGTGAGCCACAGCCAATTTTGCATCGACATCGAAAAACTGGATGTAAACTCGTGCTTGGGTATAATGGAAAAATAATTCAAAGTTGCTTAGCAGGGCCATAAAACCAAAATGTCAACCAAATTTAAAAAAAAAAAACTTTTTTCCTGGGCATCCCAGAGGTATGGCCCTCAGGGAAAAAATGTAGCCAGGGAAAAATCAGTGGATTCCATATGAAAAACATCAAAATTGGTTGGAAAATAAGAGAGATATTGAGTTTTGAAGTTGACCAATTTTGGTGATTTTTCGTCGAAAAATTTTCCATCAAAAATTAAAAAAAAAAAAATTGTGAAAAATCGCCAAAATTGGTTTACTTCAAAATGCAATATCTCTCTTATTTTCCAACCAATTTTGATGTTTTTCATATGGAATCCACTGATTTTTCCCTGGCTACATTTTTTCCCTGAGAGTCACACCTCTAGGATGCCCAGGATTTTTTTATTTTTTTTTAAATTTTGTTGACATTTTAGTTTTATGGCCCTGCTAAGCAACTTGGAATTATTTTTCCATTATACATTGACATTTCGCTCATTCTATACATTAAACCGCGTCGATTAAGACCATTTACACCAAAGAATGATGAACACTCTGGAATCATTTTACAAATATATGAGAAATACATAAGTGTTGCCACTGTTTTTACATAGTGTTTATACATGAACTGTCAAATGATTCCAATTTCGGCTAAAAATTGAACAGTATTCTTTGATAGACTTTCAGGGGGGCATTTGTTGAAGAATATGTGAAAAATCGATATTTTCGCATTTTTCTCGTGGATTTTCCCTCAGGAGTCGAGTTGGGGATGATTTTCACCATTGATCTTACATTTAAATTTTTCTAAGAGATAAATTGAGTGGATTTACTTCATTATGGGATATATAAAATGACTACTCGGACATATTTGTAGGCAAAATTTGGAAAACAGGTAACTTTTTTCGGCCATTTTTCACTTTCACCATAATAAAACTTTTAAAATCAACCATAAAAAGAACTTGATTTGTGTTAATATCATTCATTGTGATCCAAAAATTGATTATAAAGTGAATGTAAATCTCAATAATCATATTTTCAATAACTTTTATTGGGCTCCCCCTAGCCAGCCCGACAAGTTCTTGCGATCAATATCAAACTCAACAAAGATTTAGTGCTCAATTTGTGATTCACAAAAATGCCATCTGCTGAATTTGTGATGTCATATTCAGTGAATGTATTTTGCTGAGGAATTAGTTGCGCGTCAGCGTTAGCAACTAAGGTTAGCAACAAATATGTAGCGTCAACCGACGCTCGATTATGGTGCGGCAGAAAATACATTCACTGGTCATATTTTCATCACAATTCGCACAAAATCGATTCCAGTGGAAATTTCATATGTTTAACGAACAAAGTCGAAACTCATCTAAATCAAATGAAGTTTTCACAAAAATACCATCAGCTGAAAAATGCAACATGTTATGATAAAAATCAATTTTTTGCCATACAAACAGCATCAAAAAATGATTCGTAAAAATGCATAGTTCTAAAATCAGTTTTGTTTGCTTTTTACAAAAACAAGTTTCTTGTTGCAATACCTTTGCTCAAAAAAACACGGTAAAAAATAATGAAACAATGGTCGTAATATATTGAAGCAGAGAATGGAAGACCCTTCATACAGACTCTTTAGGTAGCTCAATATCGAACGCCCATAAATACTAACGCACTTTAATTTTTAAGTTGCCTGCTACGCGAAAATGGGCAGGCAATAGGAAATAAGCGGAACTTATTCAAATGAACAGCCCAAATACATTCATACCTATCTAACTACCAATTACATGGTGTGAGTATTGCCAAACTTGAATGAATGAATGGATTCAATTGACAACTTTTACTATTGTCTATATTGATCCGTTTATCATCAATATAACGGAACTTTGTGTAAGTGGACTGTAACGCATTCCAAATGTATTTAAACGATGTTTTAATTCATGATTTGATTACCTATGAATACGTCTGACTAGATTTGGAGTTGAAAGCGTGTTTTTTCAGTGCGCTATATCCATTCGATACTCATTCTTAAGTGTAAATAAACATTCGTAGTCAATTTTTTATGTCATATTTTTTATTCAACCATTAGTCGATTGTTGCAAAAAAAACTGAAAAACTACAGTATGATAACGCTATCATTGAATCGATAAAAAATTCAAATTATCAAATGACCTTTCAATTTCTAAAAATGCAAAAGAATGTTGTTCAATGAATCAGCTCAATTTCTGCCTTGAATAAAACAGCGGACAATTAATAGCATTCACATTTTGATATCAATGAACTGTATATCAGCTTAGTCAAACCAAAGTTTATATTTCTCTTGAAAAAATAAATAAATATTGTCGTTTTATGGGTTGGTTTGGCATCATACAAAAAATTTGTTACGACTAACGGTGTTCTTTTTATTTCATGTTCCCAACGTATGCTTCTACATCACACATTTGTTGATATCCAAATTTGAACCACAGTTCATATCGTTCCCATCAAAAATAAAATGCACAACTCATTATGAATTTAATTTTATTACCCTTATTTGAATCGACCCAGTCAATTCAAGTCTGTTGATAACGAAATACATTTTTTTGTGTCCAACGCTTTCGATTGTGATGTCTATACGTTGTTCGTTATCCTTTTGCGATCAAAATTTTGTTTTTTTTTTTTTTTCACCGAATGCATTTTTTTTATAATCAAAGAGACAATGGATGAGGTTTTTACGTCTTGTAACATACATATTACAATTTTTTTTTTCTCACGCGTAATGCCAAATCCATTTGTTTTACCGTTTTAAAATGACTTCATTAAAACAATCCAATTTCATCAGTACTAAAAAATGAAACAACGATAACTTTAATTTTGTAACGTATATAATATATATACAACAAAAATTTTGTGTTGTTAAGAATTTTACCACTCATCTACCTCACTTTTCGCTACAATACTTGTCATCATCCACGACATAACCTTGACTGTGATTCCGTGTTTAAATTTGTCTCAAAGATGATGTCATAACGAATTTTCCGCCATCATTTTGCACAAATCAAATATGCTCTCTAAATAAAATGTATCTTGAATAAATCAAAGCATCAAAGAAAAATGAATACTGCCACCGGTGGAACCGAAATGGAACGGTATGTATGAATTAATATTATCCATAAATCATTTCAATATATTAATTTTCGTTATTGTATGTTCGCTAATTATATATTATTCTCAAAGACGCAGTCGTAAACCAAAAGTCACTATTCAACAGCAGCTAAAAGTATACCAAGAAAAAAAATCATTTCTTTTGAACTCAGACAAATCAATTAAACCTTATTCTGATGCAATATTCAATGAAATTGGAGCATGTTTTGGAATGACAGCGAAAGCGGTTCATTGGTCGGTTTTGCGCAATGCAACTGAGATTTTTGGTGATGAAAATTATGTTCATGCCGAAAAAAACATCGAAAATAGAATCAATTGAAGAAGACATTGATTACATGTTAAATTCTGATGACAACTAATGTATCATCATCAATGTTCAAAATCCAAAGGAGCTGTTTTGTTTTGACTTGGTTGAAACTGTTGGGCCAACACGTTCGTACACATCTCTATGACCAGGCTGGACAGATATGTTATTCACTCTTATTGAACGTGAAACAGGATCATCATGTGTGTTCAATTTCAAACGGGCAAATATAGCCATGAGTGAATTCACTACAGTGGGTACATGCAAAGAATGTGAAGGGTCAGTCAAGGTAACATCAAGCAACAGCCGGCGAAAATTGCGCATCGAAATCACAGCAGGCCCATTGCCACACACGAATACCAAATTCCGTCGATTGACAAGTGCCAAATCCAATTTCATTGAAAATGAATTGAGAACCAAAACCCAAAATAAAGTTTATTTGGATCAAGCAAAACACATTGCAATTGATACCGAAAATCTACCTCGTGATTTTGTCAGCCGAAAATGTATAGAGAACATCAAGTCAAAAAAAAAATAGACAAACTGACTCAGCCATCAACAAATTACGGCTTCTCAAATATTCAATCGAATATGAAGATGCGATCAAAGAGATTTCTATTGATCCATTTGGTGTAATTTTTTGGACAAAGAATCAACAGATTTATTATTCGCAAATTCGGAAAAAGCATGGAGCTGCAATAAGTTTGGATGCCACTGGAGGTTTGATTCGAACTGACACTTTATTGGCCGATGTATCGGAACAAATCGAACGACGTATAAGTTTGCCACACGTTTTCCTGTGTTTGATAAGTGTAAAAAATCCGAATAGCAAAAGTACACCAGTGGGGCAAATGCTAAGCAGTCAGCAAGATTCAACCAAAATTTCATATTTTCTTGATCGTTGGGCAAATGATTTTTCAGTGCCACGTGAAATAGCAATAGACGATTCAGCTGCTCTCGAAAAATCATGTGCTAAATCATTTGCTGGATGCAGAAGCATCAATGAATACATTAAAAAGTGCTTTGACATTCTGTTGGGCAACAAATGTGATCCACCAAAAGCATTCATTCGTCTCGATGTCGCACATTACGTCAATAAACTGCATCAATGTAAAGCGCTAAAAAAAAATGAAAGATGAAGTGCGACACTTGTATTTGGCTGTTTTTGGATACCTCATGCAGCGCGAAGATTTTAATGATACATGCAAAATTGCTCAACACATCATAATATTAGCTAACATTCCTTGGTTCGGTGAGATAAACGGCCAAATGCTCCCAACTACAGAAAGTCACATGAAACTTTATGAACTGGTTCAATCGCATGATATTCGATTTGCTTTTGACGGAGAAAAGGACAATAACGATGATGTTGATTGTGAGACAATTGAAGAGCAAAGTGATCAGAATGTTGCAGGCATTGATGAAATTTCATGGTTCGATGAAATGTTGGGCTGTGCAATGGAAAAGGCCGAAAATGTAAAAATGCTTCTAAAATCCAAAGTCGTGACAAATACCAACATTTATTACAATCCAAAACTGAATGAATTCTTTAAAACACAATTCAATAGAATTCCATTGTGGACACCCATAATGAAGCCATATTTCCGCTCAATATATACATTTGGAGTCAGCAACGATACCGAATCTCGTTTCAATATGATAAAAAATGTCGTATTTAAAGACATCACATTACCAACTCGGCCAGATATTTTCGTTGAACGCATGTTGGATACGGTTGATGATCTCGCAAAGCTGAATCGTCTGGAAGTGCAACATTCGGAGAATTTATTGAAATTAAAGAAAAAAGATGTGATCGCTAAAGCCAATGATTCCAAAGCATCCAATTCTGAGCTCAATTTGGCAATGCATGAGTTGTCACTGGAAGTAAGTTCAATTGTAAATCAAAATTTGTAGCACATATTACCGAAATCATTTTTACAGGAACAGGAAAATAAAGAGCCATGTGGGAATTGGCGAGGAAAAGGTGACGGAAAAAATCAAACGAAAAATCGTACTTGTCGAGCTGCTCATTCAATTTTAAATAAACAAGTGAGTTTTTCTTACCATTTAAAGGATATATCTCGTTATCTAGCTATAATGTACATTTATTTGATTTATAGGTCGCCGAAAAAATCACATACACAAAATTAGTTATGCTTGATAACAGCTACATCTCTCGTGCGCGAAATTCACCGTTAGTGAAAAAAACATCGGCATTCGATACAGCAATATACTTGATAGTGTGTCAAATGGTCGATGATGACCAATTCAAAACGGAAGTAATGGGGCAAGTTGACAAAGATATGCGTAGCTTCATTAACACCTATCTCGAAAAAGGGGCCAATCAGTCTACATATATTGCACGAAACCGAGTGTTAGCCAAGCATTTCAAGGAAAACGAAATTGATGGAATGAAAGAACTAAACTGTGAATCAACAGTCGTTGAAAATATCGAAAGAGTTTTCACCGACATTTTTCCAAGCGCTGTAAAAAAAATGTCATGCCATTGCCCAACAAAAAAAAACATCTGTGCCCAGAAACGTTATTCATGTTTTACAAGCCTCTATCGAAGACGACACATCCTTCAATTTACTGCGCTCGTTGCAGGTGGAGGAATGCAAAAAATGCCACTGTTTACAGTCAATTGAAATCGACCTTGGTTCCCTCGTTTTCATCGACACGAATGACCATGAAATAAGATATTCCCAGATCCCCAAAGCGATATTGATTGGAGATAGAATTTGCATTCTGTATTCGATTGTTCAAGTGTTAGGCCAAAACAAAAATCAATACATAGCACATATCAAACGGCGCAATCAAATGTGGTATTCATTCAACAGTCAAAGCAAGGAAGTGTCATCAGCTAGATTCGGTGACAACAACATCAAAACTCACTTACTTTGTTACAAACGCCCACCGATCTCCAAAAAATCAGCAAATCAAAAACCCATCTCAAAAGGTTCAGAATTTTAAGTTATTCAGAACTTCCATTCATACACACTCAATGGAACAAAGGTGAATGTGAAAAATTCATGCGGCCCGGATGCTATTTTTCATATACTGTGCCGGACCCGGAAGCGAGTCGAGTCAGAGTGAATTCGAGCGGAAGTGACTCGTCTTTTTAGAGCAGCAGCAGCGAGGTATGAAACTCGCTCCAAATTAGCTTGAAGTGAACTTTCATTCGCTCGCTTATGTGCGTTGTTTTGCAACTTTTTGACTATGATCCAGAACCATTAACATAGAGCATTGTTAGAAATTCAGCAAAGAACACTGTATGAACATATAAATCCACACAGCATCAAATGAATAAACGCAATTTAACGTAAGCAATGGCAAATGGTTGAATTTTTGTGTGTGAAGCAAATACGAATGCTTTGAGCCATTAAAAAAATTATCTAAAAGAAATAATTAAAATATTGAAAAAAGAAATGATTTTAAAAAAAGATATTTGAAAAAAAAAATTACACCTGTAAAATTTGATTTATAAAAAAAACATTTAGTTCAAAATGGGATTATATTTCCACATAAATTTTTCAAACTGAAAACCAAAAAACTTATCTTCTTAATATTTCCAATTGATACCTACAAATTGTCCCGATTTATTTAAATTTATGTCAAAAATTTAAGAATTCTTGATATTAAAAAAAGAAAATTTGAAATGATCTCAAATAATGTCATGTTTAAGCATTCAAAAAATATACACAGCAAAACGAAGACGACTAAACATGATTTAACCATTCGAAAATCAGATAAATCTGATAATTTGAAAAATGAAATAAAATAAAATAAAATAAAAAAAGAAGAAATTGAAGCTGGAGCGCACATGCAATAATGCTTAGTGGAAGTTGACATTTTTTTTAACTGTAGAGACAAGTTCAATGATTTTATTTATTAGAATACAAACGTCCCTCCACGGACGTTTTTTATTAACAATTTTAGTAGTAGATAAATTCGATGAACACAATTTTACCTCAAATAATCACACACCAAACACAATCACTCAGAATAGAATCAGTGTTGCCATATAAATGTATACGAAACCCGAAAACCGACACTGAACTGAAAACTTGCAATGGTGTGTGTATGACATACTTTCGAACGAGGGTGATGACGAGATGTATTCGAGCGAGCTCAAACGATATTTGAGCCATCACACATTGAATGAAGATTTCGAGCTGCGATCTTGGTGGTTCGAGCATCGTTTGAGTTATCCGAATTTATTCAAATTGTTTTTAAAAATAAGCAGCATACCTGCTTCGAGCGCTCCTTCCGAACGTACGTTTTCGGTAGCTGGCTTCATTATTACGGATCGTCGGTCAGCTCTTTTGCCCAAGTCAGTGGGTCATTTAATAATTTATAGAAATTTGTACCGTAATTAAGTATACGATCGAATGAAATTGTAAAATACGTGACGAATATTAAATTAAAAAGACAGTTGAGATTATATTTTGTGTTTTTAGTTATTCTTCTTTTAAAAACAATATAAAAATTCGAATAAATTCGAAAATTTCGGTTCGGATTGTGTTTGTTCGTGTTCGTTCGGCTTGAAAGTTCTGATGTTCGATGTCCGTTCGTTTCGGGAAAAATCGAACCGAACCGAACCGAACATGAAAATTTTCGGTTCGTGGACAGCTATAGTGTATGTAGAGCTAATATCATCATCGACAAAATACGTCAGAACATTTCTGTCAATGTTAAAACCACATTGTTCTAAAATAAAAAAAAACGTCACAAGTGGCTAGAGAATTCATATGTTGTGTGGATTTTACATTCACACTTTCCGTTCATCGAATATATTGTGTATTTTTATTCGAAAACTGGAAAAATTGATTCATAAGCGCATTTTGGACATGCGTTTTTGGCAATTGAACATGTGGTTCAATTGAATTCGTAAGTTGTGTGGATTTTAAATTCAAATTTCCCGTTCATCGAATATTTTGTGTATTTTTATTCGAAAACTGCAACAAATGATTCATTTGTGCATTTTGAACATGCGTTTTTGGCAAGTGAACATGTGATTCAATTGAACTCATCTGCTGGGTGTATTCAGGCATTTACCGTTCGAATGTTTGGGCGCATTTTTATTTGGAAATCTCAAAAAGGTAATTTAAAAACAATTTTCCAGTCTGTCTTTTCTTAATTCATGGCTGCTGACATGCCAAAAAAATCAATCAAAAAGTAGAAAAATTAACAGGTTTCGATTGATCTTTAAGGGCGACATTAAAAAATTGTTTTTCGCTACCGAATAGCGGCTATTTAGATTCCTCTCATGAGATTTTTGTGATTGATTTCTATTGCTAATTATAGCAGCGCCCAGAACGAAGTTTTTTGATCGGCTTTGAAGATTTTTTAAGTTCAGCTTGTATTTTTTTAATATCATTTGCGCTTAAACGAGTTAAAATTATTCGAGGTTGCTTTAGCGTTTTTTTTCTACCTTTTCGACAACGATTTCTCGTTTTTTTTCTGCGTTAGATTGTTGTAATACCACCATCATCTCCATATGGGCTTTTGTAAAGCCACGATTACGGTTTAGATGCTTCTCTTCGATATTTTTAGCAGCGTGATATGGTGTCAGCTTTTTGAACGATAAATTACACCACTGATTATTTGCGTTGAAAAATACAACCCGAGCAAGACGATTATTTTCAATAAGTGTTATTACCGATGGCCAAGGTGGATAGTCCTTTAAATGTCCATAAACCACCTGACCAACCGTAAAACTCAATTTTTGAAGTTCCATTTTTATTTTGACTTCGTACACAAAAAACGGCCAGCGATTTCAAACAATTTTCAGTTGATTTCAATATGTACTTCGAAATTCTGTTTCTGCGTCATTACCAAGCAACGATATAAATCTAAATAGACCGATGATACGCATCGAAACACAGAATAGAACTTTCGGTTTTATCAAATAAATCGGATTATGGTGGGGATTTTAAATAGTTAAATTCATAGTTGCTTCAATACCAAAGCGGTTATGTATTTACAGTAAAATATAGTATTCTATTAAATGCAATGCAATACTAATACAAGTAATTATCTGGCGCCAAATTCTGAGAACCAATGAAAAAATGTGACGTGTAACACCTCATGCATCACACTTTCTTATTGGTTCTTGGAATTTGGCGCCAGATGATTACTTGTAATAGTATTGCAATGCATGTAATAGAATACTGTTAATACATAAACGTTTAAATACTTTGAATTCCCCTCATAATCCGATTTATCTAAAAAAAAAAAATGAAAGTTCTTTTCTTTGTGCCGATGCATATCAGCCTATTTTTATTTGTATCGTTGCTTGGTATGGACGCAGAAACACAGATTCGAAGTTTACATTGAAATCAACATTGAAATTTACATTGAACATCGTTTGAAATCGCTGATCATATTTTCTGAACAATATGCCACCAAAAAGAAAGTGCTCAAAAAATCCAATCATTGAATCAGGTGACGAAATGAATAACTCATCGGACAGCAATGATGAATCATATGAACCTGAAAATGATGGCCAAATTCGAAACAGTCAAATTCATGAAGTCGCATCAAATTCAGCAATAGATAGAGATAAAGAGCAACATTCAAATGCATCAATCCCGGACGACGATATTGATGAAGCGGGCGAATTTGATTCAACGGTTAATTTTCATATCAACACATCGAATAAAATCAGAGGATCAAATCATCCCATTTGGGACATGTTTGGACGCCTATATAAAGATGGGAAAAAACTGGAAAAAGCAAAAGATCGTATTTTTCGTGTCAATTGTTTTAAGAATAAAAAACTCAAAAGGTATGTTTTTAGAAATTGAAATACAATCTACTTCACTTTTTATATTGTTTGATGTGCGAAAAGTCACCACTTTCGGTTGCGGAATAAAATATAATGTTTTTTTTTTCAATTAGTTATGCTTCGAGCACCAGCAGCACAATATTGACTCAACACGTAGCAAATGTACACAAAATCAATATTAAAACACAACGAGAAGAAGTAAAACAACAGAAGCTATCTGATATTTTCCTAATGAATAAAAAATCACCTTCGCTTGTCACATCAAAAGATGACAAATTTCTTTTGGCTCGAAGAATTATAGTGTGGTTCAGCCGTGATTTATTGCCGTTTTCTGCGATTGAGAGCACTGGTTTCAAAGATTTTTGGAAATCATTAAATATTGAGATAGGCCTTCCAACTCGTCCAAATGTGTCAAACAATGCACTGGATGATATGTTTAAAGTCCTTAAAGATCATCTCATTAATGAATTGCAAAATACACCAGGTAAAATTGGATTTAAACTATTGAGATAATTAAGACAATCTAATCTTCTTTAACAACACACTTTAATTTCAACCATAAATTTGTTTTACTGATTTATCCATTTTTTTAAAAATTATTTAACTATGTAGAACATTGTGCTATTACAACGGATGGTTGGACTGACAATTTTAGACACTTGCCGTACAATACGTACACCCATCATTATATCAATAATCAATGGGTTCTGAAGCATAGAGTCCTAAAAACTAGCATACTTGAAGGTGCCCACACAGGTGAAAATTTGCGGGACGAATTTAATGCTATGCTACGGGAATTCAAATTAGCGGATAAGAGAATCGTTTGCGTCACAGACAGTGCGGCAAATGAGAAAAAATCCGTTCGGCTTATGGGCAGAAAGCACGTTACATGTATTGCTCATTCGATAAATAATTTGATACAGAGAGACCTGATGAAAAACCATGAAATGCAGCCGTTACGTGATGTTGTCAAAAAAGTTCGATTGGTCCAAAGAAAATTACTTTACAAACACAGTGAAATGAAACGCATTGCTGAAGAGGACAATCAGAAGAAATTGTTCCTAATGTTAGATGAAATGTCGGAAATCGAGCAAGCGATTGACGCGGATGTTCAATTTGGTGAGCCATGTGACGAAGCTGAGTCAAATGACGGAACATGTACTAGTTTCCTGAATGGTGAATCCGAAGAAAACAACTTTTCGGGGCTGAAGACATTAGCTAATATTCGTTGGGGCTGCATATATAAATTAGCAAAAGGATTTTTGGATCATTCAGGTAAGCAAACATTAATTCAACATTAAATTTAACACTAAAACATCCATTGCCACGATGAGCTCATTCGATCAAATACCTTTCGAAGGTTTAACTTGTACAACATAACATATGTTCAAAACAAGCCAATCAATCACTCATCCCGAGTGACTTAACCGATCTATTTTTTTTTGTTCATACTTTCAGTAGTCAACTTTAAATGGGTTGTTTGGTTGACAAACAATGGCCAAATAGTTGATTACGTGTTAGAATTACAATTGAATAAAAAAAATTCTGGCATCGAGTCCTCATTAAGCCATAAACAAATGCTTAATAATGCAATAAACAGCAAAAAAGCATTTCGGAATGTATCTAGAGCAACAAAGCTAAGGCTAATCATACAAAGTGTTTCCTCTAAATGAAAAAACAACACACACACACACACACACACACTGATAATTTTTGTATTTGGGATTTGTTATTCGTACGAATAGGCAAACAGAATCAACGTACCTAAAAGAGCTCTTTTGTTATATGAAATGTGTGTAAATGAGGTTAATTCGTTTTGGCACCGGTGTGTATATTGAGTTAATTATATCAGCAACATACGAGCATGATATTTGTTACTTTTGCAGCATTATTAATTGAAGTAAAATCTCATTCTCATTCTCATTATTTTATTCATCAAGGTGTCATAAAAAAAGTGTTGGAAGAATCCGAAAATTATTCATTTATCTTGAATCGTTCCGAATTATTACTGCTTCAAGGGCTAGTTGAACTTTTGGAAACATTCAATATTTTCACAACAATTGTGCAACAAAAGGAGTTCCCAACAATGAATACTTTGGCGTTGTTTCTCTCGGAAATTCTTGACAGCTTAGAAAAAGCATCAATTTTTGCTGATGATCCGATCATAATGAAAGCGGTTGAAATATTGTTGAAAGGTTTGCAGGCCCGATTTCCAATAACAAACGATGTAATTGGTGGTGCATTACTAGACCCGCGAATGCATAGTCTTCCATTAGTGAAGAAATATCTGGTTGACAACGGTAAGTGATATGATTAAATATCACATGACGAAAATTCAATATTTTCAAGATAAATTTTTATATACCATCCCAGATGAAACAGAAACTGAGGTGATAAGTAAATTGATATCTGATTATCAAATCAAAGTCGACGAAAATACCAATACAGACAAACCTTTAAAATCAACCACCTCGTCATTAAGAAACCCAGTAAGTGCACTTCTGGCGAAGCATACAAAAGGTGCCATGACCGAAATGTCATCTAACCTGGCAAAAGAAATTGATGGATTCATGCGAACAAAACACAACGAAGAAGATGTATTGGAATTCTGGCGCAAGAATCAAAGCATCTACCCAAGGCTGGCCACGGTGGCCAAAGTGATACTTGCAATACCCGTAACATCGGCTACGGCCGAAAGTGCATTTTCCATTGCTGGATGCCTAGTACGAAGCCGGAGAGCTTCAATTGCTCCTCATAAGGTAGAAAAAGTTTTGTTTGTACATGACAACTATGATTGATTCAAATTTTAAATAAATGCATTTAATAAACAAAAACCAAAAGAAAACATGACTTTTTTAATGCCGCCCACTGTTGATGAACGAAACTAATTAAAATAAATTAGTTTTTTTTATCAACAATGGTCCGTCGGAAGCCGGGAAAGCTTGCAAAAGAAAAGGCGGACCGAGAAAGTCATTTTTTTCTTTTTTTTAACAATTTTAATCTACATTACAATATTAGAGCGACTCCGAGCGACTTCGAGTAGCCTCTGGCAAATCGACTCTCACTCGCTTCATTCGAGCGAACTCACGAGCAGCAGTTAGCTCCAATCCGAATTTGCTCACGCTCAAAGTCGCTTGGAGTCGCTTCCAGGTCTGTACTGTGTGGTATATATTCCGAAAATGCTGAATTATTCGAGGAATCGGAACAAACAAACACTTTATTGGCGTTAATAAAAGCATTTAACGAGGGGAATGAAAGCGAAGTTTATTATCATCGAATAATAATTCTATTGAAAAAAAGATTTGTGTACACAGTTGAAAATTTCACCGAAATTACAACTGATTGCAATTCAAATATATACTGCGTCATTCAATCGCTGTGCTCTGACTCTATGCCGAGTATGACACTGACAATCGATTGTCGATGTGGACTTCGCGAAAGAAAATTGACACTGTTGGAGATTGATATGAAAACTCTCAAATTAGAAGGAATCAAAGCACTCGATTCTTGCATTTCGTTAGAGGAACGAAAAAAACAATCAACGTGTTCGAAATGCAATTGCCAAGTTAAAATTCATGCGAAAGATTCTGATATTATTTTTCTTGACCTTCAACCGATGAAAACAGACGACTGTGATATTGCTTTGCCGGCAATACAATTAACATCCATCCCGTTAACAATCAATGTCGCAGAAAAAAAATATGCTTTAAAAGGTGTCATTGAATTCCAGGAAAACGACCAAGGCCAAAATCACTACATCGCCCACTGCCACGAACATCGTGAATGGATTGGATTCAATGACCTCTTACAAAAACGCAAAGTGTCCACGGATGCATTAGTTGAACCGCATATATTAGTTTATATGATTTGAGCACTGTACTCGTTTTTGTTATTTGAATAAATTCGTTGTACGTTTACTGTGGCGAATTGTATTTTTTTTAGTATAAAAGCACATTTGTTGTCTCTTTGATTTCAAAAAATTGCTTTCGGTGAAATTTGAATGAAATCGATCCAATTTACGTTTTAAAGGTTTCGTAGTTGTCTACAGATTTCATATTTTTGTATTATTTAATTTAAGATGTTTTTTTCATAGTTCCGGAATTGTAGTTATTAATTGTCTTTTGTTACATTTATATGAGAGAAAATGAGATGACCTACTACACTATTCGATCATACAAAAAATGATTCGTAACATTTGAAGTAAATTTCAGCTGTTTAATATTGCCAGCGGTCATAATGTTTGCTCTTTATATGATTTGTAAATGGTTTGCTGGTCTATCGTTGGGGTGAGTGTATTTACAACTGCTGATATTCCCATTGCGTGGTCACCATTTCATTTAATAGCGATAAATTAGTTTAGAAACTATTGATCAACGATAATGATCCGTGATTTTTGCTATCAATGATATTACTTTAAGATGTTACAGCTGTTGGATATGGTGTTTCAATTTAAAAAATTAACACATTGAATTAACGTTCGACAAAAAACAAGGATTTCGTTATCAACAGACTTGAATTGACTGGGTCGATTCAAATAAGGGTAATAAATTTAAATTCATAATGAGTTGTGCATTTTGTTTTTGATGGGAACGATATGAACTGTGGTTCAAAATCGAACACAATTGGCTGCCAATATGTTTTGGTAAGTGCAATTGAGATGAAAAGATAGTGGATAGAATGAAAGAGAGAGTAAGACAGATTGCGGACGGATCGATATCAACAAATGTGTGATGTAGAAGCATACGTTGGGAACATGAAATAAAAAGAACACCGTTAGTCGTAACAAATTTTTTGTATGATGCCAAACCAACCCATAAAACGACAATATTTATTTATTTTTTCAAGAGAAATATAAACTTTGGTTTGACTAAGCTGATATACAGTTCATTGATATCAAAATGTGAATGCTATTAATTGTCCGCTGTTTTATTCAAGGCAGAAATTGAGCTGATTCATTGAACAACATTCTTTTGCATTTTTAGAAATTGAAAGGTCATTTGATAATTTGAATTTTTTATCGATTCAATGATAGCGTTATCATACTGTAGTTTTTCAGTTTTTTTTGCAACAATCGACTAATGGTTGAATAAAAAATATGACATAAAAAATTGACTACGAATGTTTATTTACACTTAAGAATGAGTATCGAATGGATATAGCGCACTGAAAAAACACGCTTTCAACTCCAAATCTAGTCAGACGTATTCATAGGTAATCAAATCATGAATTAAAACATCGTTTAAATACATTTGGAATGCGTTACAGTCCACTTACACAAAGTTCCGTTATATTGATGATAAACGGATCAATATAGACAATAGTAAAAGTTGTCAATTGAATCCATTCATTCATTCAAGTTTGGCAATACTCACACCATGTAATTGGTAGTTAGATAGGTATGAATGTATTTGGGCTGTTCATTTGAATAAGTTCCGCTTATTTCCTATTGCCTGCCCATTTTCGCGTAGCAGGCAACTTAAAAATTAAAGTGCGTTAGTATTTATGGGCGTTCGATATTGAGCTACCTAAAGAGTCTGTATGAAGGGTCTTCCATTCTCTGCTTCAATATATTACGACCATTGTTTCATTATTTTTTACCGTGTTTTTTTGAGCAAAGGTATTGCAACAAGAAACTTGTTTTTGTAAAAAGCAAACAAAACTGATTTTAGAACTATGCATTTTTACGAATCATTTTTTGATGCTGTTTGTATGGCAAAAAATTGATTTTTATCATAACATGTTGCATTTTTCAGCTGATGGTATTTTTGTGAAAACTTCATTTGATTTAGATGAGTTTCGACTTTGTTCGTTAAACATATGAAATTTCCACTGGAATCGATTTTGTGCGAATTGTGATGAAAATATGACATCACAAATTCATCCGATGGCATTTTTGTGAATCACAAATTGAGCACTAAATTATGACAGAAGACTTCATTGGATTTGGATGAGTTTCGACTTTGTTCGTTAAACATATGAAATTTCCACTGGAATCGATTTTGTGCGAATTGTGATGAAAATATGACGTCACAAATTCAGCCGATGGCATTTTTGTAGATCACAAATTGGGATCAGTGACTTTTCTCCCCGGACGGACATGCGGACGGACAAGCGAACAGGCGGACGGACGGCGGACGGACTGCGGACGGACAGGCGGACGGACAGCGGACGGCCATACCGGCAGAGTGACCAATACCAATTCATGCGGACGGACGGACGGACGGACGGACGGACGGTATCGGTGCCATCTTTTCTTATTAAGTTTATTGTTGGACAGTGTTGGGAAATGAACCGTATATTAGAGCGACACGGTATATACCACAATAGAAAATGGTCGATATACATTACTAACACTATCATTCAATGGAACGTATGTGTGATACACGTATTCATTCAGACGTACACAATGATTGAACGCAT
The DNA here is from genome assembly GCA_030463065.1 of Aphidoletes aphidimyza. Lineage (NCBI taxonomy): Eukaryota > Metazoa > Arthropoda > Insecta > Diptera > Cecidomyiidae > Aphidoletes > Aphidoletes aphidimyza. Next base: position 23,828,540 of record CM059997.1, on the reverse strand, counting down.
TTTGGGCCACTGTATATTGACTGGTATATACAGATCTGAGGTATATACCAGTGTATGGTATAAGGCGGTCAATCCAGTTTCAACACTGTTGTTGGACACAATGTTATGACGCAGTAATTTTTTATATTAATATAGTAAAAGTGACTTAAAATACTCAAAAATGAGCGGATTGTGATGGTGCTCGTTTACGCATTATTTAATGATTTTTTTGTGGGTCAAACTCAATAGTCGATACGCAATGGTTTTTAATTTTAAAAGGATTGTTTTTCGAAACGCCAATCTTAGCCCAATAGTCTGAACCTAAAACAATTCTTATCATCCCCATGGTGTTTATGTAGAGTTATATGCGGCTCTTTAAATACGTTGGACAACGATGCCGTATCATGGCGCAAGTGAACAATATCCAAGATGGCGTCTTGAATTCCATTCGCTGCGTATTTCAATAGTACTGAACAATTCGCATTGAGATGGCGCTTCTGTGCACTGTTCAAAGATATAACACAGTGACGATTCTTATAAAATACTCTTTAAAAATTATGTGTCAGTAAAAGTTCAAGGGAACATTTGAATCTCTTTATAAGCCTAGTTTTGAGCATGCAAGCAAATACTGGCAACAATGTTGACGTAGAAACTTGTCCCGCTTCGATAGTTGATGTGTATACACATCAAAATCATGATTACAATCATTTTTTATTTTGAAACGATAGACGGCGCCACTGAATTCGGCTCAAGTGCAAATTCGATTGTTTCTTATGTAAATGTCAAAATTGATACCAGTCTATGCATGCTAGAGTAAGAGAGATTAGTAAGCAATCAAGTGTGCTAGCACTTTTGTACACCTTTCGATTTATTTCCAACTTTGCAAAACCATTGTATGAATTCAACAAGTACCTGAAATTGTTTTCATCTAATATGTCCAATTTGATCCACTTTTGGCGGACGGACGGACGGACGGACGGACGGACGGTATCGATGCTGGAGATGAGCGGTTTAAAAGCATTAAAGACACTATGATTTCAAATAAGCATATGTCATCATTAAGATTTTCAGTTATTGAGTGCATAATGTCATATCTGTTGACATATTTATTTGTCAAAACCATTGTGTGAATTCAATAAGCACCTGAAATCTAATATGTCGGTATGTTTAGTGGGCGGACGGACGGACGGACGGACATGCTTAAATTAAAGTGATTTGTTGCTTTTTTGTGAAACAATGCGCAAATATTTTATTAAGAAAAATTAAAAAATGTGAAAGAAAGCGTATTTAAGAACTCGAGTTGTTCATTCCAGAACTTGTTCATTCGCAAATTACAAATGAAATGTGAAAAGTAAATAAGATTTAACGAAGAAAAGTTTGAGTTGCTCTAGAATTCTAGATAAATAGATGATGATAGTTATATTTCTCGATCAATGTGGCATTAGGTGAATGAATGATAGTGTGGGCAGATGATCTCAGCGACGTTTCTTCGACCTTTTCATCGATGTTTTACTCTTGTTGCTTACTTTGTTCAGTGTATGCTTTGCTATAATGGACACATAAATTAATAGCATGAGAAATAATCATTTTTAACATATTCCAATATAACACGCACCAACTTGCGAAAACACTTTTAGGGTAGTTAAAAGTTGCAAAAACTCAGGAACCGATATATCTCCTCTCTCAAGCTTATTAGTGCAGATTTTAATTTTCTCGTCTCTTATTTGGTCTTCTATTCTTCTTCTTTGCAGCTTTTGATTCCATGTCGCTTTATCTCTCGATGAGAGTTGATATAAATTGGTTGACTTGGTCGACTCAAGCATTCTCAAATTTGCAATGAAGTTGAAAATATGAGGGCCCTTCGGAAATGTCCTTTGGACGATCGAGTTTATTGATTCAATTGGTGAAGTAGTGCGATTATTCAACTTGGCCACCGAAATCGTGCTTCTTTCGTTCTGAAGGAACATGTAATACAATTGGTTTAAACATTGTAGATTAGTACAATGAAAAGTATAAAAGTAAGGATGGCCAACCTGATTTAACGCGGATCTGTCGTTAGTGTAAATTTGACACTATTTTGAAGGGGTCTGTGAAGGAGTTTTCTATGATATCATCGTGCGATTTCTTCGAAATTTTTGGAATGTTAATATTCTAATGAATAATTGAGAAATAAATCAACTTGAGATCGGTATCCCTATCGGGAACCTCTAGATCCCAACTTCCAGATATTGGGTTTTAGTGGATTTCAAGCGACTTGGACGCAAATTGAACGGAATGAAGGCATAGAATCGATGTGTATATTCCCAGACTACAACCCAGACAAAAATGATTCATTATATAGAAGCTGGATTAGAATTTATTCAATTCTTCCATTTTTTCAAAAAAATGGTACCTCAAGACTCAAGGTGATTCCGGGAAAATCACTGGCCCAATTTTTTCGGCAATTGGTATTTTTCAATCCTTCAACTGTACCCTTTAATCATAGCAAAAAACTAGGAATGATTGGTTTTCAATTTTCCATAGAATTTTGTCTCCGTACATGGACTTTGTTGAAAAAACGCTAACGACAGATGAAGGTTAACCAGTAAGTCTCAAAATATAGAAATAGCTCGGCGAACTTTTTATCCAATTTCTTCTCAATCACGAAGTTCTGAACGCTATTGAATCCTTCCATGATTTGATGTTCAGGTAACAATGGAATATTTGAAAGCATATTTTTTGCTTTTCTTGCATTGAAGCTCTTGTTAAAGAGTTTCTTCATGCCCAAACCAATACATTTTCTTTGGACAGCTCGTTTGAAGTGCCACCAACATCCCCGTAGAACAACATTCGGCCAACATCTTTTGATGCCTGCACGCATTCCTTCCTCATAATCCGTCATAAACATAGCTGGTTTCAATTCGAATAACCTTTCTTCAATAAATTGGAATACCGCACAGTAATCTTCAGTACTTCTGCCGGACATCAGACAGTAAACGAGTGGGAACACCTAAAAATTATGTGCAATATATAATTGTTTGAATTCTAGTCTGACGGACGGACGGACGGACGGACGGAACAAAATATGTGGATAATAGGATATAGATGCTACTCACATCATCTTCGTATTCGATTGATATTATAAGCATCAAGGAGAAACCGTTTGGCAAGGAATCAAATGTACCATCCATAAGGTAGAATCGTGACTCAGGATCAATATTGTGTTCGATGAAATCTATGATATAAAACTTTGCATCGCCATCGAGAGTGAGGCCATATTTATTCAATATGTCGGGCTTTCCAAACGCATCATGAAGATCCTTGATCAAGCTCGGAATCGGTGGGTATTTCACGTTTTTGCTACGTTCGAGTATCCGCTTCACATTATTGTACACAAGGTTAGTGTTTTGGAACCCATCTCTTAGATTAAAATGTGAAAATTACATTCTTTAATATATGATCATTTTTTGTGAAACATATACGGTATATGATATACCCAAGGACATCTTTAAATGATAATAATTCATTACTTAACAATTTCCTGTTGGTAAGCGTGTCTCGTTGGGATTCTAAGCGCCGCTTGTGGAAAATTTTCTCTCAAAAATTGGCAGTTCATCTTCATGTTGTAAAATTTCTTTTTGTCAGCAGCTATAATCTGGTGGTTTGGATGATTTGTGTGTTTTAGAAACGCATTCATCCTTTCACATTTGTCATTTGAAAGAAGGCGAACGCGAGAGGTACAGTTGAGATGACTCAAGTGGTCTTTCTTCTTTGGATCAACCAGGATAGTTTGGTAGCAAACATACTCTTTGATTCCATTCCTCTCAACTTTAAATGTATACAGCATCTGTTCACACGGAACATATAACAGTTCGCCCTAGGGGGCTCACGCGAGCGTTTCAAGCGAGGAATTTAATTAATAAATGTGATTATAGAATGTTTTTGAGATGATCATAACATTTACCGAGATTTCGCTTCAATTAATTTGAATATTTTGAATATTGTGGGTAATGCAGATCCGTCGCAGATCAGCTTGACAGCTATAGCTGTCAATGATACAGAATATCAACAATCAATTGTTTATATGTAAAACCCAATTTCAGTAATTTCATATTGTTATGGATAACGTTTGGATAAATTTTGAAGGCTGTAAATGCCTTAAATTAATATTATTGTTTTCTGGCTACGATAGTTTAGCAAGTTTGAAATGCATGAATGGTGATCTGCTGAGTGAACTCGAAAAATTTGTTGGGAAAAATCGTCATATTTTGGAAAGTTTAACCTGTGATCATAAAAAAACGTATTTAGAACAGGCCACATTCGAATTTCTCCAAGGACATCGTGCTATACTTCTAGATTGGTGCCAAAATCATATGAACAATTTTTCGACTGAAATATTCAACAAAAATCATCCAGCCTTTTCGCCGATACTCAGTGAACTCATTGGGAGTGCTTTAAGTAATCACAATAAACCAGCAAACACGTATCGATATTCAGATGTTCTACTAGATTTTGCAATCTATCTCTATATCATGGCTGGAAAAGCCTGTTATGAAACGCTTTCAGCAAATCTCCCACTTCCGAAAGCAGGATCCATTAGTAAGTTTGCACGGGCAATCTATTTTGCGCTTCTGAACTGTCAAAAAAATTATTATCTCTCTATTTACTCACTGCTTTGTTCTCAGTGAATCGCATCCATACTCAAAAAGACAGGATAATAGAAGGACAACTGAGATGCCAACAGCTCTTGCGACACTTAGAAAATACCAATGCTCCAAAAGCGATTTTTCTATCAGAGGATGGTTCGGGTATTGTGAAGAAGGTCGTTTTTGATTCGCGATCAAACCAGTTGATAGGACTAGTTTTACCAGAAAATGAACAAAACGGCATGCCAATCATATGTTCATTTACTGCCGAATCAGCTGAGATGATAAAGAAACACATGGAACAGCCACAATCAACTTTAGTATACATTGTTGTGGCCCAACCATTGGGAGAGAATGCAACACCCTTTATTCTACAAGTTTACGGAACTGATAATAAGTTTAAAACAAGTGGAGTACTGAAACGATGGATGCATACTGAAAATGAACTAAAAAAGTAAGCAATTTGAATCTATTCGAAATCAAATGTTTACGTATGGTTATAAATCCAATTATATAACAATTTATAGAAATATAATTCATTAAATTGTATGGGTGCATGTTTCAGAGTCGGCATAGATGTGATTGGGATATCAGCTGATGGCGATAACCGCTTATTGAGTGCAATGAGAGTCCGAACAAAATTCGATTTAGTCCCGGAAGTAAATCTCATCAAACGTGTAGTTTTGGAGCCAATATGTGTACAAGACACCATCCATATTGGAACCAAATTCAGGAACCGTCTTCTGAACTCATCAATTGTGCTCTATATTGGCAACAAAATTGCGTCAACTGTACACATTAAAGCTTTGATAGATACCGTTTCAAAAGAAATACATGGACTGGTAGAATCGGACATTTTTCCTCAAGATAGACAAAATTACAAGTCTTTGGAGAAATTAATGGAAGATCGCGTCTTGAATGCCATGGAAAAATACGTAGCCGACTCTGAATCAACCATAATTTATTTGAAATTATGTAAACTGATAACATCTGCTTATTTAAACACAAATTTAAAGCCAATCGAGCGCATTTATAACATTTGGTATGCCGTCTATTTTTTGAGAGTTTGGCGCAAATGGATCTTATCGCAAAAGGATTTTACGCTTAAAGAAAATTTCATCTCTAATAACGCGTACACTTGTGTTGAAATAAACGCGCACGCGATGGTTGAAATTGTTGTGAAATGTCGAAGCACTGGGCAAAAAAACCACTTCAAACCATCCTTATTTGCCAGTCAACCATGCGAGCATATCTTTCGCATGATGCGATCAATGGGAACAGCCAATTTTACCAAAATAAATTTTGGCTTGAATGAATTGTTCCACTTAATCGCACGTGTTGAAATGGTCAACAAAATTGTTTATTCCAAGCATGGAATTATATTTCCAAGGAATTGTGGAAATGAAGCCGAAAATTCAGTTCAATTTCCATCTGACCTGGAAATATCGAGTGCCATGCAAAATGCAAGAAGCAATGCAATCCAGGAAGCCACAAAGTTTGGAATTTATTTGGATGTGAGTGACATTACAACTACAGAATTGCAATTCTCCAGACAGCTCCAAGCAGAGTCCATGATTGAAAATATGATGCAACCATTTGAATATGACTCGGATGAAGAAATTTTAAATCCAGAAGAGAACATATTAACTCTAGGAACAAAAAATTCGGAATTAACCATTGATGTGTATGATGCAGACGGATCTATAAAAAAACTCCGTAAGAGTACGTTTTTATGGATGATCTCTGAATCAAATCATAGACTCAGTTCAGACAGATTGAAGCGAGTTCAAGAAAGTACGACCCAAGATGCAAATTCAACCCGTAAAAAATTCAAATCAAATGCCCATTTTAGTAGTGGATCGAATGTATTGAAATTAAATGAATTGAAAATCGGGGATTGGGCATTATTTAATGTGAATAACGCAGACATTCCAACAAGTTCCACGGGCGATGAAGTGAATGGACACTTGGCAGGAAATATAATAGGCTTCCGATACCTCGACGAACAAAATCGCCCAAAACATTATAAAACAAAATATGTATCAACAGTGGTGTGTCAAAAAGACAAATACAATGAAAAGAAAAATGTTGAGGTACTGGCTATTTGGTATATATGTCACGAGAACAAAATACTTACACAATTTAATGGTAAATTGAGAGTTTTAAGTGAAAATTATATCGCAACAATAAAACCGCCCCAGGTCAAAACCGATTTAGGTAATCGTAATTATATTTTAGAATTCGAATACTCTGAATTGAATGAATTTATACGTCGTTCACAATAGACTAGTCTTTGTCTTTGTGTCTTTTTTGATCTGTTGAATATAACTTTAGACCAGACTTTGCATAGAACGATTGTACCATGAATGTTCCGTTATGTGTTATATTTCGCCCTCGATTTCACCTAAATGATGTCAAAAACAAAGCACACAATAAAACGAACTTTGCAACTGTCAAACTAAATGCGCATCAAGTGTTTTTCTCTCGGTTATTCTATAAAAAGGAAGTATTCCCATACAGTTTATCGATATATTGCAAAAATGGTAAGTTTGAATAAGAAAATTATGCCAGAAACTATCAAGAATCAAATAGTTTAGATGGATTTATTATTTTAATATCCAATATTAGCAACAACAGCAGCACAACACCAAAAAATTACATTACAAATTGGCTACGAGCCAATTGATGTATCAAACAATTCCAAAGGTACTAGTTTATTTCAAGCTATGTATTTACTTATGCCAGAATAGGTTGATCATTTGGTTTGATTAATGATGTTTAGGTACCGAAATTCAGTTTGCGTGATCCAAGACTCACTGTATCGGACGACGAATGGGAACCGTCAAGTGCTGGGCCAAGTGCTGGGCCAAGTGCTAGGCCAAGTGTGTGCGATTCAACGCCACAACTCAATTGCGAAGTGAGTTTTTGACTTCAAATGATATGTTTTGCCTAGTGTTTTGCTATGGTTCAGATTTTTTCATTTGGTTTCGATTTTTTAGACTGCACAATCGAGTTCGAGTGATTCGAATACTAACAACGAGCCAACAAGCGAACGTTCCAGCGACAATTCACAAATCGGCCCCTAATTTCAATTTATATTTCGTTTCATATGTTTGGACCTAGGTCTGAACATGATGCATAGCTTGATCACTAGCTTGATCAAATTATGTTTATAAAGAAATTCTTTGAATAATTTGATGACGGTTTATAATGTATAATATTATCTAGATTATTGATAAATCATTAAAAAAATCATTCAAATCTATACATTTATTGAACACAGTTTCTTTCAGTCTGATTTAACTATTTTTGCATACATATATGAATTTAATTTTCACTACTAAATTTGAAAAAATATAGAAAATATTGCAAAAACAGTGTGAAATATTGGACCCATATTCAGATTTCGGTCCTAGAACTATTTTTTCTTGTCAAAGAATCACATAAAAATTAGATCATGATACAAAGTGTATCAGTTTATATTGTGTGTGGTATGGTAAATTGTCTAGGAAATTACTTATTTAAATAATAATGTTTCCTAGATGCTTACTTATGCCACCAAAAATTCAGTCTTGGCCTCGGTCTTGTTTTTGCAAAATTAATCTATGAAAAATTACAAATGTTTGCTAGAATGTTTGTAAAGAGAACATTTATCTAGACAATACTAATAGTGGATACGATATGAATATATGTAAGGTGAAAAAAAGTCAAACTGCACATATGTGCACTACGAAGTCAGAGTCAAGGCCACAATATTGAAAACAAGTTTTTTTCATTAATCTAACAAGCTCATTGGGCTATTTCTTTGGATAAGCCATGTTGTAGGCCACGTTTCTCGTCGCAATATTTTTCAATCAAATCTCTGGCGCGTTCAACTCGCTCAGCATCATTGGTCCTGATTCGCAAAAGATCTGAAATAAAAAACCGTAACATGAATTAACACAAAATAAATTACAAAATATTTCTGTAAAGCCCGAAACTTACCAAGCACAAAAATCAAAGCATTGTGATCGATTTCACCTGTTGATATATTCTCGGCTGGAACCAATGATAAGAAAACCGCCAAACCAAATGGGTAATCGAGATGGGAATTTTCTCTTTGTGTGTTCCATTCGAACAATTTATCCAGAACATCGCAATGGATCTCGATCAAGCGGCTCCCAATTTTATAGACTCGCCCATTTTTCTTCAATATAAAATGTCACAGAAAATGTTAGAAATAAATTTTTATTTATTAAAAAATCAAAGTAGAATCTCAAATGAAATACAACTTACTGTTATAATGTATGGCACGTCATTGGAAATTGGGTCGCCTTCACGTTTCACAAGTCCTTCAGATGTCGAAGCAAGTGGAAGAGGGATATTTTGTCCAATAAACACGCAATCGTCATCGGACTCTAGATCAGAAACATCCAACTCTAGACTGCTAAATAGCTCTTCTAAACTTCCAGAGTTTGCCTGATAAAGGGTAAAAATTGGCTCCGGATCGAGTTTGCAAGTTTGTGTTCCGCTAGTGGTGGGGCCAGGGGCTAAAAATGTAGAAATTTGATATTAAAATTGAGTGAGTTTTTTACAAAATGATAGTATTGAAACCTATTTAATTTATTGTTTTTAAATTTATATTTCAATACTCTAAAAAAAGTAACTATTTGATTTTAATAAAAAAAATATCTATTTGATTTTAATAAAAAAAATAACTATTTGATTTTAATAAAAAAAATAACTATTTGATTTTAATAAAAAAAATATCTATTTGATTTTAATAAAAAAAAATATCTATTTGATTTTAATAAAAAAAATAACTATTTGATTTAGAATGAAAATTCAAACCACTAGAACTACAGCAGACGCTCGGAAATTAGAACGTTCACAAATTAGAACCGTCCAGAAATTAGAACCAGCTTCGTCGATACATTGTACGTTCTGAAATTGGAACCAAAAAGTTCTAATTTCCGAGCGGATTTTTTTTTCTTCTTTTCTTTCATGTATTCGCTCGAAAAAGAACACCACAATCCGTTTTGCATTCGATTTTTTTAGTATTCTAGTTCATTTGTTTACATTTAAAAGACATGAAGAGTGAAGCGGCGAATTTACCGTTGCAACACAAGCAGTGTTCATGCATTGTTATTCTATTTGCTGTGCATAAATGGAAACTAAACTGAGTATCCATTGAAATCTCAGTCATATCGAATGTCGCTAGTATTCGAACAAGTGCTTCACGGAATTGGTTTCAATGCGCTATATTTTGATTTTTTCGTTTTTTTTTGTTTATTTTTAATATTATCATCAAAAAATGTCGGCAAATAATGACAAAAAACGTAAAAAAACAACGTTGACGTTAGAACAAAAAACAGATATTTTAGGAAAACTTGATAAAGGTGTGAAAGCGAATCGTTTAGCTATTGATTATGGTGTCTCCAAATCTTCTATATCGTACATCAAATCACAAAGAGAAGACATTGTGGCTGCAGTTTCGAATACATTCCAATTCGCCAAGAAAAAAACATTGCACAAGTCCGAGTATCCGGAGATGGAGAATCAATTATATGAATGGTTTTTGAAGCAACGCGACAGAAAATGTACAATCAGTGGTCCAATAATGAAAGCGAAGGCTAAACAACTGTTTGAATCGATGTACCCAGAAAAAACATCAAATAATTTCGTTGCAAGTGATGGCTGGTTTGGAAAATTCAAACGCAGATTCGGTATCCGTTTCTTGAAGATATGTGGTGAAATACTTTCAAGTGACATTGAGTTGATTACACCATACATACATCGATTTCGTGCCAAAATTGCCGAAATGGGGCTGACCAATGCACAAATTTATAATGCAGACGAAAGTGGATTGTTTTTCCGTTGTTTGCCTGACAAAACATATGTTGCCGCATGTGAGAAAAACGCACCCGGTCGGAAGATTCAGAAAGAGCGAATTTCAATCTTACTCGGAACGAATTGTGATGGCACACATAAATTGAGACCGTTAGTCATCGGCAAGGCAAAGAACCCAAGGTGCTTCCGAGATTTTCATAATCCACTTCACTATGACAACTCGAAAGCAGCATGGATGACATCGCGAATATTCCACAATTGGTTTCACAAAATATTTATCGAAGAAGTAAGCAGTGTTAAATCCTCAAAAGTAAAATAACTTTTTCGACCAATGTTCATTCTTTTTTATTCGTATAGGTTTGTCGTTTTTCGAAAGAGAATAATTTGCCACCGAAAGCTATCTTAGTCATTGACAATTGTTCTGCACATGCACCGATTGAAGAACTACACAGTGAAGATGGTAATATCGTTGCATTCTTGTTGCCACCAAATGTAACCGCTGCAATCCAACCAATGGATCAAAATCCAATAAAAATGACCAAATTAATATATCGGAATAAATTATTGAGTCATTTGGTTGCACAAGATGATGTTGATGTGCATGAATATCTAAAACAACACAAAATTTCGGATGCTATTGTATTGCTGAAACAAGCTTGGGATGAACTATCTCAAAGTGTCGTTGCAAAATCGTGGAACAAAATAATGAATTGGGATTCAAGTCAATTCGATGAGGAGGACGATTTACCGTTATCTGAATTGGTTCAGCAAGATTGCGATTACATGGAAATTCTCCAACAAACTCAAATGCTTTTATCGAAAATTGCTCCAAACAACAGTATAGCAGCAGGTGATATAGATGAATGGAATGATGACATATTCGAAGAAGATTCTGATGATACGGGTATTGAAACTGATGTCGATGATTCGGACAATGACGTCGAAATAAATGGTGAGATCAACGAGCCACGGATTTCATATTCATCAGCGATTGAAAGTGTTAACAATTTGCTCAAATGGTGCGGACAAACATGTCTACTCTCAACCAAACATATGTCTAATTTACTGGCTGTTCGCTCTGATATAGTTGTTTCTCATTTGAATAAAACGAAAAAACAAAGCTCAATAACTGATTTCATGACGGAAAAATGAGTCACCTGACAAATAACTCATTTGATTACTGATTCTATTATAAAATTCCATTCATATATCAATAAAAACCAAAGATATTTCAACTGATATGACAATATATGTGTTGATTTTCTCCATTTTGACATGAAAAATCGATTTTCAAAATACGCTCCGAAATTAGAACCTTTCGAAAATTAGAACCAGCTGAAAAACCAATTGGTTCTAATTTCCGAGCGTCTGCTGTACTAATATAAACAAACGATTGAGTACAAAAAATCACAGAAAAAAAATCATTTTGTATTGATCAATTTTATTATTATTGCAACACTTGGATTGTGTGTGGATGTTTAGCGACAATTTAATCAAACTATTCGTCTATTAGTCAAAATGAATCTGAATAGATGGACACGTGATCATATAATTGTTATGTTTACCATTCAAATGTATCTGGCTCGTTCGTTTTATTGTCATTCGTTTGACGAATAGCAATCATTTCATTCGGCGTTCCATCGATATTTTTATGTAAATAACCGACACCAATCATGAAATCAGATACGAGTTTTATTCAAATATTCGGCTTTTGATTTCAAATATGAGCTAATTCAATCTGATGTTAGCTTCTGTTTCACGAGTCTGTTTCGTATGAAATCGTTTAGTAGGTAATTCAAATGAAAATAAGCAATTGAAAATATGCTGAACAACATTTTTAGTGAACACGACAACTTTTTTGCATGTGAATTTACACACGAATATTGAAAATACATTTGAAGAGGTTCAACAATCTTTGAAACGAAATGACATCACTATTGATTCTTTTAATTATGGATATTACAATACGTAATGGAGAGGTTTCGAGAGGACTTTTGCAAACAACATCAATTCAGTCGTCAATTGCCTTAATTAATTTACGTTATTTTATTTTATTTGAAAAAAAAAGTTCTGTTACGAAAGCAAAATATTTCAATGATTTGAATGCTAAATTATAGCTAATCTCGCTTTCTATCACGACATAAGTGTGTATTTGTTTCTTTCTGTACTTCCTTTTAACTGCAATCAAGTGGCGGTCCAAGTTAAATTTATGACATTTCCTACAGAAATATTTAGGCGACAAGCAAGCTCGAATGCATTTAGACGCAAAGTCTACGTGTGGAAAATGCGCTCTCAAACACATGAAATTCAATACAATTTTGTGTTTATAGCGACTTTTAATTGTGATTAGCCAGAGCTAAGTTCTCGTAACCATCGATTACAGTAAAATGAAGTGTGTGCATTTTTGCATATATGCAAAATCAAACGGCATTTATGTGACGTATTTTTTTTCTGCGACTAGTTTGATAAAAAAAACACACACACACACACTCTAATCTATTTCGCTTCGAATGAATCTCAACCGATAATATTCACACATATGTGCTGGGTTGCCGGAATCACGGTGTTGCCACTATCGTGCACATTCCCATATTTCTTTCGACACTTGAATATAGAGAAGCTATGAGATGAAAAACCAAATCAAATGTGTTATAAATTCCGCATTGAAATAACAAAATTGTCTGACAAAACAAACAAATCTTGGCTCTTTTTAATTTTAGGTTCTAACAAATGTATCGTCATTTTGAAAGGTGGGTGTATTCAAATGGCTTTGCATTTGTGTTGTTTAGTTTCATGTGTAATCGAATTTTAGTTGATGCTTTGAATTCGAATATTGTAACGCACCAAACATCAACAATCAACCAAATCGACACAAACCATCCAAATGAAGCAATTCAACATTCATATTCGGCATAAAATCTGCATTCAATTTTTTTGTTTAATCGAAACAGTTTCATGGATCTCCTTACCTGACAATGAATTTTTTGTAATAAGTGACGATGATTCAGCATCGGGACTTGTCACCAAATTCTGTGGGATAACCAAACCACCAGCCAAACTTCTGACGGCATTGATAACGATATTTTCCTGTGAACAATGAATATCTGGCGTATCACCAGAGTTTGCACATGCAGCTGAAAAAAAATTTGATCATAGAAATGTTACAATTTAAATATTAAATTTTTCCACTAAATATCTAGTCAAATTTGCTTCCAAAAATTACCTGACTCGGACATTTCACCGGTCGAATGATTTTGTACCGTATTTTGCACGATTGTGCCTGCCTCATGACATGAAGACATATTTAGCCGCACATTCTCGCGCACATCATTTGTTCTTCGTATTGACGGAAAAGCTGCAGATGTACCAACATCACCAATTTCAATAGCTGCCGAAAATTGAATTTTATTTGTTGAAATTGGGTTTTATTCCCTTAAGTGTTTGTATATTTAAATTACCTGAGGACGAATCGAGCCGAAAAAAACTGGACACACGTTGTCCAGCACGTGGTTTTACTGGTTTTTCTCGTAATCGTCGTTCATTGTATATACCTGGCGCTACATTTCGGCGTCGCACTTTATAGGCCACTGCGTCATCGATATGCACTGGAAAAATGGCAAATTTAATATTAACATTTATTTTTAGTGTATGACGATAGTTTAAATTTAACTAAATTGGACATGGATGAATAGTTACATTTAAACTTTCGTATGTAACATATGTACCACCCTTCGTTTGGAAACACGCTGTTACAACTGGCATGATCATTTGGCTTAAAGTCCACACGCGGTGTTCCTAACGGAATCCCACCATCAAATGCATCAGCATTGTTGGTATAAAAAACCACATGTGAAATGTTCGAATTTATGCCGTTGTTGACTAAATTTTCCAAAAATGGAATCAATTTTATCCATGAATATGGAACGATGACGTGTTGGCGCGTTTGCAAAATATAAACGATGAAATACATTTTGCCAAATGTTTAGGTTTACTGATCAGCAGGAGAAATGAAAATCTACAAAATAATGAAAATATGAATAAATAATCATTTAAATATTTGAATTATTTGATAAATTACAAATTGAAATATTAAATATAAATGGATTAAATAGATATATTTAGATTACTCACACTGGGTACAACGTTTTGCACTTCTGATAAAACCTTGTTTAAAGCACCGGCTCTCTCACCGGCTCCTATAGCGCGCTCAATTTCAGTTGGCGAAGTGTTTTTTTTTAAAGCACAGGAAACGATGTGCGCGCAATAATTACTTGCTCTCCAGCACGAGTCGTACGTGCACGGTACTTTAACTGAACAAAAAGGGCACTTAGCTAAACACTTGGCGCGATTTTCGATGCTCGAAAAATTAGACAAATCTTCCAAATTAAGTGTTAATTCAATATTTTTTTTGATTGCATATGTCTCTATTCTTTCAATGAAAGATAATTTTAAATCATCGACCGGCGGAATTTCAATTTTTTTTTCATTTTTTTTCAATTTTTTTTTCGATAAATAGTCTTTCACGTCTTTAGGTAAATTTAATATTATTGTCTCGTGTCCAATCAAAAATTTAAAAGGAGCATTCTTTAAATTTCCACTTTCGTCCAAGTAAATTGTTTTGTTCAGTAAATTAGTTTTATCGTTTAAAACACTTTCAATTTTTTCAATCACACTTTTATCGATTGTTCTTAGCGCAGCGGCTGTGTCGAAGCCCGCTTCAATCAAAATGGCCTTTATGAAGCTCGGATACTTGCTCTTATTAAATTGTTCCAGCTGCGAAAAAATGAAACCTTTACGCTTCATAACTCTGACAATGACTAATTTGAATCAGAGTGAATTTTTGAAGGCTTGGTTGAAGGTTAGGTTGAATGGTCGATAGTGCAGTTTCCGACCAATCAGAAGTGGCATACAATTTGACATTTCACATTCACGCTATTCACGTCGAAATGCACATATTCACCACACTCATGGATATTTATTAAGATTTGTTCACAATTTAAATGAGTGAATATAGATGAATATGTTCGTAAACGCATGAATAGTTTGTAACAAAGGAAAATAAAAGTGTTTTTAACGTTTTTTGTATGAATTTTTTGTCGCTAAATCCCCCTAGAGTTCGCCCCCGAACTTGCCTTTAATAATTTCACAATCCATATGAACTGAAATAATTGAGTGTAGGCGGCGTGAATTTCTTGGAACTGAAATAATATTAAATGTTAATATGTTGGGCTCTTAGATCCTTATCAGTCATCAACAAACTCAACAAGCATTAACACTTCAAATCAGTGACTGGTTCGCACATAAAAATAATATAGATGCGTAAAAATACTGAAGTAGATACGTGCGCTATATATAGTCTATATCGGCAAGCGGTATGCGCTTTCTCTGTGTATGCGGTACGTGCAACGCATGCGGCACCACATACACAGAGCAAGCGTCACCACTACAGCTGTGTAGCGTTCATGTTCAAATACGACGACACTTGTCTTATGCATATCGTGGTGTTCGTTAAAAAAAACTGACAAACATTTTATTTTTATTATTTTATTTTTTGTTGACCATTACCTAAATAAAAAATACTGATTGAATTAAAGGAATGAAGTGATGATTGTGATGTACTTATTTTTTTTTTCATAGGCTCTTTTTTTCAAATTTAATCGGAATTTTGAACACCGTATCAGCTAATAGCTGAAAACATCAATTCGATTTTCTTCCACGAATTTCATCAAATTATACATGATTATTATGAGCAGAAAATATATTTAGACATGGTTTTATGAATGAAATATGAAAATATTAGAGTGTTATACCTATAAGACATTTTTGTAAGTGAAACAGTTTATTTCATTAAACCATATATATAAGGTTATAGCATTTGTATAATCAAAATCAATTTTTGCTATTTCACGCACATAAAATGTCTTATATGTAACAACATCCAGTGAGTGGTGAAAAGTATTTTTTTTTGACATTTTAGTTGTAGTTGTTATTGGCGATTTCATTGCAGCATATTTCGACGATTGCATCGAATGTTTCCATACGGGCTCCATTAGTACGAATTGCATATAAATCTGAGATGAAAAATGTAACAATAAATAAGAATGATATGATATATTTCGGAATGATCTCATGAGATTAATAATTATTAACTACCGCGAATGAATTCCATTTTAAGTGCGGCCAATTCCTTTTGTTTCAGACTGTGGAGTCCCACGCATGCGATGAGCAATGCCTTTATGAATCTCTTATCATAAACAGCAGCATCAGGGAAACCTTCTGAATTGAATGTTGTTAATCCGTTAACAACACGATTGGTCAAATTCATTGTCGTCCAAGCCTCTCCCCGTGAAACAATGTAAGCGCGGTCACCGATTGCCTATTTCATTTGGTATTTAACTTTTAAACTATTTGTTGCATTAGAAAATAAACAGTATGTGACTTACGTTGGTAGCAAATGGCAAATTTCCTGAAATGATATCGTCCATTTTCACTTGGTAGGGATTTTTTTCCGCAATCGGGCGTGGAACTGATTCTTCTTTACGTATTAGAACGTCATCATCTGATTTATTGCAATTTTCGTAACTTGCGTTGAAAACACCTTCTAAAACTTGAGCATCTTCGTCATTGAGTGAATCAAATTTCGGTTCATCTTTGATGTTTTGCACGTTCAATACAGAGGATAAGGCTGATGAAAGCATGTTCGCTGTTACCAATGAGTTTTTTTTTGCATTGTTCGGTGTCAAGTTTGGATGATTTTCACATGAAACAACTGTTTTCGGTGTCGAAGTTGGCAGATTGCCAAATAAAAAAGTCGAAGCACGAGCAGTCACAAACAAAGTGTCATTATTTGGTGGTGTATTTGGTGGTGTATTTGGAATAGTTTGCGATGTAGATGGAACTGAGTCATTTTGACTGTCCGTATTTGCAGAAGATAAACCGTCATCAATGTTGCCTTGCAATGAGTCCAACAAATTCTGTTCACCATTTTCATTCGTAGCTTGGTCGTCTTCCGAATCATTCACGTTTCGTTCATTCTCCACCGAAGACGATTCTTGAGAACTGGAAAATGACTCCAACGGATCCGTTTCGTCATTTTGACTTGTTGTGTCATCATTTTGTTGGTTGTTTTGAACCAATACGAGCAATGGCAATGGTTTCTCACCCAGTCTGGCTGAATTATACACAGGCGGTGTTATTTTGCGCCGGCGTTCTTTGATTTGCACTGCTTCTTCGAAATTATCTGGAATAAAAGCAATTTTCTATAAAATCTATGGGAAATAAATTGATTTACAAATCTCACCAGTATAATGAATTGTCCGTCCTTTATACCATGCGCCGTTTCCTGCTGGATGTTCCGATGAAGCTACCGCATCTGGATCAATTTCAGGATAAAATTGACCTTCGATACAATTGTCTGACCAATAAACTAAATGATCGCGACATGCATTTTTACCCTTGTTTTTTAGCTGTGTATAATTCAAACCGTAAATGTATCTTTCGGGTACAATAACGTACTCACGGATGTCTCGCAAATAAACAACCACCAAATCAGCGCGCCTCGTCGTCCAGAATACTCTTGCCTTGTATTCGGCTTCTATAGAATAAGATTCTATAATTCAAATGTATGTTCACCGAATGTGGTCGGCTTTCAGATATGCATCCAATGCAGATCATGAAATGCGATCAAAAAAATCTATCTAAATATATAAAAGTCAGTGTATGTATGTATGTTCGGGGTAATCTTCTGAACCGCTCAACCGATCCAAAAACCCAGGGTATCATTTTCGATGTTTGGACCTCTTCTTTCGTCGTACTGTATGCTGAAACACAATTAGCTATTTGATTAAATAGCAAAGGCTAAACGTACAGGAAATTGTAATCATTTGAATTCGATCGGTGAGTCAGTGGAAGTTATTGGAATTCTAAGAATCAGTATATCTTCACCCTTATATTTTCCATTCATATTTGTAGCTTCAATTAAATTTGGGTTTAATCTTTTGATTGCCACTCTGGTACCGTTGCATAGTTTTGATCCAAATTTCTTATTATCATTTAAAGTGCACCGATTTTTAATGTTAAAATATGTGGTGGCATTCCTGGAAATTCTAACGAATTAAGAAACTCTATCGGATAATTTACAGCTTCAGTTTTTCCATTAGTGTATTAATTTGAATTTTGTTGGCGACCCAAGAATGCTTTGCAAAATGTTGTGATTCATACGATTGATGTCATCATTTTTCGGTGCTAATATAGCCCGTTCGAATAACCAATCATGGTTTTTGTAATGAGTTGATATATTTGCGAAAACTATGTTAACTACTTCTTGTAGTGATGATTGCATTTGACAGAAGTTTAGTGGCAAAGATATTTCGTTTCTATTTGTTTTGGAAAATGTTTCCATCGATATATCATGTTGATTCGCCGTTATCACTTTTTGGTGCCATTTCACAACTCCACCATCCGAGTCCAACATGGTCTAACATGGTTTATCACGATGAGGATGATGTCCAATGCCATATCCCCATCGAGAGCTCTTCAAAGATACCCATATCGACAATCCCACACGAAATCGAACAAATGCATTTGCTTGATGTTTACACCAAGCTCTTAAATCGTTTTTGTATGTATGTATATTTGTACCATTCATAGCTCAAAAACCGTTAAACCTAATGTCTTGAAATTTTGGGAGTATATTCTAGACTGGAATATCCGAAATACATATTTTTCTTTTTTCGAAATTCGATCATTTTGAGGTACCTCTAGTACAAGGGTACTCAATTTTTGACATTTTTCACGAAAAATCACACATTTTCGACCTAAAATCGTAAACGATGCCTATGATTTTGATAAAATTCACTCAGTTTGTGTATTTTTCAATCCTCTACAAGATAAGTAATGTGGTCATTCCCGTTAGAAGTTGTGAGTGGTACCTCCAGTACAAGGAAATGTCAACTTTTTAGCATTTTTCATGGAATTTGGCACATTTTCAACTAAAAGTCGAAAACAAAATGTATAAATAACTTGAATTAAAGCCAAAAATCTTGACTTTCAAAGAAATCAATAAAATCACATCACCCTTAACATCAAGCATTAGTTCCAAGTGCAAACTTGGCAGTGTATTTTTTGTATGATGGGTCTCCGATTTGGTTTGAGCATGCTATTAGTTTCTTATTTTTGTTAAAAAATGAGAAAGCTAAAATTTTAGCTCATTCTGTAGACTGGTTTTCTGGCCAAGACTATCGAATTTTTTTTTGAAAACACATAAAAACCGTTACATTAGAGCAAACATAACTTTGTAACCTTTAAATTGATTTTTGACATCAGCATATTCCTGGAGAGGTATTGAAGTGCTCTATCAGAATAAATTATGATCGGATGACATATTTTTCATTTTCAAATCTTCAAACGCAAAAAACTCGAATTGACGTATTTTTTTCATTTTTTTTTCTTCCAAAGACACAACTTCTTTTTATTCTGCGTCAATCTTAAAATGTAAGTCACTCGGCCCCAGGTGTAAATTTTTTGCTAAAACGCTGAAAAATCAAATTTCATCCATTTTTGAGGTTGATTCATCCCCATCGAGAGCTCTTCAGCGATTCCCATATTGGCTATCTTACAACTCAACCAGTGTTCGAACACTTTATATTCAAAACATATGTTCGAAAATTACATGTTTGAAAACTTGTTCGAAAATTTCATGTTCGAAAATTTGGTGTTTCAACATGAGAAAAGCCCAAAATGAATTTTCGAAAATTTCATGTTCGAAAATTCGTGTTCGAAAATTGACCACTCCACCATCCGCGTCCAACATGGTCTTAAATGTTTAAACACGATGGGGATGATGTCCAATGTCCAATGTCATCTCCACATTGTTAGCTCTTCAAAGATACCCATATTGGCTATTTGACCACTCCTCCATCCGCGTCCAACATGGTCTAACATGGTTAAACACGATGAGGAAGGAGCCCAATGTCATCTCCTCATTGTTAGCTCTTCAAAAATACCCATATTGGCTATTTGACCACTCCACCATCCGCGTCCAGCATGGTCTAACACGGTTTAAAACGATGGAGATGATGTCCAATTGCATCACTTCATCGTAAGCTCTTCAAAGATATATGAATTATGACCATATTGGCTATTTTACCACTCCACCATCCGCGTCCAACATGGTCTAACACGGTTGAACACGATGAGGGTGGAGTCCAATGTCATCTACTCATCGTTAGGTCTTCAGAGATACCCATATTGAAATGTTTCTAATTATTTGGCCAATGAGACCATGATGGCTGACCATGATGACCCTGATGGGTTCTATGACCATCTTCTCATCAAGACCTTTCAAATGGTACCCATATTGGCTGGATTAGACCAACGATATAGCTGTAAACCGCGAAATACCACAGCGACCACAATGGGCGACCATGATGACCATGATGGTGCCTAAAACCACCGCGGGCCCAAGACTTTTCCAACGGTACCCTGGGTTTTCGGATCGGTTGAGCGGTTCAGAAGATTACCCCGAACATACATACATACATTGACTTTTATATATATAGATTTTGTCAACGTTACTTGAAATATGAAAGATGTAGTTCAAAATGTATACTTGTTGCACGTGTTCTCGTTGGCTGTCAAAATCAAAGTAGCCGATTTTATGCGGATGAAAGTAATATTCAAGTGACATGCAACGACACGTTCATTTCGTCGCATCGGAATGATGCCGCATCGCTTGTAACACAATAAGTTAAACAAAGCATCAATATTTGGCGCGTGCCGTTTCAAAGGCAATCGATTTAACTGCTTCTCTTCTAACGTATTAAAACTACACTTCTTCGTTGGTGGCCGTTTGTTTTGATTGACGGATTGACGGATTGAGAATGTTTACAAATTTCAGCCAATCAAAATTGCAGAAGAGAAAAGAAAATCGCCGCACCAATGTTATTGACACTTTTCAGAGTTCAAATTATGGTTCATATTTGGAGAACCGTTAAACATGTCCACATCAAAGGAAACAATCAAGCATTCAAGCATCAACAATTTAAAGATAAGTTCATAAAAAAAACTACAAAAGGTGAATTTCAATTTTGGGATCCAAATCAACTAGCACCAATCGTAAGTTTCAATTATATTGCAGATTACAATTTCAGTTGAATTATAGTGAAATATGTACAATTTTGTATTCATTTTTATTTCAAAGACATTTCGGGTGAGAACAATATGGATTCGAAAGGAAAATCGTCTCTTGTTAGTCGAGCTCGTACATTTCTTTCTGATGTGATCGTTGATGGAAAAAAACTGAACAAATACCAGTGCACCATTTGTTCAAAAGTGCTCAATGGAAATTCTCCTTCAAACCTTGTGTCTCACTTCAAGAATACTCACGAAAATGTATTCAATGAGCACATTGCAATAAAAGTTGTAGAGAGCGTTCATGTTCGACGATTGAAGACTGTCTATAGCTGCGTTGAGCTGGTTGCGATAAATAACTACCCATTCAGTGTTTTATCAAGTTCGGGATTTCGACATGCTTTGGAAGACAAACTTCACGAATTCCAATTGGCTGGTTGCAGTTTGAATCTATCGGACCATCACGTGTACGAGATAAAGGAGAAAGTGCGCTACGTTGCCAACGAAATTCGTAACCTTATAAAATCAGAAGTGAAACATAAAATAATTTCCGTTATGATCGATTCAGCAACCCGAAATGGTCGTTCAATTTTCGGCATCAACATTCAATACAAAAACAATGGTGTTTTGAAAGTCGTTACTCTCGCTATGCGCGAATTGAAGAGTTCGCATACAGCAGAATACCTGTCAAAGGTATTGCTTGAAGTGTTGACAGAACATGGCATCGATTTAGCACAAGTAATATCAATTACTACCGATAATGGTAGCAATATGCTTGCAATGGTGAAGGAAATTGAAAAGATTTTATTTGAGTCATCGGAAAACAGTCCAATTGGTCAAAATGAATCGACGTGCAGCGATCGTCAAGAAGAGGTGACTTATTTGGAATTTGATGATGAGGATGAACAGATTGAGAATGATATCGAAGAAGTGTTGAAAGAGAACGAATTTTGCGATGATGAAGCTTTGAATCTGTTATTCGACGAAAGTGCAGTTTATGGTGATCTTTTCGATAAACTGGTGTTCGATATAAGAAACAGAACGGGAAACCATAATTTATTTGTTACATCGATTAAGTGTGTGGCTCATACACTTCAATTGGCAGTGCGAGATGCAATCAATTTACTCACAAAGGCCGATCAGAACGTGATTTCATTGTGTCAAATTGTTGCCAAGTTCATGCGCCTCCAAAGTACCAGAAATGAGATGCGAAAAATAGGAATGACGTCAATTATTCCTTCATTAGACGTCCAAACTCGTTGGAGCTCAACGTACAAAATGGTATATAATCAATTTAATACTCATTTATTTTCTGATTGATATAGAATTGATAATAAACCAATATAACTTATTATTTTCAGATTCGTGATGTTCTGAAGTGTGAACACGTCGTACGACATTTCGCAAAATCTGAAAAAAAGTTCAAGCTGTTGCTCAAGAAATGGAACGTATTGCATGAAATAAAACGGGTTTTGCATATTCCATATTTGACAACAAATCTTTTGCAAAAGAATGAATTCACACTGACTGATTTTTTTGGATGTTTACAAATCATTGACATGAAAATGAAGCAATTCATTGGCCACCCGAGCAGAAAGTACACGAAATTGGCAGAGCATGTACACCAGTGCATGAATAAACGAAAGCGTCAATTAATCGATAATCCACTTATGCTATGTGCGATATATTTGGATCCACGTTACAAGTGCGAGCTCGATTCACATTCAGAGAAATTGCAATTTGTGAAACTAACGCTAGGAAAAATTTGGGAGAGAATCGCGTTGGTCAAAGGTGGCTCACAACCTGAAATGAATGAAGCTCCAAACGAAATATCGAACGAGTCGCTCGATGAAGATAATATGTACTTATACTATTCAGAGCTAGATAAGCAGTATAGTGAAATGGGCTTGCAAAGCGCCACAGTCGGTCAAGATCTATCAAATACAAATCGTTTGGATTTTTCGCAAGATAACAAGGATTTAGCTGTTGCGATTTCTCAGTATGAGAGTTATGTTTCCGGCATGCGCGTGAAGAGTAGTGAATCTATTGCCACATTCTGGGAATCCAACAAAACCAAGTTTGGAAATGAGCTGTATGAAATTTCATGTGTCATTTTTGCTATCCCACCGACGCAGGCATTCGTTGAACGAGCGTTTTCAGCGCTAAAATTTATATTCACTGACTATCGCTGGAATTTGGCTGAAGATTTATTAGAAAGTCTTCTTATAATTCATTTGAATCCTGATTTTTATACCTTGTTTAAAACATCTGACATCGAAAAATTAATGAAAGACCAAAAATAATAGAAACGAATGTTTCTTTCGTTATGTTCTATTGACATTTAAATTTAAAAAAAAAAACAATGGAAAATAAATAAATTCATCACAACCATAACAACATTCTTTTAATTCATTCATTTAGTTCAATTAGTATTTTTTATTTAGGTAATGGTCAACAAAAAATAAAATAATAAAAATAAAATGTTTGTCAGTTTTTTTTAACGAACACCACGATATGCATAAGACAAGTGTCGTCGTATTTGAACATGAACGCTACACAGCTGTAGTGGTGACGCTTGCTCTGTGTATGTGGTGCCGCATGCGTTGCACGTACCGCATACACAGAGCGCATACCGCTTGCCGATATAGACTATATATAGCGCACGTATCTACTTCAGTATTTTTACGCATCTATATTATTTTTATGTGCGAACCAGTCACTGCTTCAAATGACTTGATACTCTCAAGAATGCCTATAAAAACAAGTTATACACTATTGAAATTTGGTCTAAATTGAGTGTCGTCTACTCATTTTGGATCATACAAATTGATCCGCGGCAATTGCAATTCAAAATTAGCGCACAAGGTTAATTGTTTTGACACGTTTGAATTTATGCATTCGTTTTCAATGAATCGCACTCTTTCCGCCCCAGAACCAAATCAACTTAACCAATACATTTCAAGGCAACTGAAAGAATTCAACTTCACTTCCTGTGAACTATCTGTGTTACGATGCAACGATATGTCCGATTTGATCCACTTTTTTGGCGGACGGACGAACCGATTCGTGTTCGATTCAAATCGAGTCACATTTTTTCGCCTGCGTGGCATTTTTAAAGTTAAATCCCAAATTATTCAGAGAGCAAATTTATTGTCTTTTGTAAATTTTGATCAAATTTATGGCCAAGAATTTTATGGAATATTTTCTTCGATTCAGTAACAAATTACCAAATTTATGCTGTTAATGGGTTTCTGAACATTGAATCAATATAATACCGTGACTGTATTCAACTTTGTGTTTTTCCTACAGAGTTATCAATTGTTGATCAATTTTTTTTTGAGTCTCCAAACACAATTATTTACATTTAATTGAGTGGCTGAGAATAGAAATGAGAGTACAACATGAAAAATATTTATTACAACATGAATTATGTTCAAGCGAAGACGCAACATAAAAATCAGTGTTTGCCATGCTAAATACGCGATAAGAAAAGTGTATTAGTAAAAACGCAACACAATTCCGAAATCAAGATACTTTTTTTAACCAAGATTCGCATTTCTATTCCCAGCCGCTCAATTGGTGCATCAAATTTTAAAAACACGTAAAATTGAGCATTGTTGCATCTATGCAATTTTATATCGGGTTTGATCGTGGAAAAGGGAATGTGCATCGTCAATAAATGCATACAGAAACAAATGAAAAAAAAACATAACCGTTTATTTGTGTTCTTTTTGAAAATAAATCTTCAGTTGTTGTATGTTGATTCAATGCATTTGAAATTGTTCAAATGAACTCGATCACGCTTTGGTGACAACAGATTGAAAGTTTTGTTTTGGGTTCGAATTGGTCGGATTTTTTTCAGAGTGTACAATTCATTTTGATGCGATTGCTTTAGACGTCAATAATAAACATTGAATTTTTGTTGCAGTGATGTCTCAGTAATGCACTGTCTAGAATTCACGTCAAACCAATTGAAATCATATGAGTACATTCTATTTATTCCAGCCGATAGAAGCTATAGATTGTTAAGAAAAATGGGTAAGACACTTGTTTTGCTCTCGTTTGACATTACAGAAGCGTGACACTGAAACCATCCAAAAATTGGTTTAAATAAGAATGTTGAATCGATTTGAATCGCTGTTCGGAAGACGATAAATTGAGGAGAGTGAACGATCTACAGACTTTCATCATTATCATTTTCTTGCTTGAACAAAATGAAATGAAACGAAACAAATTTTAAGCATTGAGCTGAGATTTCTAAGCAAATAACTTCACTGTCACGTTGGTAAGAATTTGCACTAACATACACTGGTAAAAATGTACCAAGGGCATCTCACAACACTTCCAAAATATTTGGCACGGTGGTTATGTTTTTATTTCAGACATACACACACACAAGTGAATTTTGATTGGAACATGAATTGACATTTTCTCACACTCACTAGCTTACTCACTCACTCATTCGTTCACTCTTTATTGCTTTTTTGGCGCTGAATTATCGAACGGCGGCAACAAAAAATCATAAAAGAAAATATTTTTTCACAAAAAAAGATGAACTCTGGAAAAAAACACTTATTGATAATTTATTTTGTGTCACATGAACTTCACCTTTTGTATTCTATTATTTTTTGCTAAAAAAAACTCCGAATGCGTATTCTTTAATAACAAACGAATGACACTACTGGCTTGCGGCACACTAAAGAGGGAGAAATGTGTTTGTGCTTGTTGTGATTAATCTGAAAGATCTTTCTCTCTTTCAGATTAAATGCAACAAGTGCAAACACATTGACAACCGTTGTGACAACCGCAAGCCGGTAGTGTCAGTCATTTGTGAGTTGTTGAAGAACACTCTCTTGTGTCTTGTTTAACACCACACTGCCAAACCAACAAACCCGGTAATACAATACAATATCGATAGTGGTAAACGACAACAGGCCGGTCGTACTTGAGTTTTTGCCGCTATCGTAAAATTCATTTGACAAAGTCGCATCTAAACCCACACATTCATCAATTCATTGTATGTGTATCTGTTGTATTCACACACACACACACACACACACACACACACACACACACACACACACACACACACACACACACACACACACACACACACACACACACACACACACACACACACACACACACACACACACACACACACACACACACACACACACACACACACACACACACACACACACACACACACACACACACACACACACACACACACACACACACACACCTACGACTTGGCCGCAACAACAACGCGACCAAGAGGATGCCATCATACATCCAGTGTCCACGGAAGAGCTTCTAGCAGCAGCCAAAAAGATGAAAGCAAACAAAGCGCCGGGCCCTGATGGGATCCCAAATATAGCTCTGAAAACGGCGATACAAGCGTACCCAGAAATGGTTAGGGCGACAATGCAGAAGTGCCTCGATGAGAGCCACTTCCCAAACACATGGAAAAGGCAGAAACTGGTTCTCCTACCGAAACCAGGAAAGCCACCGGGAGATCCATCGTCCTATAGGCCTATATGCCTACTGGACACCCTGGGAAAGCTGCTAGAAACAATAATCCTGAACAGGTTGAGGGAATACGCGGAAGGCAACAACGGACTGTCTAACATGCAGTTCGGTTTCCGAAAAGGCAAATCAACTGTAGAAGCCATCATGAAAGTTGTAAAGAGTGCAGACAAAGCACGAACAAAGAAGAGACAAGGTTCCCGCTTCTGCGGAATAACCACACTAGACGTCAAAAATGCCTTCAACAGCGCAAGTTGGGAAGCCATAGCCGGAGCACTGCAGAGTATCGGAGTGCCCTGCTCTCTGAACAAAATACTGGGGAGCTATTTCGAACACCGGCTTCTTCTGTATGACACCGATGAAGGCCGAAAGGAGTACAAAATCACTGCAGGCGTACCACAGGGTTCCATCCTGGGACCGACACTGTGGAACATAATGTACAATGGAGTGCTGAAATTGAATCTACCTAGAGGGGTAGAAATTGTTGGATTCGCAGACGACATAGTCATCATAGTAATGGGAAAATCTCCTGAGGAGGTAGAGACCCTTGCCTCAGAGGCGATAGAAGAAGTGGGAAAATGGATGAGCACTGTCAAACTACAGCTAGCTCACCACAAAACCGAAGTAATGCTAGTAAGTAATTGCAAGAAACCGGTGTCAGCAAAAATCACAGTCGGAGAACATGAAATAACTTCAGAAAGACATCTGAAGTACCTCGGAGTAATGTTGGACGACCGTCTGAATTTTAATGAACACGTTGAGTACATCTGTGAAAGGGCAGCCAAGGCCCACACAGCAATAGCGAGAATAATGCCGAACACGTACGGCCCAAGAAGCAGCAGAAGGCGCCTCCTAGCAAGCGTCACCACGTCTCAGTTGAGATACGGCGGCCCAGCATGGTCAAACGCGCTAGAGACAAAGAGAAATCAGGTTCTGTTCAACAGAGTACACAGATTATCAGCGATGAGAGTAGCGAGCGCGTACAGGACCATATCTTACGATGCGGTCTGCGTACTAGCGGGCATGACTCCTATCACCATAATGATAGGCGAGGACAACCAGTGCTACAACCTGAGAAAGACAGACGCGTTGAGTGCTAGACAAGCACGGAAGCAAGCAAAAGAGGAGTCGATGCGAAGATGGCAGACGGAGTGGGACGCCTCGGAGAAGGGCAGATGGACCCACCAACTGATCCCAAACATAGCAGCCTGGACAAACAGAAAACACGGCGAAATAAATTTCGATCTGACGCAGTTCCTCTCAGGCCACGGGTGTTTCAGAAAGTACCTCCACAGATTTGGGCATGCAAGATCACCCTTCTGCCCTCACTGTGAGCAAACCGAAGAAACGGTCGACCACGTAGTCTTTTCCTGCCCCCGATTTGAATCGGAACGAGCGGAAATATTGACCCTGGCGGGGCAAAACACAATAGCGGAGAACGTGGTACAGAGAATGTGCGCAGACGAGAACATATGGAACGCAGTGGGAGACGCAGTTTCCAAAATTATGTCCAGACTAAGGACAAAATGGAACGAAGATCAAGCAGCAGAAGAACAAGAAACAGAAACGACGGGCGCGTGAGCGCAGCAGGCCCCCCCGAAGTAATACCTAACGGTGGTCCCGGGGAGGATCAGCAGGAGACCGGGAGGCGGGTTTTAGTCGGTAAGAATCCGGCACACTGTCGCGTAGCTACGACGAACTCAGTGTCTATGCAAGATTTCCCCCCTCCTAACAAAAAAAAAAAAAAAAAAAAAAAAAAAACACACACACACACACACACACACACACACACACACACACACACACACACACACACACACACACACACACACACACACACACACACACACACACACACACACACACACACACACACACACACACACACACACACACACACACACACACACACACACACACACACACACACACACACACACACACACACACACCCACACACACACACACACACACACACACACACACACACACACACACACACACACACACACACACACACACACACACACACACACACACACACACACACACACACACCACACACACACACACACACACACACACACACACACACACACACACACACACACACACACACACACACACACACACACACACACACACACACACACACACACACACACACACACACACACACACACACACACACACACACACACACACACACACACACACACACACACACACACACACACACACACACACACACACACACACACACACACACACACACACACACACACACACACACACACACACACACACACACACACACACACACACACACACACACACACACACACACACACACACACACACACACACACACACACACACACACACACACACACACACACACACACACACACACACACACACACACACACACACACACACACACACACACACACCCGGGGGAGTTTGTTTTGCGAATTTGTTCTCCGACCGGGCGCCTCCCCAGGTGGCGGATGGGGGAAAGCTCGCTCACAGAGAGGGTACCGGGGAAATAAAATACTCGGGGCGGACCAAAACACAAAGGACGGAATACACGGATTACGAGTACCATACACGCGACGGATTTGATGGCAAAGGGCTGGCGGTCGCAGCATTCTGTTCCCTGAGTAAAGCGGGTGAAAACCGCTCCAAATGGCGAACGGGCTAATGCTTGCGCTGTCCCCGTCCCGATAAAACCTTGGCAGGTCTTCGGGTACGTTCAAACCCTAACACCAGGCAGCTCACCTGGTGTCGTAGGCTCGGATGTAACATTCCCGACTAATGCTGATCCGGCTCTGAGCACCATACCCCATAAGGGATGGTGCCAACCCTCGCATGGCCTACCTGCTTGGATAGATAACCATGGGATCTAAAAGGCAACTACGAGTTTAGGGGGAGATAGCGGCCTGGAGGAGGGACCCAACCACAACGATGCCAATAACAACAACACCCACCGGAGAAAAAGATGTCGCTAGCATCTTCGGAAGAAGAGAAAGACTCCTGAGGTCACCAAAATTGACCTCAGGGACGGCCGCAGCTGTAGAGCAGCCCATAGGAGGAAAAAGCAGCACAAAAGACTGTCCGACAGAAGCTGAGAAGGCCAAGGAGATGGCCAAAGCTTTGGACAGCTTTGTGAATTCAAAGAAGAACCTCCATAAGGAGTTACTGACAATGACATTGGAGCTGAGAAAGCAAATGTCAGCCGTGGTGAAGGAACAGCAGCGGTGGCAAAAAAGGGCGGAGGAGGCCGAAAAGGCACTTGGAGGAGAGAGGAGGAAAGAAACCCTCCCACAAGTAGTCACCGCCACCCCGGCAGGTGCTAAAAGAGGAAGGGCGGCCTCGGAAACCCCGAAAAGTCCGACTGGAGAAACCGTTAGGGCACACAAATTGCCGAAGACCGGAAATTCCATGCCCATGGAGTGGAGCAAGGTCGTGGGCCGAAAGAATGCCAATAGGGCGAGGGCTGTCAAAGACACCAGGAGCCAAGGCAAGCCGACGGAGAAGCCGAAACCGAAGGAGACGAAGAAGGCGGAGGCCCTCTTAGTAGAAGTGGGCGAAGAGGGATCGCACGCCGACATTATAAGGAAATTGAGGCAGGACGGAAGCCTCAAAGACCTTGGCGATAAAGCGACCAAAATCCGACGCACGCAGAAAGGCGACATGTTGATCGAGCTGCAGAAGGACCCAAAGGTCAAAAGTGCAGCCTTCAAAGAAATGCTGGAGAAGGCCCTGGGTGAGGGAACAAAAGTGAGAGCGCTGTCACACGTGGTCACAGTCCAGGTCAGAGACCTGGACGAAATCACAACAGCGGAGGAGCTAAGCGTGGAACTGAATAAGCAGTTCACGCTGGACGAAGAAATCAAGGCGACCAGCATTTACCTACGAAAATCTTTCGGGGGAACACAGACAGCGCAGCTCAGACTCCAGGCGGGGGATGCACAAAAGATGTCGGAGAGGGGCAGGATCAAGGTTGGCTGGACAATGAACGTGATCAAAGTCATTGAGCAGGTTGAAGTGCAGAGATGCTACAAATGCATGGGCTTCGGGCACCTGGCGAAAAACTGCCAGGGAGAAGATAGATCAAAGTGCTGCAGAAAGTGCGGCCAGGAGGATCACTTTGCCAAGACCTGCAAAAACGAAGCCAAGTGCCTGTTGTGCACAGGAGAAAATAACAAACACGTGACAGGGGGACGAAACTGCCCAGCTTATAAGGAGGCAGCAACAAAGAAATGAACATGAGGATTACACAAATAAACCTCAATCACTGTGACACAGCACAACAGCTTCTCTATCAATCCTCGATAGAATCCAGCTATGACGTAGCGATTATCGCTGAACCCTACCAAGTACCCGAGGGGAACGGTAAATGGATAGCTGACAAATCCGGAAAGGCCGCAATAACCGTGATGGGGAAATTCCCCATCCAGGAAATTGTTTCATGTGACGAAGAGGGCTTCGTGATAGCAGTAATAAACGGCACCGTCATTTGCAGCTGCTACGCGCCTCCGAGTTGGCCCATTGAACAGTTCAATAGAATGCTCGACGGGCTTACAGAAAAACTGATCGCGAAACCAGCGGTCGTCGTCGGCGGAGATTTCAATGCATGGGCGAGAGAATGGGGTAGCAGAACCACAAATCCGAGAGGCTTCAGCCTGCTTGAAGCCCTTGCAAAGCTTGACGTAAGTCTTGCCAACGTGGGCACAACGAGCACGTTCCATAGAAACGGCCGCGAATCGATAATAGACGTGACATTCTGTAGTCCGAACCTGATGCAGAACCTGGACTGGAGGGTATGTGAAAGCTATACACATAGTGACCATATGGCGATAGAGTTCACCATCAACAGGACATCAGAAAAGACGAGACTGGAGAAAAAATCGAACGACCGGAAGTGGAAAACCAAGATGTTCGAAAAGGAACTCTTCGTAGAAGCTCTCCGCGAAGACGGTGGTCGTAGAGACTTGACACCAGATCAGCTGACGAAAGCCCTGATGAGGGCATGTGACATGACGATGCCGAGGAAACTCGAGCCGAAGAACTGGAGACGACCAGCATACTGGTGGAATGAGGAAATCAGCTCCCTGCGGGCTAAATGCCTCAAAATCAGGAGGCAGATGCAAAGAGCCAAGGACGAAAGCTCAAGATTAGAG
Source organism: Aphidoletes aphidimyza (assembly GCA_030463065.1). Lineage (NCBI taxonomy): Eukaryota > Metazoa > Arthropoda > Insecta > Diptera > Cecidomyiidae > Aphidoletes > Aphidoletes aphidimyza. Next base: position 23,796,259 of record CM059997.1, on the reverse strand, counting down.
CGGAGAGAAGAGCTCAATGAGGCAAAACATGATCTCAATCGCAGTATTAAAGCGAGCAAGAGAAAATGCCATAAGGAGTTATGCAAGGAAGCAGACGATAACCCATGGGGGAGTGCCTACCGAATGGCAATGAAGAGGCTTCGCGGTCCATCAATGCCGATCGAAAAGTGCCCGGAGAAACTAAACGCTATAGTCAGGGGTCTCTTTCCGCAACACGAACCTACGACTTGGCCGCAACAACAACGCGACCAAGAGGATGCCATCATACATCCAGTGTCCACGGAAGAGCTTCTAGCAGCAGCCAAAAAGATGAAAGCAAACAAAGCGCCGGGCCCTGATGGGATCCCAAATATAGCTCTGAAAACGGCGATACAAGCGTACCCAGAAATGGTTAGGGCGACAATGCAGAAGTGCCTCGATGAGAGCCACTTCCCAAACACATGGAAAAGGCAGAAACTGGTTCTCCTACCGAAACCAGGAAAGCCACCGGGAGATCCATCGTCCTATAGGCCTATATGCCTACTGGACACCCTGGGAAAGCTGCTAGAAACAATAATCCTGAACAGGTTGAGGGAATACGTGGAAGGCAACAACGGACTGTCTGACATGCAGTTCGGTTTCCGAAAAGGCAAATCAACTGTAGAAGCCATCATGAAAGTTGTAGAGAGTGCAGACAAAGCACGAACAAAGAAGAGACAAGGTTTCCGCTTCTGCGGAATAACCACACTAGACGTCAAAAATGCCTTCAACAGCGCAAGTTGGGAAGCCATAGCCGGAGCACTGCAGAGTATCGGAGTGCCCTGCTCTCTGAACAAAATACTGGGAAGCTATTTCGAACACCGGCTTCTTCTGTATGACACCGATGAAGGCCGAAAGGAGTACAAAATCACTGCAGGCGTACCACAGGGTTCCATCCTGGGACCGACACTGTGGAACATAATGTACAATGGAGTGCTGAAATTGAATCTACCTAGAGGGGTAGAAATTGTTGGATTCGCAGACGACATAGTCATCATAGTAATGGGAAAATCTCCTGAGGAGGTAGAGACCCTTGCCTCAGAGGCGATAGAAGAAGTGGGAAAATGGATGAGCACTGTCAAACTACAGCTAGCTCACCACAAAACCGAAGTAATGCTAGTAAGTAATTGCAAGAAACCGGTGTCAGCAAAAATCACAGTCGGAGAACATGAAATAACTTCAGAAAGACATCTGAAGTACCTCGGAGTAATGTTGGACGACCGTCTGAACTTCAACGAACACGTTGAGTACATCTGTGAAAGGGCAGCCAAGGCCCACACAGCAATAGCGAGAATAATGCCGAACACGTACGGCCCAAGAAGCAGCAGAAGGCGCCTCCTAGCAAGCGTCACCACGTCTCAGTTGAGATACGGCGGCCCAGCATGGTCAAACGCGCTAGAGACAAAGAGAAATCAGGTACTGTTCAACAGAGTACACAGATTATCAGCGATGAGAGTAGCGAGCGCGTACAGGACCATATCTTACGATGCGGTCTGCGTACTAGCGGGCATGACTCCTATCACCATAATGATAGGCGAGGACAACCAGTGCTACAACCTGAGAAAGACAGACGCGTTGAGTGCTAGACAAGCACGGAAGCAAGCAAAAGAGGAGTCGATGCGAAGATGGCAGACGGAGTGGGACGCCTCGGAGAAGGGCAGATGGACCCACCAACTGATCCCAAACATAGCAGCCTGGACAAACAGAAAACACGGCGAAATAAATTTCGATCTGACGCAGTTCCTCTCAGGCCACGGGTGTTTCAGAAAGTACCTCCACAGATTTGGGCATGCAAGATCACCCTTCTGCCCTCACTGTGAGCAAACCGAAGAAACGGTCGACCACGTAGTCTTTTCCTGCCCCCGATTTGAATCGGAACGAGCGGAAATACTGACCCTGGCGGGGCAAAACACAATAGCGGAGAACGTGGTACAGAAAATGTGCGCAGACGAGAACATATGGAACGCATTGGGAGACGCAGTTTCCAAAATTATGTCCAGACTAAGGACAAAATGGAACGAAGATCAAGCAGCAGAAGAACAAGAAACAGAAACGACGGGCGCGTGAGCGCAGCAGGCCCCCCCGAAGTAATACCTAACGGTGGTCCCGGGGAGGATCAGCAGGAGACCGGGAGGCGGGTTTTAGTCGGTAAGAATCCGGCACACTGTCGCGTAGCTACGACGAACTCAGTGTCTATGCAAGATTTCCCCCTCCTAACAAAAAAAAAAAAAAAAAAAAAAAAAACAAAAAAAAAAAAAAAAAAAAAAAAAAACACACACACACACACACTGGAAAAAGATTGAGATTTCACGTCTAAATTTCGTTCCAATTGCAGAAGTGTTTTTAGATGTTCGTGCTTGTGTTCGATTTGAATTATATGAAACCGTCAGCTTAATAACTGATTTATTTTGATATTTCAATCATTGATTTGCGACTGTTCAACGTGAATAATTGCAGAGTAGCTAAGTTTTTTCATTCAAAGTTCTCGAAAAAAAAATCCACAAATGGATGCTACAATTCATAGATCCCAGTTATTCAATAACAGAATTAAATTTCAATGCTTTTTTTCACGCACACGCTGCAAATAACTATTCAGATCATTAATATAATTTCATGCAGTCTCAATCGCATTAGAACTGACGATGGCAGAGAAAGCGAGAGAGAGAGGAAATCATTGCATGGAATATTCGGATGCGTATGCAAAATGCAATGACAAATAATCTTGACAAATTAATATATAAAGTATATTGAAAAAATGTCTGGAAACTGGTGCTGAATAGTAGAAAATGCCGAATGATCGATTTGTGGTTTGAAAACAACAGCAAAAAATACACCTACAAAAACTATTTATTTATTTATTCATTCATTGAGTGTTTATTACACTAGAAAGTACGTTTGTGTTTGAGGTGCCGTTTTGATGTTGTTGTTGCTTGTTGTTTTTGTCATTGAGCCATTCAAATGCCATTTAAACTTAGACCCCTCTTGCTTTTTATACATTTCATTAGTGACCATGGACAAAAAAGAGTTAACGCTCCTTCGCCGGAATCTGGTCAGCCGTAAATGGTCCATTCACTCTGTGAAGCCAAAAGATGCAGCCAAATTGAAATCGGATGTCTACAAAGTGTTTAAGGTCGTATACGACGAAAAAGACCAAATTGTAAGACACTGGTACGTATACCTTTTGTATCATAGTTTTCCTCGGATCGATCAAAATTCACATCGACCATCTCAGATTTGAAAAATCTATAAATAATTCGATTAGCTTCGGTCCAACTAAAAAAAAGCCATTTCAATATTTGGGTTTGAATCCTGGGGTATTCGTTTTTCTCAATTTCGCAATTTTTTCACTTTTACGTTATACTCAAAACGACTCAAAATGCCCCACCACGTCCGTCAAACAGTTTCAGTGGTTGTTGAATGCAAACAATGATTTTAACAAATAAATACGCCCGTCCGTCCGTCCGCCCACTAAACATACCGACATATTAGATTTCAGGTGCTTATTGAATTCACACAATGGTTTTGACAAATAAATATGTCAACAGATATGACATTATGCACTCAATAACTGAAAATCTTAATGATGACATATGCTTATTTGAAATCATGTGTGTCTTTAATGCTTTTAAACCGCTCATCTAACCGTCCGTCCGTCCGTCCGTCCGTCCGTTCGTCCGAAAAGTGGATCAAATTGGACATATTAGATGAAAACAATTTCAGGTTCTTGTTGAATTCATACAATGGTTTTGCAAAGTTGGAAATAAATCGTCAACATTGTTGCCAGTATTTGCTTGCATGCTCAAAACTAGGCTTATAAAGAGATTCAAATGTTCCCTTGAACTTTTACTGACACATAATTTTTAAAGAGTATTTTATAAGAATCGTCACTGTGTTATATCTTTGAACAGTGCACAGAAGCGCCATCTCAATGCGAATTGTTCAGTACTATTGAAATACGCAGCGAATGGAATTCAAGACGCCATCTTGGATATTGTTCACTTGCGCCATGATACGGCATCGTTGTCCAACGTATTTAAAGAGCCGCATATAACTCTACATAAACACCATGGGGATGATAAGAATTGTTTTAGGTTCAGACTATTGGGCTAAGATTGGCGTTTCGAAAAACAATCCTTTTAAAATTAAAAACCATTGCGTATCGACTATTGAGTTTGACCCACAAAAAAATCATTAAATAATGCGTAAACGGGCACCATCACAATCCGCTCATTTTTGAGTATTTTAAGTCACTTTTACTATATTAATATAAAAAATTACTGCGTCATAACATTGTGTCCAACAACAGTGTTGAAACTGGATTGACCGCCTTATACCATACACTGGTATATACCTCAGATCTGTATATACCAGTCAATATACAGTGGCCCAAAATGCGTTCAATCATTGTGTACGTCTGAATGAATACGTGTATCACACATACGTTCCATTGAATGATAGTGTTAGTAATGTATATCGACCATTTTCTATTGTGGTATATACCGTGTCGCTCTAATATACGGTTCATTTCCCAACACTGTCCAACAATAAACTTAATAAGAAAAGATGGCACCGATACCGTCCGTCCGTCCGTCCGCATGAATTGGTATTGGTCACTCTGCCGGTTTGGCCGTCCGCTGTCCGTCCGCCTGTTCACTTGTCCGTCCGCATGTCCGTCCGGTGAGAAAAGTCACTGAGCCACAAATTGAGCACTAAATTATGACAGAAGACTTCATTCGATTTGGATGAGTTTTGACTTTGTTCGTTAAACATATGAAATTTCCACTGGAATCGATTTTGTGCGAATTGTGATGAAAATATGACATCACAAATTCAGCCGATGGCATTTTTGTGAATCACAAATTGAGCACTAAATCTATGCTACCAACATTTCCAGTTCGGGCATCAATTTGTGATAGGCCTTTCCAGTATTTCCATGAAAAGTGGGAATTGGGCCGTAATCACTTCAATGAACATATCAATGTCATTGAGCGTCCCAAAGGCAAACGGAAAACATATTTGGCAATCACAAATTAAGCACTGAAAAATTGCATCATTAGACATATGAATTTTGGTCTGGTTTCGCTATTAGTCAATATGCCTTTTGCATAATTTTGGGCAAATAGGCTCAAACTGACCCATGTCAATATCTCGAAAAATATTTGATCACAAATTCTAATTTTGACGTCACAAATTTTCACAAATTGAGCACTAAATCTTTGTTGAGTTTGATATTGATCGCAAGAACTTGTCGGGCTGGCTAGGGGGAGCCCTTTTATTGCACACTTTTTGGAAAAACCTGAAAAAAACTCATGAACCTTTGGCCTAAGCGGGCCGTCCAAGGTTAGCTCTGCGGGATGACTTCTAAAACGAAAAATGTTCCTCTCGACATGCTTTATCAAAGCCGCACTACCCGTCTTTGATATCACTCATATTTCAAAATCGGCCCACCCTACTCTCTATTGCTTGCTATATGCTCTCTATGACATCAATGCATGAAGAAAAAAATACGAGGGGGAACGAAGCAATGCACATACGCATGCTATCTTGCTACACATATATGAAGCAATATGCATATGCATGCGAAAACAGCAGAAAATGTGAAAAAGGTGTTGTTGCTTTGCTAAAGCAATTTTCGATGTTTTTAGCCAATACACTCGTTTGGTAAAATCTAATAGCTGAAAAAAATTACAAAAAGAACAAGACATACCTGAAAAATATGCAACACCATACACAGTTGAAATAAAAGACATTTTTTCACATTTAATATTTCTCGAAAAAAAATTTAATTGTTAACACAAAAAACAATTTCACAAAAAATTGGATATTCGAAAATTTATTGAAACGAGAAAAAAATTGACATTGAAAATCCTACACACTCAAAATGTGTTGATAAGGAAAAAAAATGATTGAAAAATAAATCGATATTAAAAATCGCGCACAAAAAAATTAAACGTAAATTTTAGTCATGTCATGACATGAAAAGGTGCACCTCTTCTAGACTCTTTTCGGCATCGGGGACACGATAGCGCAGTGTTTAGCCCAAGGGGCGAACAACTACCAATACTACTAAACAAACGTCAAAAGTACCGACAAGTACTGAATCAATATCTGCACATACCGATGTGCGAGATGCGATTCTGTCGATTCTCTCTATCTATTCAGTTTCGCATGCCTTCTAGTTGCGCATCAGTAGATGCAGATTCTGTTTCAGTACTATCCGGTACTTTTGACGTTTGTTTAGTAGTATTGGTAGTCATTTGCCCCTCGGTTTAGCCACTCTTTGATGCACTCATAGCAAAAAACATGTGAAAATGATAAAATAAACATATGAAAAAAAAACATAGACACATTTGTTTAAGCTTTTTTACTATAAACAAAAAACAGCCAAAACGAATACTTACTGGAGTCCATCTCGCCCATCATAACAAGATAATATCTCCCAACATTCATCTCAGCAATAATTTCGGGTTTTACGACAAATCTTTGTGGCAAGAATAAAAACTTGTCGCTGAAGTCGACGCGCACTCGATCACCATATGTCGTTTCTTTTAATTCAAATTTGTCAATCAGATATTTCCCAACCGGGAGATTGTCAAATTTACAATAAATCTTGATTTGATAAGACTTTTTGAATATTTCCAAAGCTGTTGGGTTACTCATCTTTTGTTTTTGGATTCAACACTTTCAAGAAAACTCACGTACAAATGTTTCAAAACACTGTAAACTGTCGACAAAACCAATTCAAACTGATTTTCCAAAAAAGGAAATCAAACATATTTATACAGAAAATTCGGTCCTCTTCTCTAAAACTTAGTAAATACATTCAATATTTTTAATTCACACAATATTGAATATAAACAGTTAAGAAAAATATATTCATACAATTGATTTCAATTACTTTTTTCATGACACAAACGCGAGCATAAACATAAACATTTTGAATGCATATTAATCACACATTGTTTTGTCATATGGGAGCACAATCAAAAGTAAAAGCCCGCATAATCATATCACGACATGAAACACACTTTCATCATTTAACGAAAACACAAATGCACTATACAATTTTGGCTCATTCTAATGGAATCATCCAAAATGAGAAAAGTATCATCTAAATTCTGAAAATTACCATCTAAAATGAATTTTCTGATCATCTATTTTTGATCATCTATTTATCAAAAATATCATCTATATCTTAAAAATATCATCAAATTCACAAAAAATACCATCTATAGCAGCACATATATAGATGATATTTTTTCCAAAAATAGATGATCATTTTTGACGATTAGATGATATTTCTTTGAAATTTAGATGATAAAATTGCAGATTTTTGATGATAATGTTACTGAATTTAGATGATACTTTTTATGAAAATATGTGATACATTTATTTGAAATATTGCAAAAATTCGTTTTTTATTTGTTCATTTTATTGCAACATGTAAGATATCTATAAATAAACATATCGTTGGATAAGGACGTAAAAATTATTTACAAAACGTGAAACCAACTATAAAGTTAAACGATCAAGTCTATACTTGATTTCAGGTTTTGTTTGATTGTTAATATCGTTGATAATTTGAATGTAGTTTTGAAGATGATCGAATTTTGTACACTTAAATGGAGGGATCCAATCCATAAAAGGTACAAAGAAATTTGTTGTCAACAAAACTACATACATATATACAACGATATTTGTATATGTTCAACATATCGTTGGATAAGGACTCATTTTTGAAGTGCAAAGGATGATTTCTTTTTACGACCTTTGGTCGGTTGTTTTCCAATGTTTATAGCTAATGCTTTTTTCGGTAATCTACATAACTTCTCATGAAGTGCCATTCCAACGATATGTTTACATGTATAATTTTTCAAGAAATGTGGACAGTCGCATTTTGATTCCATCCATGCATTTCTATCCAAATTTGTAGTCCAAAAAACACCAAAGCGCTTATCGTAATATTCATCAAATGATTTGAATTTTCGTCCGTTCAATTTTTCGAGCGATGCCATATCAAATTCACCGTTTTCCAATGATTTTGATGATGCAATAAAATACACAGCATTCGAACAGTTTTCACTTATTTGCACGTATTCTGCAATACTCAGCCAAATATACGAATTTCGCCAACAATCCATACTGACGCTCACTTCTTTTGCAAAGACCCGAGTACCATTAGCATAATCCGACGACAATTCAGCGGTCATACCAATCAAAACAGTTTAAATGAATTGCTCAACAGGAAGTTTTTCACGGAATGTCATCGTACGTTTAATTACGCCATTGAATCCTTTTAATAAAAAAAATTGAAATAAATTCAATGGCCTAGAATGGAAACGCTCATTAGATTCACAATACACCGAAGTGTAAACAAAAACGAAAATTTTCTCGACATGTTACATAGAGATAAAGTATTATTCCATTTCTCACCCGACCAATCACAAATTATTTGAAAAGTGATATAAGATGAAAAAACCTCTGAACGAGGTATAAACAGAGTGCTGCACTAATAGATCCTGCCCACAAAATGACTGATATAAAATTTTACGTGGCGCTTGTGAAATATATATTGTCGTTCCACAGTCCTCAAATAATTCAACAATTTGTCCATGCCATATTACAATGAATGTGAACTAGAGTGCGCCATTACCTCGGAGTAATGTTGGACGACCGTCTGAATTTCAACGAACACGTTGAGTACATCTGTGAAAGGGCAGCCAAGGCCCACACAGCAATAGCGAGAATAATGCCGAACACGTACGGCCCAAGAAGCAGCAGAAGGCGTCTCCTAGCAAGCGTCACCACGTCTGAGTTGAGATACGGCGGCCCTGCATGGTCAAACGCGTTAGAGAAAAAAAAGAATCAGGTACTGTTTAACAGAGTACGCAGATTATCAGCGATGAGAGTAGCGAGCGCGTACAGGACCATATCTTACGATGCGGTCTGCGTACTAGCGGGCATGACTCCTATCATCATAACGATAGGCGAGGACAACCAGTGCTACAACCTGAGAAGGACAAACGCGCTGAGTGCTAGACAAGCACGGAAGCAAGCAAAAGAGGAGTCGATGCGAAGATGGCAGACGGAGTGGGACGCCTCGGAGAAAGGCAGATGGACCCACCAACTGATCCCAAACATAGCAGCCTGGACAAACAGAAAACACGGCGAAATAAATTTAGATCTGACGCAGTTCCTCTCAGGCCACGAGTGTTTCAGGAAGTACCTCCACAGATTTGGGCATGCGAGATCACCCTTCTGCCCTAACTGTGAGCAAACCGAAGAAACGGTCGACCACGTAGTCTTCTCCTGTCCCCGATTTGAATCGGAACGATCGGAAATAATGACTACGGCGGGGCAAAACACAATAGCGGAGAACGTGGTACAGAGAATGTGCGCAGACGAGAACGTATGGAACGCAGTAGGAGACGCAGTTTCCAAAATTATGTCCAGACTAAGGACAAAATGGAACGAAGATCAAGCAGCAGAAGAACAAGGAACAGAAATGACGGGCGCGTGAGCGCAGCAGGAATACATCTTTGCAATGCTGAATCATTCTTCCCTGCTGTTATCCCATAACAAAGGGAGTATCGATATCTTCTGGAATCTCCCTATTGTTTTCGCACCACACGATCAGCTGTCCCAAATATAGCATTTTTGGTGTTGTTTTGTTTTGGTTGGCTCTGATAATATAAGCGATCTGAGATGCACTTGGCGTTTTTTCATTCACGAATAGTGTGCTGAATTCTGATGATAATTCGCTACGGTTGAATAAAAACACTGGATTTTTATTTTTTGTCTAAAATTTTATTTACAAAAATGGATGGTGTTGTGTGGTTGTGTAATTTAGTGTGTGTTGTGTGGAAGCGTGTTTGTTGTAAATGAATGATGCGTAAATGACTTTAAAATTTGCTTCAAAATGCATAAAATTTATCGGTGCATAAGACGATTGAAACAACTAAGATTCAAATTTCAATAGAAAAATCTTGTCACTTCAATCGCATAAATGCTCCAAATTGATTTAAATTAGCCGTCTTCAAAAGATTAGCCAATTCAATCGGTAATTTATGCAATTGGTGCAAATTAGGAGGAAAAATGTGACACTTGTTCAAAACGATTGAAAAAGTTGTGATTTCTGATTTATTTGTTGGTTGGCAACTAGCCGTGTGATCGAATAAGACTCTTATTCGATTCGAAAAAAATATGATTGTGGCAACTTGCCGTGTGCAGTAAAAACGATTTAGCTGCAGAATATTTTTCAATTGGAACTATCCACTTTGAAGTGAGTTACTGAACTGAACTGATTGGTTTCACATTTCACACGAATTGACCAATTATTACAATTGTCGTATTTTAAATGCTTCAATTTTCACAATCACACATTAAACACATGGAAACTATTTCAAATTACAACTCAACGAAAGAACACAATAAATCATACCGTTGTCCATGCTGGTTGACGTTTTAAATGAGAATGATTCGGTTTGTCAAATGATGTTTGTTTGTGTGTGACTGAGTTCTATTTCGTTCGTTGCGATTTGATACAGTTTTGACATTTGGAGTGAATGTGATGAAAGAGAATGATATCTGTAAGTGAATGACAATGATAAATGAGCTGAATGTAACAATGTGTTTGTGTAAATTAAAATATGGTTGAAAACTCTTCAACAAATAGGTTGAAATCAACTCGCGTCTTATCAATATGCTTTATAATATGTTTCGGAGTCATACAATTTTCAAATTTTCGACCCACATGCATCTTTAAATTTTGCGATATCAGCTATTTTCAGCTGCTATTTTCAGATAGGCTGCTATTCTCAGCCCATAGTAATCCCTGGTGTAAATCGCTGAATTACCAACTTAGTTTGAACGCTATTGGTAAATCGTCATTTTACCTACCATTTTTTTACTGTCGGCAAAATGACGATTTACCTACCTCTCAAAAACAAATTCGGTAATTCGTCGATTTACACCATTTACTTCCGTTGCAATAAAAAAATTACAAAAGGCACAGATTTTTAAACACTGTTTATTGATTTTCGCCCAACTATGAAAAAAAAAACAAATGAACACACAAGTCGTTTTTTTACGTAAATATCACATTGATTGACGTCTGAATGAATTGCACGTAAACAAATAACAAAACCTCAATTGTGTGTGTTCTTTGTATTCAAATATTTTTCGCATTGTGCTACACAGAGGGTTTTTATGGAGAATTTCTATCCACTTTTGGGATAGAATAGTGATGTGCCAAACTGGGAATTTATTTCGTCGGGTAGACAAATTCATATTTTCCCAATATTTTCCCGATAGATTCCCGATAGATTTCCAATAAATTTCCGAAACTTTCTTATCATTTTTTAGAGTGTCATAATAAAATTTAAGCCACCAGAGTACTTACTTTCGCAAATTAGAAAACCGCTGTAATTTTCCACGTTTCAAATAGAATACACAGAAAGTAGTAGGGAATAGGGGGTTCTAAAACGCGAATTAATTTGATATCATTTTGATATCAAATTAATTCGCGGTTTGATCAAAGAACCTAAAAATATCAAAAACGTATTCTAAAATCTAACACGCGAATTATGTTGATATCATTTTGATATCATTTTAATTCGCGGTTTGCATCAAGAAACTGAAAAAATCAAAAAAAAAATATTCCAAAATAAAACAAAAAAAAAATTCGATTTGTCATTTTATTTTTAAAAATTCTATTGATTAAAAGTTTCAATTAAAAGAAAAAAATTAAAATTAAAACTATTATATTTAGCTAATTATTCTAAACTAATGCAATGACATTCTTAAAAAGTGTAGTCTGATAGTGATGCAGCATATTCTTTTGCACATGCAAAGTCGATCATCAGCGAATTGTGTTGGGACTTGTTCTTTCCTTGATAAAGTAGCCACATTTGACTGCTGTTCAATTCTTCCAATTTCTCGTCCATATTTGCGTCACCAAATTGTTTCAAGAAGCGGTTTGGAAGAAGAACCACCTTTTCTCCCAAGTCCAGGCGAATTTTTTTCCCGTATTTGGTATCAACCAAAGCAAAGGACTTTATAAAATAGTCTCCGATTGCTAATTCTTCAGCAAGCACTTTTTAAAATATTGAATGCGGATGACATTTCGAAGACTTCTTTTTCGATTTCTTTTTCACTCGTTGAGAGATCGCAATTCTGACTGATTTCAAACCAAAATCATTCACATATTTATATGAAAAACTTACAACATGTTTCAACCCCCACCACAACCTAAAACTATTATGATAATTCCGCGGCCCCTTTCATCTTTTCCAACAAAGTAAAATATATAATAAACCCCCCAAGACGTGTTTGCTATTCACAGGAGGTCATGTAAGGGAAACAAACAATTTTGTACGGTCATAAATCTTAACAACAGCGAAATTGGATATGATCAATAAAGGTTTGGACATGTTCAAACACGTTATTTTTTCTGTATACTTTATTTTTTATTAGAATACATTTCAATTCGAATTACATATTCAAAGCAAAAAAAAAATACACTTAAAAATGGCGGAATCTTTTGCAGCTTGGATTTGGGTGGTCAACTTCATCAATGCTTCTTTTTGGCAAACGCGATGCAACAGCTTTGAAACTTTCCTCACCCCATACATCGAATCTGTTTCCAGTCACGTTTGAATTCAATAGAAACAGACAGTTTGGACTATATTTGTGATGCTCCAGTATGGGCACATCGCCAGACTCCCATTTGTGTAGGCAAACATCACAAAATATGCACATCACTTTATCAGACTCTCCAGTATAGTATAAGCCAGCCTGCGCCATCCAATCGATTCGAACAAAGTCAGATCCATGCGGCCATCCATGTTTAAAAGATTCCAATCTTCCGCTCTCACTTAATAGCCAAGAACTCGCCACACCTTGACACACCGAATTCACATTATACAAATTCATGATCAAAAAGGCAACAAAACTCTCTAACTTTTAGCAGATAAAATGACTTTAAAATAGCTCAGCAATAACTGACATGTTTTTTAAAAAATCCACTCCAATTTATATCCAAAATCAATCTTTTCTCACACCCCCTCCACTATTCAAACATCAAGGCCACATTATTGTGTTTGCTTTCAAATGACCAACCTTTGGACTCAACAATTGATTTCACGCTCAAAATAATAAACCTTTTGTCAAATTTTACACATTTATTATCCTATTGTTACTCGCTACAAACGACAAAGACGTGCACGATCATGTTTTAACATGATGCAACGTGGTGGGGGGAGTATGCCAAGCCAAAAAATACAATTCTCAATATATGTATATATACTAATTTTTTGTAGATAAATTTTCAGTTTTCAATTATACTTCTAATTGAGCGTCTTTAAAACTAAAAACATGTCCTCAAAAATTGATTTTGAACAACGTGAAACTGCTTTCAGCAGAAGATTGAATACATTCGCTATAATAAATCGAGAGCACATTGATATCCGCGACTTTCTTTCCGATGCATTCGATTATTTTGATGCTCAAATCCGTGGCCTTCTGCAAGAACATTACATCATAAAAGTGAGTGCAAATTTTAGTGCGGTTTTTGAAAAAATTGTGCAATCAAATGGAATTGAATTGAAGGAAAAGCAGACGATATATATTAATACGCGTAATGCTGTGATTGATTTTGACACTGACTTGACTCAGTTTTATGATGAGGACATCATAAAATATATATTGAGCCAAATTGACGATGTCGTTATGCAAGGATCTGGATTCTCTCTATCAGAAATCAATGAATTGGCCTTCCAAGTAAGTCGCTATGAACCGCTCAGAGCATCATCATTCATAGAATTATCAAAAGAATTGGTCAATAAAAAGGCAACTGTCAATGTGATAAACTATGATGAAATGTGTTTTAAATGGGCGGTTTTGTCAGCTTTACATCCTGCTAAATCAAACCCTTCGCGCATAACGAATTACACGCGATATCAAGATGAGCTCGATTTCACTGGAATCGAGTTTCCCGTCAAACTCAATCAAATTGATAAGTTCGAAAGGCTCAACCCAACGATCTCAATTAATGTGTATATATATGAAAACAAAAAAGTCCGACCAGTTCGTGTGACTCAAAATGTCAAAAGCAAACACATCCATTTGCTCATAATTTCAAAGCAAGTACCAGTAAGCGATTCCAATGTGATGGTCAAGTCACATTATTGCTGGATTAAACATCTTGGTCGATTAATAACTAGCCAAGTTACGAAGCATAAATCTAAACATTTTTTCTGCGATCGATGTTTGAATTTCTTTCAAACTTTATCAAAACTCGAAGCACATCGCGAAAATTGTATGAAGCAGAATGAATGCGCGATAAGAATGCCGGCATGGAATCAAAGCAAAATTAGGTTCAAGAACAGAAAAAATCAACTTGATTCGCCATTCATTATTTACGCTGATGTTGAAGCCTTACTCAAAACACCTGAAAAGCAGTTTTGTAAGAGCGGATCGACAATTGCATATCAGGAGCATGAGGTCTACAGCGTTGGCTACTATTTCAAGTGCTCATATGACGATTCAAAGTCTTTCTACAGAAGCGAACGAGGACCAAATTGTATTGATTGGTTCGTAAATGAATTAAAAAATGCAGCTCATACGGTTGGGGCAATTTTAGATGATATTCTACCGATGAATTGGACACACAAGGATATTAACGATTTTTATGATGCACAGATTTGCCACATTTGCGAATGCGCGTTTGATGCAGATGATATTAAAGTCAGAGACCATTCACATTTGACAGGTGAATATCGAGGGGCCGCGCATCAAGTTCTGAATTGATTAAATTGCGGTTTATTGATTCACTTCGCTTCATGGCATCATCATTAGACTACCTATCATCACTCATCCCATCAGAAAAAAAGACAAATTTAAGGTCACAGTGCGCAAATTTGAGCGATGAGCAGCTGCGTTTGTTGGAACGCAAAGGGGTCTTCTGCTACGATTATGTTGATAGCTGGAGCAAATTGAATGACACATCTCTACCTCCTAAACAAGCCTTTTTCAGCACCCTGGCAAATCAAGCAATTTCTGATGAGGACTACGAATTTGCCAATCAAATATGGAATAAATTCCACATCCAAGATCTGGGTCAATATTCCGATCTCTATCTAAAAACTGATGTATTATTACTTGCCGATGTTTTCGAAAACTTTTGAAAAACATGCAAAGATATTTATAAATTGGATCCGGCAAATTATTTCACCGCGCCTGGAATATCATTTGATGCGATGCTGCAATATACGGGGGTTGAGCTTGAACTTTTGACTGACGTTGATATGCTGCTATTTATCGAAAGGGGGATTCGCGGTGGTATTAGTCAGTGTAGCAAGCGTTACGCAACGGCTAACAACAAGTACATGAGCAATTATGATGATTCAAAACAGTCCAGTTACCTCATGTACCTCGATGCCAATAATTTATATGGTCATTCAATGATGCAGCACTTGCCGCATAGTAAATACGCTTGGTGTGATCAAACCTTTGATGAAAATAAAATCTTGAACATCACCGATGATGCCAAAATCGGCTACATATTCGAAGTTGATTTGGATTATCCAGAGCATTTACATGATCTGCATAACGATTACCCATTCTGTGCAGAAAATAAGTCGGTTCCAGGAACTACGAATGTTAAAAAACTGCTTCTGACGTTGGAGAATAAAAGAAATTACGTTGTGCACTATCGAATGCTGAAACTGGCCTTGCAGAATGGACTGGTGCTAAAAAAGGTTCATCGCGTTCTACAGTTTGTTCAGAAGCCTTGGCTCAAACCATACATTATGTTAAACACAGAGATGAGAACCAAGGCCACCAATGACTTTGAAAAAAACTTTTTCAAACTTCTTTGCAACGCAATTTTTGGTATGCATTGACACTTATGAACTTTTCAATTCTTCTCCCAAAATTTCGCTATAATTTAATGATTTTATTTTACAGGAAAAACGATGGAAAACTTGCGATCTCGCGTTGATATCAAATTAAAGTCAGTTTGGGACGGCAGACACGGTGCCCGGATGCTCATCGCTAGACCGAATTTTAAAAGATACACTATTTTTAATGAAGATTTAGTAGCGATTGAGCTTGCACAAACAAGTATTCTCATGAATAAACCAATTGCTATAGGTCTCGCTATTTTAGATATATCAAAAGTGGTTATGTACGATTTTCACTACAACTTCATGAAACCAACATATGGTCAAAACATCACTCTAAGTTACACCGATACAGATTCATTCATTTACCACATAAATTCGGAATGTTTTTATTCAGATATGAAACGTAATATAGAAAAGTATGATACAAGCGACTATCCTGAAGACAATGTGTATGATTTGCCTCGTGTTAATAAAAAAGTCCCGGGTCTGTTCAAAGATGAATTGAATGGTCAAATCATTTCCGCATTCGTTGGACTACGCAGCAAAATGTACTGCGTTCAATCCAACGGTATTGATAAGATGAAAAAAGCAAAAGGTGTCAAAAAATACGTTTTAAAAAAAGAAATAAATTTTGATAATTATTTAGACTGTTTAATGAATCAGTCAACGATTGTAAAAAGTCAAAACACATTTAGATCAAAGCTTCATAATATGTATACAATTAAACAGAGTAAGATAGCCTTGAGTCCATTTGATGACAAGAGGTATATTCTTCCAAATAATATAGATACCTTAGCATGGGGTCATTACAAAATCCCAAAGTAAACAAAAGCAAATAAAATACAAAAGAGCAAATAAATAAATAAAAAACCCTTTTTTTCTATTTTAACTCAACATTTATTGTGTTTCCTTTATTGTTTTTAAGTTTTAAAGTACATCCTGTTCATCTATCCAGCTGTTGTATTCACTACCAAACCCTAGCCACTTAACGTAAATTTTACCATTTCTCCTTCTTAGAATTTTTTCTACTAAATATATATTCGGTTGTTTAGCTAATTGCATTTCTTCAGCATAAACAGTCCCCTTGATCTCATCGCCTTTCCAATCAACTAACAAATATGTTATTGGGTCTGTTTTTTGAATTTCCCTCACAGTAAATATTTCAGACCTTGAATTTAACATTATTTCTAAATGGAATTGTTCTCTTATAATTATAAACGGTGTCTAAAAGATGCTGCTCGTTTTCAGAATCCGGGGCCATTTTTATAGTTCGATGTCTCGTTGTATTGTACTCATATATCAAATCAGGCAAAATGTCAACCCATTTGAAGTTCCCATTCAAGCTGAATTTCATGTATATCTTCTTCTTCAGAGTTCGATTAAAGCGTTCTACTATTGCAGCCTTCATTGAACTGAACGTTGAGTATCGATTGATTTGATATCTTTGGAGCAATCGAGTCATATTGATGTTATGAAATTCCTTGCCCATATCAACGTGAAGATTCTTAACATTTCGCGGAATAGAATCAAGCACTGATTTGACAGCTTGAGTGACCTCTGGGCCAGTTTTCGTTTTCAGCGGTCGAGCATACGCCTTCTTTGAGAATATATCGATGACTGTTAGACAATATTTCATACCACGATCAGGTGGTAATTCAATTAAATCTGCTTGCAATGTATCCGCTATCCCCCTCATTACGCTACGACGTCGCTGAAAATTTTTCCTCGCGTCTCGGTGATTGAATTCCAATCGAATATCAACCGTACCGCCGATCAATGATTCATCCGTTCTACTGCAATCAAATGTGAATATTGGACTTGCAGCAAACATCTCGATCGAAAAATTAATTGGATTGTCTCCATCACTTTTATTGTAATACGAGTTTTGTATTTTGAGGAATGCATGATACACTTCCAAAAACCTCATTTTTGTGAAATCTGAATTGTAACTATCATACGGATAATATTCAGAGTTTAAATATAATTTCAAATCACTGATATCACAGTGATCAAAAGCACCCGAATTATTAGATACTATTTGTCTATTTGTTTGAAGTGTGACGAAAACGAATCGCGGTTTGCTTGTTTGTGTGGTCGATTTCACAGTCCAAATATGTTTAGTGCTCTGCGGTAGCTGGGGCATTTCATATAGGTCCCAAGATCTAAATGGTACATGAATCGTTCGCTGTCTTTCCAGATACTTCAACATTTGAAGTTTTGCTTGGTCTGCGAGTTGAATATGGGGTATCTTCCATTGAATTTTTTTCAATTCGATGTTAAATGATTCAGTTGGAGCTTGATATGAATAGATATACTTGCGATTGATCGTCATAATAAGCTCATGTTTGGCATTCATTATGATTTTTCGATAATCATCACAGAATCCAAACAATTCATTCAGTGGAATCAGCCACTGCATTGTTCCAAGTGTAAGATTTTTAGCATTGTAGCTGATCTGTTGACTGTGTGAACGTGCCTGAGTTTGTGGAAATGCTGTAAATTTTTTCATGTTGGTGGCCAGTCCAACGTGTTTAATGCGATCAATTTCCACATTATTTATTTCATATCGCATTTCACTGAACATATAAGATGCATAATTTGTAGTCCAAATTCCAACTGTATTGGTATGCTCGTCACCATTTTTACGTAAGACTTGGACTTCCATGAAAATGTAGCTCTCAGATGGTAAGAGATACAAATCCTGAGAATTTATAGCGATTCTATCTTCGTCATTATTATTGAACGATGTGGTATACGGCGAATAGGTGTGAAAATGTTGTTTCATAATGTTACCGTCATGAATAGGTTTGGCACCGATATTCAAAATATCACTACCACACATCTTACTGCCTTCTAACTTTCAGACCCAAAGATTTCAAAAAAACAATATTCTCTTTTGATAACTTTTTTCTTGAGCAGTATTTTGAGTCGCAAGAGCGCGATGTTGCACGTTTGACGGTTAACGATCGATTATCACGAATCCCACGGTGGTCATCTGTTTTATCTCCAAATCCAAAGTTCGAAATATTCTGTGCGTTGTAGATAATCATTTTTGACGTTTAATCACTCTTTTTTATATGAATACGACACGTGATACTTTCACCGCGAAAATCAATTAATTCGCCGTCTTGATCGACGAATGAAATTTGTATGTTATTTATACGTTTTGGGACGATTGGTAAATAAATAATATTTTTCGGCTGTTCAATGATTTTGTATCCAACTCCAACTTTATTACTGGCAAATTCATATATAGAGCGACAGCTTGTACCATTTATGTACGATCCTGATACAATGCTACATTCAACTCTTATAATATCCTGTGTTGAAATTCTGATGATATCTTGAGATTCTGTTGATGTGTTTCGAGGAATTTTCTCACCTGTGAATCCGAAGATTTTATGAATTAAATCACTTGTATTGCATAAAATATCGGCTGAACACTTTATCGTGACTTTTAATGTATTTTTATTGATCTCATAATCAAAACTGATGTCACGATTGGCAAGTTTAGTCTTTATATATTCAAGCAATTCGTCTGCCTCGTAGGTACCAATCGGCACATTAATGATTCCATTTTCGATGTATTCCCCTTTGTCATCGTCTGAACAGTATTTATTGTAAATCAGACTGTTATTTTTTGTTGTAATATTTGGAATAGAATGAAATGTGGTCAAATCCAAAAGGCCACATAAATATGTCGCACCTTGCTCAAGCACAATTTCAGGAAAAAAAGTGCTACTTAATTCGGATGAATTACCTGTGAGTGTGATTGTAAATGACGACATGATTGCTTGTTTGATACTGATATAAAATACATACTTTATTGGTATTTATATATGCTTCCAAAAGTTATGTAAAAATCTTAAACATAGTTGACCACATATGAATGTACCAAAACTTTGATATTTGCTATAATTCAACATAATTTTAACATTTTCACCTAAATAAGCCTTAACTTCGAGTGGTGGTAACAGATTCCCAAAGCTATCAAAATACCAAGCTACATCATTAATTTTCGCTAATGCAGTCCAATGCGTTCCAGTAGATCGAGCGCTATCATGATTCAAAATCCAGCATTCATATGATTTTGGCTTTGTGGGTAAAGTATCCCACATAAAAACACCTCGAAAATGTGGAATTTGCATTAATCTAGCGTATTTGATTAAATCATGATTGCTTAGCGCTCGATGTGCTGGAAGCTTCAATATCCGTTTTTTGGAGCCGGCTTGAGATAAAGTCCATTACCTTTTGGATGAGGTCTTAAATATAATCCACTTCCAACTTTTAACTCTATGGCTCGATTGTGTCGTTTATTTTCTTCCAACTGCTCTCGCGCAATTTTCATATCCCTAATCGTTTTTACAACACCTGCTGTAGATCCGGCAATCGATCCAACTGCACTCAGCCCGGCCAAAATTGGTAAAATCGGAAGAATGCCGCCCGTGAAAGTTGGTACTTTTATTAGTCTTGGTATATTAACATGTCTACCCTTCGCGGTTGCTTTAGCGGATCGAAGAGCCGCTTTGACTGCCGATTCAACTGTGCTCGCCTTAGACTTCTGGATCCCAATTTTAGCATCTCTAACAAGTGTCGCAAATGTGACATTTTTTGATTTGTTAACATTTTTCGCGTTTTTCGCGCTTTTTCGCTTTTTACGGCAGTCCAATTTCGCAATACCGCTACCAATCTTCGTGAGACCGGCTTTGGCTTTCATTGCGGCTGTCACAAGCAGTGACGCGGCTCTTTCTCCAAATTTAGCGTCCTTTGAAAAAATACGCTTCGCTGCCTCTGATGCTAATTTTTGATCGGCTTTATAACGTTCAGACGAATTCAGTCATGCTCTTTACACAGCTCATCTAATTTATTGATGCCTGTATCACCGCGTGCCAATCGTTGACCTAACTTTGTACCCGGCCCGCAAAATTTATATGATGGTATATGTATTTCGATTGGTAGTTTATCAATAACTCTATCAACAAAACCGCGTCCATATTTGACGGATTTGCATGTATTGCGTTTTGATCCTCTAACGATTCTTCGCACCTTCATTTTAGATCTTAACGATTCAACAATCTATACGTAATTGATATCGATTTGATATAAATTCACTATGTATACACATCGCTGTCTCAGTTTAGATCAAGATGCGTTTCATTAAGCATGCCATTGAAATACCAGTGCGAAATATTGATGATTTCGCATCATGCGCTCAGTCGAAAGAAAGACGACATAGCGAATTATTACCTAATAATTTACGATGTATAATAGCGGGTATGAACATTTTTTTTGTCATTATAAAGCATTCAATTAGGATAAATATTTGTTTGTTTTTAGGACCAAGCGGCTGTGGGAAAACTAATTTATTGATTAGTTTGATTGAGTCGGAGAATGGCATTAAATTTGAAAATTTATACATATATTCAAAGACATTGGAACAGGATAAATACAAATATTTGGCTAGTATCTTAAGTCCAATCAAAGAAATCGGCTATCACACCTTTGCATCTTCAGATGAGGTGATTGCACCTAATGAAGCCAAACGTAACTCTGTATTCGTTTTCGATGATGTCATATGTGACAAAAAGCAGGACTGCGTTCGCAACGAGGGGAAAATCACTCAAATTTACTTAGTAATTGCGGTGTAATTTTGGATTTTTAAAAGTAGTTGAGAAATGTAATTCCCTCGAAAAGTAATCGGGAATATTTTCATACATTTGGAAACGTCAATCCAATATCGTTTTGTCATTTCATTGTAAATTCTTGCGCACAAACGGTTCTGTGAAGTTTCTATTTGGTAAATAATGGAAATTAAAAAGGAAAAAGCCGAAAATCAAGATTTGGTTTGGGCAAAAATGCGATATTGTCCGTATTGGCCGGCCAGAGTTGTGGAAACACCTCCAATTTTGGGACGAACGCCGATGAATAAAATCTGTGTATTGTTCTTCGGAACAAAACAATTGTAAGTGTGACAAATTTATTTTGAATTTCAAAATCCAATCATTCTGTGTCTTTTGTTCTAATTCTCAGTGGTTTTGTCGATCGTGACAAAATATTGGATTATATTGGAAATCGTACGAAATTCGTCAACAAAGGCAAGGGTAACGATTTCCGCACGGCAATTAAACATAAGGATGAATATGTATCAGACAATGTGGTATGAACATATACATTCTACACTAATTGCGATTGAGTCGATGTTTCAAATTTGTTTCAAATATTTTCTAGAAATTCCGTTGTCATGCATGCGTCAAGCCAACGAAATCCAATACTGTGGTCAAAACTGAACGTTGCATCGAAAAGCAGCTCGGAATAATCAAAACAGAAAATTCAATTGAATTCCACACCAATTCGTCTCAATCACGTGATGGTGCCAAGGCTGATAATGCATCGCCATCCAACTCATGGTCGGAAGAAAAACAAATGCTCATCGACAAAATCATTTCACTCAAATCGGAAAACCAAAACATCACTCAGGATTTGAATAAAACAAAAATTGCGATGAGGACTTTGGAAGAGTCAAAGCAAATGCTTGAACAACAGTTGATTAATAAAGAAAAGGAATTTTCATCCATGATTGACGAACTTCAATTGAAGCTATCAATATCCATCGAAAATGTTGGAATAAATCAGAAGAGCATTACCAATTTGAAACGCGATAAAAACTTATTGATTGCACGAAAAAAAAACAGTTGGAAACCGCGTTGGCTGATAGAAAATTTGAAAAAGAAGAAACTGCTGATGAAGACGGTTTTTTCGAAGTTGAAAAGATTCTGGATGATAAGGCGGTCACTGAACGACATTATCTGGTTCGCTGGCAAGGTTTTGATTCTTCACATGACACTTGGGAACGTGAATCTAATTTATCTTGTCCGACCATTCTCAAAAAATATAAACAGTCTAAAAAAAAGCATTGAATAATTTGCAATTTCTATTTGACTTTATGAATAAAATCTGAATTTGTTTCTGCAAACCAATTTCTATTGTATGTTTTATTTTATCTCAGCAAGAAATCAATCTATATGTTTTGTGTGATAATTTCGTCATACATTTTCCGTTGAAAAATATATCAACTTAGTTGTCAAATAGATCATGAAATGTCATCCGAAAATTCGTTAATAGTGTGACACATTTCATCATATTGGTTAATCACATCAATTGAATACCTTCAATAATGGCCGAATTTTGGGAAAAAATCCAATCTGATCTTCCGATAACAATTCCCAATTTCATAAAAAATGGATTTGAGTAAGCATTTCAAATTTGTCCTTTAATTTTATTCGTTTTAAACAGTGTCAATAATAATAATAATATCACTTACATAGACTATGTGGATATGCCAATGCACTGAGTTTCAAAAATGTCGGAGTTGAACAAATCAACAAAGTTGAAGCATCACTGAAGTGATGACGTATCTATTAGTGAGCTCGGCCGAGGCAATAAATGAAAGCGATACAAGTGGAATTTTTGTGGAGAAAGAAAATATCCTATTGGATTATGAAACGCTAGTCGACTACTTTGGTAAACTATACGCCCGTCAGCCGGACAAATTTCGATTTCAACACGGTGACAGAGAATTGATTGCAACATTGGTGTCACATGTTAAAGGTATAGTGGATGCAAACGGAAAAAACAATGGTTTGGCCAAGTTTAAAACAAGAAAAACAACGAAAATAAATAAAGGTTCAAGACAACCGGTGCAAAGTAAAACACAACCAAAACATTCATCACCGAACAATGTCAACTTTGAGGAGTTGATTTCCAAGTTAATCCGACGAGTTATTAGTTGCATGTATTCGTATCGTGCAAATGATGTTTTTAATATCGATTTGGAAAATGACATCCACGAAAATATTGTCGGTGTGCACATCAAAAATGATTCGATAACTGGTACTGTTCTTTGCATCATTTGTAATAAGGATAACAAACGCAAGAACAAACCAAAAAAAATCCACTACGATTCGAACAGTAAATGGCCGGGTTGGGGTATTTCAAATTTTGCAAAACATTTGAAAAATGTACACCACTTGACATTCCATGCGATCACAGACAAAATGAATGAGATTGAAGAGAATGATGGCCCAAAGCCTGAGGGTGATGATTCGGTTGTTTTTATGGATGAAATGGTTGAAGCTGAGAACAATCCGGTTCAAAATATCGAAGTAAACACAAACACCATATACACTCAGATCACAAATCAAATCAATATCGTGTTGACAGCCGTTTTAAGAAATAGAGAGCTGCAAGAAACTATGCACTTCAAACTCAATGGTGATGCCGATAAACAGCAACCGTTGACTGTGACAATGATCGCCAAAGATGGAAACTGTTTATACAGTTCACTGGCACATCAATTGGAAACAAATCGAATAAAAAGCAAATCCCACCAATGTGCTACCACCAAACTTCGTGCTGATGTCGTCGAATATATTTTGGCCAATTATGAAAAATTTTCGCACCAGCTACGTGATCGTGTTTATGAATTGAAAAAGGTTGAAAAAGTCGACAAAATTGATACTGAATGCAAGTTGTTTGTTAGACATAGCTTATCGAGAAACGGAACGTGGGGCGGCGCTGAGACGATTTCTGCGGTGTCTGAAATGAAAAAAGTCAATATTGTGTTGTTCAACGAAGCTGGCCCTTGTTACATGCTCTCCAAAATGAACGAAAATTACAATCGAACTATTTGCATTGCATTTCGGCAGGCTCGTGATGAGAACGGGAAAGTCGTTGAGCATTTGCGTAATCACTACGACAGCGTTATTGATGTAGACTCAACGATTCTTCTTAATGTGGTCCAATGCATCGCACGTTCTAAGTAACATGTTTTCGATTTTATTAATATCGTTTTGTTTATCCAAACAAATATTATATAAACAAGTTCAAAATATTTTGAAAAAATGATTAGATTTACGAAGTCCGTCCACATATTTATCATACCTATATTTGAATTTCATTTGAATCAAAGAATATAATCAACGAAAAGAACTGAATGCTTAGGCAATATTAATATTTATTTTTAATGACATATCAAATTTCATTTAATGATTTCCATGTCTAAAAACTCTTGAATTTATGCATGTACATTATATGGAATGAAACTGGAATATTTCGACTTCAAATATAATAATAAACTGCCTTTCAACTTGGGTGTGAGAGTGTTATGATCAGAAAGTAAATAAAAATGTGAGTCACATTATAAACGTAGACAAAATAAAAATCCTTAATATTGTTGTTTACTTTTCATATAAAGGCAGGCGAGGCTTCCGTCTTTTGTATATTTTCGTTTTGATCGACTTTTGTTTTGAATTGAGATAAGCCATAGAATGTGATTTTTGTGCCGTTTGTCTCACTCGAAGCAATCGATCGGAACTGAGTTTTTGACAGTCTTTCCGAAGCAACCAACACAACGACATCTTTTTATATATTTTTCGCTCTCCGACATCATTGAATATATCAACATATGGACTGGCTTCGTCGATAACAGTTTCTTTTAGTTTCCCAGTGTAATCTCTCAATTGTATGTTGTTTAGATCCAAATGTGCGATATTTGGTAGTTGAATCATGGAATCATCACTCTCATCTTCGGGAATACCTTCAACAATTTTAATCGGACTTGCTTTTGTTTTGAGGCTTTTTATTTTACACACAAAAGTCTTAGTTTTGCATCGATTCGAGATTAAGCCGAACTTTTTTGCAGTGATTATTGCGTCGTTTTGACACGACTCAATTTCAGCTAAAATTTGTTCTCTGAATGGTAATCCAAATTGAATATTCGTGCATTCTGTATTTTTTTTTAATCGTGGATAAGCAAATTCATTTGACGTGGCGTGCATAATCTCATTTTGCATTTGAATTTTTGATAAACGAGCACACGCTTCCTTTAGTGTACAGTTCGTCACTGTTGAATATGTTGATGATAGCGACCTAAACTGTCGGAACGTTTTTTCACACGGCTGACTTCCAAATAATTCTGGCAAAAAGAGTTCTGGACGTTTTATTTCATTCAAATAGACGATCAACATTACAAGTGCATGAGCATTTAACTCAACACAGCAATAACAATTCAAAGTCATGAAATTATCTTTCAACGTGTATTGTCCGTGAGATTCAATATACTGCCGCCATATACGAATAACAAAAACAGGATACCAAATTGCTCGAATTCTCTGGATTGGTGTTAAATATAGATCCATAAACGCAGACATAATTCCTCGCATCATTTGTAAATAAAGTGATGTGGCTTCAGCTTGTTCGACAAAATTTAATAAATCAGTAACATTTGAACTGCACATTTTTTCCGCCGATGAAAAATTTTGACGATCGGCGGCATTTAAAACCGACTCAGTCAGCAAGTGCTTATCTTTCGTATATTTGTGTAGAAGAACATATACATGTGCCATATCTATCGAACGATTGCCAAAGGGTAATTTCTTTGCAGCCCATTTTGTGCGAAGGAAAAAATTCCGCATCTTTGTCAGAATATGAACGGTGTCTTGAACATAGAATGGCGCACTAAAAGTTTGGCTACACGAAAACCATTTTGCAAATTCACATGTATTCACGCCAATGGTTGAAAGTTCTCTCATTGCTGAATTGTAGCGCGGGTCAGAATCGGATGAAAAAGTCAGCACACTAATTCCCACTTTTTTCAGCTCTTGTTCGATGTATTTCCAACGCCTTACAACATCATTGGCTGTGAATTTGTGGTCGGATCCGTACAAAAGTAAACAAAACGGTGTGTCATTTTTTGCAATTGGTTGAACCATTAACACATTAAGGTAGCTCGACGCTTCATTTTTTAAAAAGTGTTTCATTATTTCTGCAGAGTCTCTTGCCGGAAAACAGAAAGGAATAGGCATTCCGGTATTGATGTTTATTGGTTCTACAAATCCATAGAGCTGGTTAGTTCGTGAATCATATTGGACTCTATTGACTATTTTTGTCATATCTTCAGAAATAGACACAATTTTCGGCAAATCTCGTTCGATCAGATATTCCAACAATTCTTTAGTGCGTAAAACTCCTGGAACAATATGAAAATGTGATGATCGAATATAACGATCGATTGTGGTAATAGAAGGTATCGCAGCTTCCAAATTCTTTTGAATCGTTTGATAGCCCAATTTACCAATAATTAAACGCAAGTATGTGGAAAAAAGTTGAATATCTTTGTCGTAGCGGTAACCACCTGGTTTATGATTTGCATTATTATTGGCCGCTGACATCAACTTATTCAGGAAAAAATGCGCTCGTGTGGTGTTTTTTTCATCAATTGATGGTAAAGAATTTCTCTCAGGATGATTTTCACTGAATTTGCTCAACGTGTTGAAATATGTGAGGCCAGAGTTTATACCATTTTGATCTACAATTCGTTTCACATGAGAGACGAGCTCTTTGATGAGATCTCTATAACCGGGTAAAAAAACGAAACGTTTTGGATTTTTTGCAAATAATGGCCCATAAAAATCCTCTTTTTCGCTGTCAGCTGGAGCAAACGTCCAAATGTCTTCTCTAATAAATCTCTCGACTTCATCAATATGAGAATCATTGATATTTTTGAATGTAATTGCTTGAGCAAAACCACAATATCTGGAAAATGTCAATATACGAGAGTCAAACATTTACATTACGTAAATTCTGTAGACGTATGAAACTTACTCAAAACCGTTTTTTATAAATTTGGGAATTTCAATGGAAATATTTTTCTCTAAAATTGTCCAGAATTCTTCGTCCATCTTCGTTGACAATGCGAATATTTTGCCATGCAGAGAGGCACAGAATGAAAATGTTATTCTATATGACATGCATATGAGCAATTGTCATATTTGGGAAAAGTAATTTGTAGTCGGCCTGTATTGCCGAAAAGTAATCGGTGAGTAATTTCTAATCGGGAAAAAGTAATTTCTTGAGTGATTTCCCCCTCGGTTCGCAATCTATTTTGCATGGGCCGACATTATCAAACGGATGTCATTTATTTAACTCAAACGCTGACGAAATTAAGCAAACATTTGATTCGCGATAATTGCAATCTGGTGATACTTTTTAAGCAAGATGATATGAATTTGAAGCATGCATACAACGATTTTGGTGTGAATTGCGATATGCGATTCGACGAATTTAGAAAATTTTGCTTAGAATGTTGGCGTGATAAATATGGATTCGTAGTAATTGATTTGGACAGCCAACCAAATAACGGACGCTATAGAAAAAAATTTAATGAATTCTTGCAAGTAAAAAAGTCGATATATCTTTTGAATTGTTTTAGTGTATTTTTTCGATTTGAAGTGAGTGGATTAAAAAATTAATGATGGATAAAATGAAACTATTGGATCGCGAGAAAAAAATCAAATCAAAACTCGTGAATACGCGGAGAATCATTCAAAATAAATTTCAAAAGGTGTATAAAGATCGTATTAAAAAAGAAAGGGACTTGAATAAGAAATATAAGCCTATCACAAGTGCGATTAATAAATTATCTGAATATCGACCGAAATTTGGCGATTTGGAAAATCTTAATGCTTCTTCACGGACCACCGGTTTGAACAATGACGAACCAATGGATGTTGACGACATTAGTAATGAGGTTGATAAAGCGACTAACTCGGATTTAGGTGAATCAAGCAAAGCGCGGACGATTCGGGGCGAGTCTCAGCTAAGGCTCGCAGAAAAATTACCGAAAAGAGCTCGAAGTGATGGTGGTTGGAGTGAAGAGGAGCTCATATCAGACGTCGATGATGAGCATGACATTTTTATTAAGCCTACTGATGATGGTAAAAAAACGCGATTAGAAAAATCAGCGTTGGACGCCAAATCGGCTCTGATGACTGAAAAAAATAATAAAAAAATTCGTGAAATGCGGAAAGTTGAGCGAATTTTAGGTGAAGCAAAGGAAGCGTCACAACATAGGACAAATACTTGCGAATTTGAAGAGATTGGAGATGATGGGGGCAGTGAGAGTGAGACAGATAGTGTAATTTTTGTTGATGATATTGACGCTCGCAATCCATCTGAAAAGCGGAAATCATCCGATTCAAGCGGCATGAAAAAGTGGTTGAGGGTGATGCCAATATCTCAACAAAGGAAAATAAAGTCTTTGAAATATCCTGGTGTCAAAAGTATGCCAAAGCCAATAGTTTCACATCAGCTTGATTCAAGAGTTTCCGCGAGAAAGCGCGCAATAGCAGTTCCGTCAGATGATTTAGCGATTCCGTATATTGACTATCCATATTTGACAGTTGATGAAATGCGTAGACGGAGTGAGGCTCAACCAGGACCGTCTAATGTGCAACCGATTGAACAAAAGAAGAAAAAGTCGAAAGAAGAGACAAAGAGGAAGGGTGGAAATATAGAGACGGATTTTATTGCATACAATGAGAACATAGCATATGAATTTTATGATGACCCAAATGAGCTGTGTGAGAGATTGCGTGTGTTAATGGCATCTCGTGCTGCGGGGAACTCGAACCATAGACAAGAAATAAACTCGATAATAAGCGAGCTCCGAGAATCGGGCATTGTTGCATAAAAACGAGAACTCGAACCATAGACTTGAAATAAACTCGATAATAAGGGAGCTCCGAGAATCGGGTATTGTTACATAAAAACGAGTTGAACTTACCTTGAGATCATATAACTACAAGATTTATGGCATGCAACCTTTTTAAATGTGAATTTGCTATGCACTTGTGATTGTCTCATTTTGAAGAAAGTAGATCAATGTTTGTATTAGACAAGAACATTTTTTTTTTCAATTTTAAATTTGAACTCTTTGTATTTATGTTCTGAGAAAATGAGCAGCATGATACTTTTTTTTGAAAAATGCAGCCAAATGCATCAGTTGTAGTGTATTAAATGACCAAAATGGTAAAAGAAATTCGTATAAATGCTAGTCGAATTTTGAAGAGAATTCAATTTATGTTCGACGTTTGAACACTGCAAACCTTCGAAAAAATCTAAGTTTAGGCAGTCGCGTTTGTAAGTTATTTTTTAAAAAATGTGGCCATTTTCATTCAACGAGAACCATCCAATGATGCAGCAATTGATGATGCAGTGGGCTATGGCTGGATATATGCCATTCAATCATCCCGCAGTAGCTCAGCAAATGTTTGCAGCGATGCATTCATATGTGCCACCGCCACCACTGCCGCCGCCACCACCACCATTCCATCCACTGATGTTTCCGATGCCACCAGTTTCATCAATGGCTTCAATTCCGCCCAGGACACCAACAGTCGACTTGCGAAGGCAATCATCTTCACCGGATTTTGAATCGCTACAGGCACGCCGAAACATCTCACTGGAGAATGAAGTCCAACCGTTATCACCGTCGGTTTTCGCGAACGCTGAGCAGAATTCAACGTTTTACACGTCGGAGCCATCACACCGATCGTCGTTGACACCACCACCTCCTCAATGGCATACCGTGACAGGCAGAACTTCGACACCACGCGAGGACGATGATAACGATACTGTGGACTTCAATTGGAGTTCATTCGTGAATCGAGCTGTTGATGATGCTGAAAATGATGACGATGATGATGATGATGTCATTTACGTGGACAGCTACGATGGCTCGCCGGCGTCAGGTACAGCTCAAGCAACACCATCAGTGCCACAAACGCTGCTAGAACGAGCAGAATCAGCCGAAGCCGAGGTGACTAAATTGCGATTGGAATTGGCCAAGCAGCATGAGCAGTACTCATGTCGAATCTGCTATACGGATTTTCGATCGACGTTGACCTCGCGACTTCCATGTGGTCATATAATTTGTGATGCATGTGTTCGCCACATTGCTGAGACAAATGAAGATGGACATTATCCATGTCCATTTTGTCGCGCGAATTTCTTCAGGATCGGTAATTGTAAGCGCGTTTATTTTAACTGATTTTAATAATTAACTAAAATCATTTTTTATATTTCATTCATTTTATTTTTTATCAATAAAATTTAAAAAAATCAACTTGAATTCAAGTGTTTTATTTTAGAATATTTTTTTTATTTTAGAATAATTTTCAGGTTCCGTTTTTTTTCAGATTCTTGAGGCAAACCGCGAATTAATTTGATATCATTTTGATATCATTTTGATATCATTTTGATATCATTTTGATAAGTGTTAGATTTCAAGCTTTTGATATTTTTAGGTTCTTTGATCAAACCGCGAATTAATTTGATATCAAAATGATATCAAATTAATTCGCGTTTTAGAACCCCCTATTCCCTACTACTACAGAATAATTCTGCATGAAATCAACTTTATTCATTATGAAAACTAATTCAGTCGCTCAAATTATCAGAGCTATCACTTGAAATATCATCACTTTCACTTTTATCCATTTCATGCTCATTTGAATCGTATTGGCTTTCTTCGTTTGATGGGAGATCATCTCAGGCGCTGGTTTCATCTTTTGCTATGAATCCTACCAAGCGTGCTATTTGAACGTTCCATCGCTGCTGATGAAATTGGCACAGACGGAATTCGTGCAGCGACATTGGCAATTTAGGTTTGCGTATAAGAAGATTTCTATAGAAACGGTATACCGTTGCAAAAGGGCAAATTTCATTGATTGCCATCCAAACGGAATGTGTTTTTCCAAATGCCTGCCTACAAATCAAATCGATGGATTTTCCATTGCTATAAAAACATTTAACAATTTTATGTATTTAATTATTATAGTTTATTATTATATTGCAAGAAAAATGTTTAGTAAAACAAATTTTCTGAACAATACTCACCTTTGAGCAATCGAATCACAAGAACAGTGTTGTCGAAAGATACAAAAATACAGATAAGATACAGATAAGATAAGATAAGATATTATCTTTATCTTTATCTAGATAACTTTAGTTTGTAACCCCTTATCTATTATCTTTATCTAGATAATCAAAATTTAGTAGTATCTCCCGACAATTTTTAGATACTTTTTATGTATCGAACACTTCCATCTGTTTGTGTTCATGCGCTGCCGTATCCAAAAAGAGCACGAACCGAACAAGTGACTTGTGCGTCGCGAGTTCAGTTGAATTAAAACCAACGGCTCGACAACACCACGAGCCGAGAGCATGGGCGAATGGTTTTTTCTCCAGCAAGTGCTGCTGGTTTTCCATTCAAATCCCAGATCAACAAAACCAATTCGTGTCTCTAAATAAAGCATCGAGTTAATATCGTTTATAATCAAAATCAGTGCGTTTTTATTTGTATTAGATGTAAGTTTCAGATGAGCGATGACTGGGCACATCCATTGGGCGATGTGCAGTTCGAAGTTCGTAAGTATGGCAGACGCAGCAACTTATTTAATTCTCCCCTCGAACATTGGTGCCGAAAGTGAGTCTGCCATCAGAATTTGGACTGCGCAACCCGATAATGTGCATCGATATCATTTTGTCGAATAATTTCTTTTCTCATTGCGAGGAAGTGCATTTAGTGCAGAATTACACTTCAATAAGGAGTGATAGAAAAATAAGAGCTAAAAGGTTGTCATGAAAGACAACACAATTATTTAACAAGCAGCCGGGCTGCGAATATTTTCGTCTTTTCTTCTTTTCCTTTATTTGCAGGCGACTGGCCTTGGAAATTGCTAGCTAGCATCGGAAATTTCGTCAAAAAAAAAAAAAAAATGATTAGAATTTGATCAAATGAGATCGGCATTCATTATTTGTGGCAAGAGCATAAAAATGACAAGTGAAAAAAAAACATTCATTTGGACAAAATCCAGTCACGAGAGACTGGTGTGTGTTTTTTCACATTCAATAAGTTCAAACGGTTGAACAAAGAAACAACGTGGCGTGCATGGCAGCTATACGTTGTATCTATACACATAAAGGAGCGAAAATAAGTGAGAGAGAATGAGCGTATGCGGAACATACACTTTATTCGCGACGAAGCTGAAGGCAAGAGAGGCGAATACGAGGTATTCGTGCGCTTCAGTGTTCGTGCGAACGATAAGAATCTTACAAGAGACGAAGAATGTGCAGAGTGTACATCAGCTTGTCGCGAGACTGAGAACGAAAAGAGAGAGCAATACGAATATGGACGCTCGTGTGTCTCAGTGCTCGGGCAAACTGTACCGATTGAATCGATGCGCGAGGCGTATCGAGAGCCGATCATTCTTTTTTGGAAGAGCGAAAGCGGAAAGAACGTGCCGCAAATAAGCACGTCTCATGCGCAATGATGAAACTGTCAAACGTGGTGCGCCACTACCGGCAACTTCAAAAACATCAAATAATACGTTCAATACGTTCAACTTGTCATGCACGAATACAGGTGCATTGTAATGCGGCAATTTTTAAAATAAAAAAATTATTTCTCTTTTTTATTATTTTATATAATAAAATTATTTTATTTTTTATATTTGTGTGCGATATATTTCCATCTTTTAAGAATGATGTCAAACAAAAAGTAAGTGTTTTTTTAAAACAATGAAATATAATGTGCAACCATGAAGCCGGCTCTGCTAATTCACGGTTTACAGCTTCTCGGTTGCACAACATTTTTCATCATATTAAAAAAATCAATTCGATTTTAATTTTCGACGCAATTCCTGAATTTCCTTTTGAGTTCGATTAATTTTTTGTTGAAGGGATTTTATTTTCTTTGCGTTCTTTTTGATCAATTGGTCTTGCTCGTTTATTGCAAATTGTGCAAGTGGTACCGTATCACAAGATTCCACGTAATTTTCAGGGTTTTTCTTCTTGTGAACTGTGCCAACATGTCGTTTTACAGAATCTTTCGATTCAAGCAATTTCATGCACAAAGTACACTTCCATTTTTTGCCCATATGTACACGTCGAACATGTCCATTCAGATTGCTTAGTTTTGAATACGTGAGCTCACAATGTTGGCACTTAATGCGATCTGGAATGGCTTGAACAACTGATGGCTGACTTTGATCAGTATCAAAAACGGCGGAGTTACCAGTAACACGTTCTGAAGCAATTTGGTGAACGGGAGCGGCTTCAACAACAGGTTGAATTTGATACGTATTGAAAACGGCACCCGCTGTCGTCTCTTTGAAATGAAATAAAACATTCAATTAACACAATCGAATCAGAAAATATTGCAATTAAATCCAATAAAATTGAACCAAATAAATCTTACCGTGATTTTTCGCTGACCGTGTTCGTACCATTTTTCACCAAAATTCAGACAAAATATGTGCAGATTGGAAAGAAAATTTAGAATTAAATGAAATGATGCCGTTTCGATTTGAAAACAAATGAAGCGTCTATTCAAATGAATGTGTTCATGTTGTAGCTTGAGTTGTTGATAAAAATGAAATGTCACATTTGGATCAGACTCACCAGACCGTCTCTTTTTATCCTATGTGTATTGGATATAGTTCATGAGAACAAACAATTTCGCACTCGGGCAAAGTGGTGTTTGTTTTCATTTCGATTGTAAACAATCGTTTCCTTCGGTTTCCTTGAACACGTAGGATAAAAAGAGACGGTCTGGTGAGTCTGATCCAAATGTGACATTTCATTTTTATCAACAACTCATGCTACAACATGAACACATTCATTTGAATAGACGCTTCATTTGTTTTCAAATCGAAACGGCATCATTTCATTTAATTCGAGGTTTGATTTCCAATCTGCACATATTTTGTCTGAATTTTGGTGAATAATGGTGCGAACACGATCAGTGAATTATCACGGTAAGATTTATTTGGTTCAAGTGTGTTGAATTTATTTGCAATATTTTCTGATTCGATTATGTTAACTGAATGTTTTATTTCATTCCGAAAGGAACAACATCGGCTACCGTAGTTGATACGGATGTTGTTGGAGCCATTCCTGCTACCTCGATGCGATGCCGGTTGAAATGTACTTTTCTTGGCTGTGATAAAACCTACATCGAAAAAAAAAATTTGAACCAGCATGTAAAACGTGCACATCAGAAAATCAAACATCAATGTCAGCTCTGTGAAGAGCTGCTGGCCACAGGTCACAGTTTGAAAAGACATATGGCATCTATTCATGGCAAGCACATCAACACGGCTCAAAGTGCAATGGTGATTGAGAAAAAAAAATCGGTCGAGATTGCACCAAAAGCCAAAAACCCATTAATCCGCGAGCAAATCCAAACGATCCAAATGCTGGAACTGAAATTATCCAAGCTGGAAGCCATTAAGGCAAATTTGATTCGTTTGGCCGATAACAAATCGGTATAATTTTTTTTTTAAATAAAAAAATTTAAAGTGCAACTACGAAGCCAATGCGCTATTGCATTCATAAAATAGCTTCATGGTTGCACACAAAAATGTTGTGTTTCAAAAAATGTTCCAAATAAACAGGGTAAAATGTGAAACTTGATTGTTATTCATTATATTCGTTAATATACTAGGATTTGTGAGGAATGTATTGAGATACGAATTGCACTCTTAAAAGCAGAGGACAAAATAGACAAGTTGAATAAGAAATGCACGGAACTGTCGAAAGAACTCAAGACAACAAGAGAGAAGGAGCAGCAACAAAATTGGATCTCTCATCTACTAAACGTATATATGAGTTATATCAAGTTCGATCAAGTTATATAGACACATATAAACAGATGTATTGTTGTCGTAAACTTCAAAAATAATTAAAACAAAAGTGCGACAAAATAAAGTTAATTTGAGTGATTTTCCTTGATCGACCCACTACATACGATTTTTTAAAACATGCAAAATGTCTGTGCAACCAAGAGCTATTCATACATAACTGTGAACATTGTTTTCACGGCTGCACGATCATATTGTTTGTTTTAAAAATATAAACATATCGTATATTAATACGATACATTTTTTCAGGGTGTTCCAGAAGAGACACAAACTATTGCCAAGTATTTGTTGGGGCTGTACAAAGGCCAGAAGTATTCCGAAACCATCCGTAAATTTGCACTCACTCTAAGGTACTACAGCCCAAGAGCCTACGAATATGTGAGGGAAAAATTTGATAAAAATTTGCCACATTCAACAACAATCACCAGGTGGTACCAACAAAGTTCGGTTCAATGTGATTCTGGCATTTGCAAAAGAAGTGTTGAGCTCATTAAAGCGAAGGTCAAAGAATTGAAAGATGAAGGTAAAGATCTTCACTGTGGTATTGTTTACGATGAAATGAGCATCAGGCAACATATTCAATGGTTAGATGACCAAAAACAGTTTTCGGGATTCATCACATATGGCAAAATTCCGGAAAATTCTGAACATTTGCCAATTGCTACTCACGTATTAGCATTTCTCTTGACCGGTATCAACATTAAATTTCACCTACCAATCGCCTACTATTTTATTGGAACGCTTGAAGGAATCGACAAAGTCATCTTAATACATAATATCATAAAAGTGTTAACGGATCTTGGCGTCAAAGTATTAACATTGACGTTCGACGGAGCTGCGCCAAATATCACGGCTACTGAAATATTGGGATGCTCGTTTGACACCAACAACTTCAATCCACAGTTTGTAAATCCATATAATGGCTCAAAAATACACATATTCCTTGACCCTCCACACATGCTCAAACTCATCCGTGGTACTTTGGGTAGCTACAAAAAATTCTATGATCGAAATAGTCGTGCCATCGAATGGAAATATTTTGAATACCTGGTTGAAATGCAGGAAAAAGATGATTTTGTGACACACAGACTCACAAGAAAACATATAGACTACAATCGAAATTCAATGAGTGTTTTGTTGGCCGCTCAAACATTGAGTAACTCGACTGGATTGGCGATAAAATCGGCAAAAGATCGTGGCTGCGCTGAATTTGCAAATGCAGATGCAACTGCAGAGTTTTGTATTCGGATCGACCAACTGTTTAACATTTTAAATAGTGATGAACAGCGTTCTGATAACATATACAAGAGTCCAATCACCTCGGAAACATATGCTGAAATTATGTCATTTTTGGACGATACAACCGATTATATCAAAGGCTTGACAGTAGAGCCATTCGGTCGACCACTCATCAATTCTGGAAGAAAAATTGGCTTTAAAGGCATGCTCATTGATATTGAAAATTTGAAAGCTATATATAGAAATTATGTGGGTGCAAACAGCTTGCAAACCTTTGCGGTTCGAAGCATATGTCAATGCCCTCTTGAGAGTTTATTCAGCCGCTGTCGATCACACTCACTTCTTGGATGCAACTCAAACCCAACCGTTTTACAGTTTAAATCGTCCATGCGAAAAATCCTGGTGAACAATGAAATCAGAAGTTCAATCTTCGCCAATTGCGAAGATAAATTGGATCTTCTAAATCTATCATCGAGAATACGGGGCACAACACCAAGTACTCATTGTATACAGCAACAGCATCAACTACCACCAGCTAACGACACGGACGACTCACATGATTTTGTCACTATCAACAATCAACCAGATACTGTTGACGATGCAGATCAAGTACAGCTGCATATTACATCGAATCAAGATATTGCTATAGCTTTCAGAGCAGGACAAATTGATAAAAAAAATTCTCGAATCAAAGATCAATTGCCCGGCATGCGCTGAAATTATACCAGAAAATGAAAAGCTGACTATTGACGGATTCCCTTTGTGTCGAAATACAAGAATTCCATGCAAAGACACATATCTCATATGTAAGGAAACACACAATATCTTGGAAACTCATAAACTGAAAATTGATTTTAATTATGCTGAAATTCGTAAAAACATACAATCCACAGTTCAAGAAAACGCAGTTTTCTTAAGAACAGATTTTACCGATCATTCCACTCACAAAACATCTTTCATCGAATATATTGTTGAAACATATATAAGAATGTGGGCAATATACATTGCACAAAAAGCAACACTTGAAAATAAACAAAAACAGGTAGAAACACAAGAAAAAAATCAAAAAACGAGTCAGCAGAAAAAAGTACAGCATTTCAAAGGTGGATAATTTTAAAAAGTAGGTTTAAGAAAAATCGTTATCGATCGTTGAATTTTTTTTTTAAAATATCTTGTAATACGTGCAACCACGAAGCCACATAAAGCACTGTAAAAGAATAAATTTCACGGTTGCACCGTTTATCTAGTAGTTTTAAAAAAAATTAGATTTAGCTGAAATGCGATTAAGTTAAACACTAAAATAAAAGAAATATAATTTTATATTATTTATTGATGAGTATGATCTTCAGTTTCAGAGAGCGCTTTGGACGCTGAACATTTTTCCATTTTTTTCGAACGCGGTTTGAACGCGAATTTTTGGCACTACTTTACACATATCACAATTAAGTTAAAAATCGATTGACATTCGACGATTTTCTTTTTGGTTGTTTTCTTCCTCTTCTTCTTTTATTGTTGTCAACGATGTTGACGCTGAGACTCTTCTGCCTCTGATGCGTAACACCGCTGGTAACTGGAACCGATTTTGTCGATTTAACTGGGATGATAGCACATTACGGACTGGTGGTGATAGCACAGTACGGGCTGCTTGATGTACATTTTGTGTGGGCGAATTTTGTATTGGGAGCGATTGGCTTGGTGGTGGCTGAAATGCATTTGCATTTGACGGCACGATTTTGGCAGGTGAAGGTACCTTTGGTGACAGCAAAGTTTGCATTGGAGGCGATTGGCTTGTTGGTTGTTGCGAATTAGATGACGACTGATTCATGAGACCAAGATCTTCTCTCAGTTTGTCTCTCACTCGAATCAATTCATCTAAATCAGGCGAACGAGACGGTATTGAGACGCGTTGATTTGACGACACTGATTCATCCATTGAATCGTCATTTTTCAATTGATTCGAAGAACAGCTGGCCATTTGTGGCACTTGAGTCAAATCTGTTCTTTGCAGAACATGATTTTCTGTCAAATCAAACGAAGTGGGTGGGGGCGGTGGGCTTGAACGGTGACATAATGTTGAATCGTCAGATGATCGTGTATGTGATTCAATTAATGGTGTGTTGCCCATTTTAAGTGACATGCTCGAAAATTCAACTTTTCTCCTTGTCACCGAATGAAACGATGATTCGTATGTCATGGTTTTTGGCCCTGATTTTTCCGTTTCGCCTTGGATGTTTCGACAGTTTCTTTCTGTTCAGGAACAACCTGAAAATAAAATAAATATAGAATAAGAATAGGGAAAAATATTATCAATAAGATGAACTTACCTTGTCAATGGTTCAAAGCAGACTGAGTTATGTACATTCAAAAGGAATGTGTAATGACGTATATGATTCGGTCTGGTATTTGCACATATGTTTTTTAAGTAAACCACACATTTTGTATCTTTATATGGCTGTTGTCGGGTACGATTGTTTGGGATTGAAGTGTCAATATTAATATTTGCGTAATATCAATATTGATATTTGCGTTCCACTTCCAAGTTAATTGCGTCGAACGCAGCTTTTTGGAGAAAGCAAAATGGTATAAAAAGGCCAAGACAAGGTAGGACAAAGCAAGTCTTGACTTACACTTTCAAGCAAAAGGTAATTCAGTTTTCCAAAGACTCTCTGAACAAAAGAGTCAGCTTGAATAAGTAAAAAATAAAGGGAACTTTTGGAAGGAAAAATAGGAGTTTTTTACTTATTGGAATCATTGGTCCTTCGAATCGGAAACTGATTTCTGCCGTTCAAGCTTAACAGCGCGCCAGAAGCTTTTTCTAAAAATTAGAATTCGAAAAGGGAACTTATTAAAAGAGAGAAAAGGGAAAGCAGCCATGGAGAACGAGACAGCTCCGGCAAGGGTTATCGCCCAAATCAGGGGAAGGGTAACAAAGGTTAAGCACAGGATCGTGCCGATTCAACGCTGGGGAGCCCAAATGACGCAGGAGGCACCCGGGGGAGTGGAAATCCCCGGGGATGGGCCCACCACCAGCGGGGTCTCCCCTCCGCAGGGGATATCTAAAGAGATGGAGGCTGGAGGGGAGGAAATTGCTACTGGAAATTCTCCTGGGGTGGGGGACACCCCAACCCTCGAGGACATCCCCCCCCTCCAGGACATCCCAACCCTCGAGGACATCCCCCCCCTCCAGGACATTCCCCCCCTCCAGGACATTCCCCCCCTCCAGGACATCCTCGCGCCCAGGGACATAAACGCCCTCGGGGAGGCATCCATGGACCAACCGTCGGAAATAATAACAATTTCTGACGAAGAAAACCAAGACCAGAAGGAGGGCCCACCAAGGTCAAAAAAGGGCATATGGAGGAGTCAACCGGCCCTCCCCATTCCAGTCTTCACCGGGCGACCACTGGAATGGGCCTGCTTCAAACATCTGTTTGAAGCATTAGTAGACAGGACCGAGGGGTCGGACCTGTGGAAATTATACCAATTGCGCCGACATCTCGGCGGCCCGGCTCTTGAGATCATCCAAACGAACACGTATAGTAATCAAAACTATACGGAGGCATGGACCAAATTAAGGGACACGTACGAAGCAACGACCATGGAAATTCAATTAATCCTGCACAAAATTGTCAGGGAGGAGAGGAAAAACAAATGTCTCATGTGCAAGGCTACAATGCACAAACCCAAGGATTGCCCAAAGTTTAACAACGCCGGTCCCAAGGGCAGAACGGAGCTATTACAGGCAGCCAAATTATGTTACAAGTGTTTTGGGAGACACGGGAAAGGAAATTGCACCAAGGGAAACTGTTCACGATGCAACGGAGCACACCACTTGATGGTGTGCTTCAAAAAGGAAAATGAGAAGCTGCGGCAGAAAGGAAAAGACAGGGAATCCTGGGATTTGAGAAAAAATTAATAAATTGAAATAAAAACTCAAAATTGTAAAGAGATTGTAATTCTCTAATTGAAGAAGATATAAATCAGCATTTAAAAGGCAGAAAACTGAAGGAACCAGACTTAATCTGCAAAATTGGATAGAATTCTAAAAGTGCAATCATGGAAACAATCAACAAACTACAAGGGAAAAGGGATGTCATTGAAAACCTAAAGAATACTCTAACAAAGGAGTATTTGGATTCAGCTACTACAAAGGAGTTACAAGAAAAAATCGATGAAGTAGATAGTGTCGTAAAAAGCCATTACAAGCTTTTCGATGAGACAAATTGGAATAACATCCCAACTGTCGAAAAAATCGGATACGAAGATTTAAAAACAAATATAGGGATATTAAGGGACGAAACATTGAAAATCCTAAATGATGAAATGGCAAAAAAGGCAACAAAACCAGCATCAGTGGTATCTGATCCAAAGACAATAATGGGTGGAGCTCAGGAAGCCACCTTAATTGAAATAAATCAATTAATAAAAACTATGGCAGAGGAGTTTCGGGTATTAAAAGCGGACATTTCAACGTTAAGAACGGAGTCAGCAACAAGGGATATCGAGGCAAGCCAAAAAATACAGGGCATCGAAAAGAAACTGGAGCGACAATTACGCGAAGCCAACCCGGACGACGGTGATCAACAGGTAATTCCAACAAAACGAGACGAGGCTCAATTCACAGCTGCAGGACCATCAAATATCTCGCAAATAAAGAAATTATTCGAGGAAATAGAATTCTTGAGCAAAAATGCGACGGATCGAGTTGAAATATTTTCCCCCGCTACTCTCAAGAAAAATACTGGGGAAGCCTTGTCAAAGGGTTTTGGAAGCATAACAAAGAGCAAGTCTAATTTCGAGGAGAAAATCACAAAACTAGAGGAGATGAGTTTATCAGAATCTCAGAGGGAGAAATTAACGAAAATCAAAACAGAAGGAAACAAGGCAATCAAAACTTTAATCACCAATCTATCAGAAGAACTCAATTCAAGGGGTGAAGCAGTTACAACCGAATCACTGGAACCACCCAAACAGGGGGACATAGGGGGCAGTAAATCCGAAACAAACAAAAAGGGCAATCCTCAAATCAATTTAAAAGACTTGGTATCGATTGACGAAAGCGATGACGACGAACCAGAGGTGGGAATTCCACTTAATTTGGCTCTGGAGGAAATATCCGGAATTAAACCTCGAGGAAAACGCCCCAAGACTCAGCCAACTCCAGTCAATGAAATTGACAACGCAGTACGAATGATGCCATTAAAATTGGAAACGATCCAATTACCTACTTTTAATGGAGAACTTACGGAATGGATTGCATTTAAGGATATCTTCACTGCACTTGTGCATGAAAATCCGCAGATTTCAAATACCATAAAGTTCCATCAACTCCGAACTAAGTTAAAGGGCCCAGCTCTTGATACAATTCGTGGGTATCAAATCATAGGAGCTAACTATAATGCAGCATGGGAAGACCTCAAAAAGAGATATGATCGCACCGAAAACCTCATTCAGGAATACATTCGAAAATTCTTAGAGGTTCCTGCAATCCTCCAAAGGGCAAATGTAAACAGGATTCGAGCTATTATCGATGCGACCAATCAGATGACAAGAGCTTTGCCAAATCTTGGAGCAGATGTTCACCACTGGGATCCATTTATATGTTTAATTATTACCACTAAACTGGATGAAGAAACAAGAACCGAATGGAAGCAACAAGTGGGCCGACGAACAGATGTTACAGCGGATGAGTTAATTGAATTTCTCGAAACACGAGCAATTGATCATCAGCCATCACAGGCAGATAGATTAAGCCAAATGTTGAGAGGAGCACAACCTCAACGTATCCCCAGGAGAAACGTATTTGCAGTAACTGAAAAGCCCAATAACAAGCCCATAAAAAAGTGTATGATCTGTCAGGGTGATCACAACATCTGGCGATGTGAAAAACTAAGAAAGGAATGCGCAAAAATGCGTACCGAAATGATCCAAGCTTTGGGAGCATGTTTCAAATGTCTTTTGAAACACGAAATAGGGACTTGCAATAAGGGAAATTGTCCATATTGTGGAGGTCCACATAATTTATTATTGTGCTATAAAAGGGAAAATGACAAAAAAAGGTCACAACAAGCACAAACACCAAAACCAATAAAACGCAAACCTGCAATAAGAAACTGTACTCCGGCAGGAGCAGAAGACAATGACAATTGGGATCACATCGAATGGCCCGAAAGAAAAAATAAGGAATAGCAACTACTCAAGGTTGACCATTCATCTAGCCGAATCATACTAGGAACAGCAAATATCAAAATTATAGGAATAAAGGGAGAAGAGCACAAAATTCGAGCATTATGTGATAATGGCTCACAGGTAAATCTTATTACGAATCGCATTGCAGCAAAATTAGGGATCAAATCACAATTCAATGAAACGACCTTTGTTGGCATCGGGGGAAATCAACTTGGATCATCAATAGGGGAAATGAACATAACAATTAAATTACGTAATGGTACATTCATCACAGACAGGTTCTATGTTGTCAAAAGAATCACGTACTATGAACCAGATATGTTTAAAGAGGGACAAAAATGGAAAATTCAAACTCACCAATTGGCAGACGACCAATACAATAGGCCAGGACAAATTGATGCACTATTAGGTGTCGGAATTTGGATTCAAATCATTGAACCTGGAATTAAACGCAAGGAGAATAATAAGGCAATTGCGCATCAAACAAAACTGGGTTATGTTATTTTTGAGAACTTGGACGATCCTTACCAAGTTGAAAAACCTTATATTGGAGCCATAAACAGGGGACCCTCAATCACACGACTAACTGATACAATTCAAAAACTTTGGGAAATTGAGGAAGTACCATATAAAAAACTACGGACAAAGGAAGAAGAAATCTGTGAAGAGGTCTTTGAGAAAGGGCATAAACGAGATTCATCGGGACGATATATTGTGCGGATTCCATTTAATGAAAAGATTAAACACTTGGGAAAATCGAAAAGAATGGCACTCCATCAATTCTTTGCTATGGAAGGTAGAATGAAGAGGAATCCAGAATTTGCAACGAAATATCGTGCATTCATGTCAGAATACGAGACGTTAGGGCACATGGAACCCATAAGGGATACTGAAGAAACAGGGTATTACACTCCACATCACGGAGTATTGTCATCAAATAAATTTCGAGTAGTATTTAACGCATCAGCTCGAACAACGACAGGGATATCTTTAAATGAAACCCAATTAATCGGAGAAAAACTTCAACCAGATTTAATGGTTGTCCTCATGGCATTCCGCAAATACAAATACGGTATGACAGCAGACATTGAAAAAATGTATCGTCAAATATTGGTACATAAAGACGATCAAAAATTCCAAAAAATTCTGTGGAGATATGGGGAAACAGAACCTTTGACAACATATCTCTTGAAAACAGTTA
This sequence comes from Aphidoletes aphidimyza, assembly GCA_030463065.1. Classification (NCBI taxonomy): domain Eukaryota; kingdom Metazoa; phylum Arthropoda; class Insecta; order Diptera; family Cecidomyiidae; genus Aphidoletes; species Aphidoletes aphidimyza. The sequence goes on along the minus strand of CM059997.1, from coordinate 23,752,166 downwards.
CGTATGGACATGCAAGCGCTCCACATTGCGCGATAAGGACGTTAATGCAATGTGCGAATGATCATGAGCTCCAGTATCCTCGTGGAGCAAAAATATTAAGGGAATGCTTTTATGTAGACGATCTACTAACGGGAGCTCACAGCCAACAAGAAGCTCAGAAAATTAAAACTGAAATCACTTCAATTTTAGAACAGGGAAAATTTAAAATAACCAAGTGGAAAACAAATGGCCAATTTTACGAAAAAATTCCATTAGGTGACAAGGAGGAAGAGGAAAATTCATCTGTTCTGGGTCTATACTGGAATTTAAAGACAGATCAATTTCGGTATAAATTACGAACGGAAAAGTTTGAAGAAGAAAAGGATTATAAATGGACTAAGCGTCGAGTTTTATCGAAACTTGGAAAATTATACGATCCAAATGGATTTCTAGGACCAGTCATATTATCAGGGAAAATAATTATGCAAGAACTATGGAAAAATAACCTCGATTGGGACGAGGAAGTGACTGGACTGTTAAAAACCAATTGGATGAGGTTCAACAATGATCTTATCAACATAAAGGACATAGCCATCAACCGATGGTTGGGGATAACTGAGGAAACTGAACTCCAAATCCACGCATTTTGTGATGCCAGTCAGCTTGGGTATGGTGGAGTAATATATACACGGGTCACAGAGGAGAGACCAGATGGAACTAAAGATGTTCAGTGCAGAATAGTTGCATCTAAGTCAAGGGTTGCACCTTTAAAAAATACAACAATTCCGAGACTTGAACTCTGTGCAGCAACCTTATTGGTAAATTTAATGAGTACAATAATTGATACAATTGGAGGGGGAGCAAAAATTTATTGCTGGTCTGATTCACAAATTGTTCTGCACTGGATAAACAAACCATCTGCAACATTAAAAACATATGTGGCCAACAGAGTGGCTAACATCCAAACGAAAACCGAAAAATACGATATAAATTGGAGGTGGACAAATGGGAAAGATAATCCAGCAGACCTAATCTCAAGGGGATCTACCGCTGAAGCATTAAAATCATCAGACCTCTGGTGGAAGGGAGCACCTTGGTTAGTATATGAAGAGGCCAAATGGCCCGAGCAGGTTTATCAAGGAGAAAAGGTCTCAATACAAAACGAAGCACAACAGGAGTTCAAAACAATTCATTTAACATTACCAAGAAAGGAGGGACTAATAAGGGGGAAATGGTTCAGGTACGATCCTGAAAGGCAGGAAACATTTCCTCTCTTACAAGCATACAGTGAATGGAACACATTGCTCAAGGTAACCGCACTACTCTTCAGGGCATGCTATAATTTCAAAAACAAGAATAGTCGACGAAATGGCCCATTGAGCAAAGAAGAAAGAGAGCAAGCAAGCAACTTATTGATCCAACAGGATCAACAAAATACCTTTCGAAAAACCATTCAGATGGCAAGGGAAAATAACGGAACCACTTTAGCAAACCTAACGGTTATTTGGGACAAGGAAGTCAGCTTACTTAGAATCAACGGACGTGTAACAAGTCAAAATATTACACGAGACGAACAATTCCCAATCATTTTATCTAAAGACGGTGAATTAGCAAAACTACTAATTAGGGATGCCCACCAAAAAACCGGACATGGGGGTAATCAATTAATTTTACAATACTTACGAACTAGGTATTGGATTCCAGGAGCCAAAAATATGATAAAGGGAATAACACGAGGATGTCCAATTTGTTTTAAAACAAGAATGAAGACTTCGCAACAACTGATGGCATCTTTACCAACAATAAGGACCACCCCTAGTCGACCATTTTTAAAGACAGGAGTTGACTATGCGGGGCCAGTAATGGTACGATCAAATTTAGGAAGGGCACCAAAGTTAACGAAAGCATGGATTGCGGTATTTGTTTGCCTCGTCACAAGGGCAATTCACCTCGAGTTAGTGAGTAATGCTAGCACAGAAGCTTTTATCGCAGCATTAAGGAGAATGGTCGCAAGAAGGGGTAAAATAAACGAAATAATTTCCGACAATGGAACGAACTTTGTCGGCGCAAACAATTATTTAAAAAGCATAATGGAAAAGGAAAATATCGACCAAATTCAGGAAAAATTCAATTTGAAATGGAGATTTACCACTCCAGGGGCACCACATCATGGAGGGATATACGAAGCAGCTGTCAAATCCATAAAATATCATCTAACTAGGATTATAGGAGAAACAACCCTAACATTTGAGGAATACAACACGATCCTGTGCCAAGTAGAAGCTTATGTAAACTCGAGACCATTAACGGCACTTTCAGATGACCCAACGGATCTAAACGCATTAACGCCGGCACATTTTTTAATATTTGAACCATTGGTAAAAATGCCGGATACTTTCGACTATCGAGAGACCCCGAGCAACAGGTTAAATCGGTGGGAGCACATTCAAAAGATGCTTCAACATTTTTGGGATCGCTGGCATAAGGAGTATCTCAACACGCTGATTAATAGGGCAAAATGGACGAAGGAACATCGCAACCTACAAGAGGGAGATTTAGTTGTAATAAAAGAAGATAACATTGCTCCCATAAAATGGAAGTTGGCCAGAGTACAGGAGGTATTACCGGGTAAGGATGGGTTAATTCGGACCGTTATTATTAAAACCAGGGAAGGCACTTACAAACGTCCAATAACCAAACTTGGACTTTTGTATACAGCCAATTCACAAGCCGACTAAATTTATTGGAGCAATGAAGGAACTAAAGATTAAGGATAAAACGTATTTTAAATTAAGTTTAGAAATGGAAAAAGGGAATTAATAATATAAATTGTCAATACTTATTGCCAATTGACGGGGGAGTATGTTCAGGAACAACCTGAAAATAAAATAAATATAGAATAAGAATAGGGAAAAATATTATCAATAAGATGAACTTACCTTGTCAATGGTTCAAAGCAGACTGAGTTATGTACATTCAAAAGGAATGTGTAATGACGTATATGATTCGGTCTGGTATTTGCACATATGTTTTTTAAGTAAACCACACATTTTGTATCTTTATATGGCTGTTGTCGGGTACGATTGTTTGGGATTGAAGTGTCAATATTAATATTTGCGTAATATCAATATTGATATTTGCGTTCCACTTCCAAGTTAATTGCGTCGAACGCAGCTTTTTGGAGAAAGCAAAATGGTATAAAAAGGCCAAGACAAGGTAGGACAAAGCAAGTCTTGACTTACACTTTCAAGCAAAAGGTAATTCAGTTTTCCAAAGACTCTCTGAACAAAAGAGTCAGCTTGAATAAGTAAAAAATAAAGGGAACTTTTGGAAGGAAAAATAGGAGTTTTTTACTTATTGTAAACACTTTCTTCTTTCGGTGGATTTCGATCCGAAAATAAAGCAGAATTAAAATTAAAGGAAACATCGATAATTAAATGAAACTATATTTAAGAATGAATCCTGTGTAATGATATTGAGATTATTTTTAAAATATCCTTCCAATATGTGCAACCACAAAGCCGCATGAAACATTGTGAAGCGGTAAAATTCACGGTTGCACCTTATGTAAGTGAATTTTAAAAAAACACCATTTCAACTAAAACAAGCCGTGAAGTACTCACCAATTTGTCGCTGTAGATTCTCTATTATGCATCTTAATTCTTCAGGAGCCACATACTGACGCGTAACACTCGATGACCGCCGAGCTCGTGTTGCATTCTGGCCAGTGGGCCTGTTGGCTGTTGCCAGACCGATTGCATCCGTTGAGTGCCTACGGCGAATAGGACGGGGTGCTTGCAATGCAAATATTTGCGTCTGAATTCTCGGATCGAATTCAATGTTCACAAATGAACTGAAAATTCGGCCCGTAACATGCTGCCCACCATTTGCATCGAGAATTTCTGGTCGGGAGTTAAGTCTCGCTATCTGTCTTGATAAAGACCGAGTCACTGAAAAATGAAATTTTTTATACCGAAATTAAAAGTATTCTTTCATTTTAAATAGAGTATACAGGGAATAATTTTTCTGATTTGTAATATTGGTGAATTTTCCTCTTGAATTTGAACAAATGTTTAGATTTGTAAACCAATATTCTTTTTCCAAAACAATTTTAGAGCGAGAAAACAAATGTTAATCAAAAATCTAAACATATGTCCAAATTGAAGAGTGAAAATTACCGATATTACAATCAAAACAATTTATTCCTTTTTTACTCTGTGAACTACATTCAAAATGGAAAATAATTGCCGAAAATCACTTACCTCGACGGTTGCCTTGATATTTCTTGATTTTGATTTTTTTTTCACGAACCATAATGATGCGCTTCATAAAATCCGAAAAATCATACTGACGATTGTCAATTTGGCTATCAATGTCGTACTCAGTCGTACTGGTTGATGTCGGTGATTGTGTTGGTTTGTGAATTTCGGTGTATGTGATATCACCAGCTCAAATTTACCGAACTGTGCAATGCAACACCGTGCGACATGAATACATACAAACCGATACAAACACCGTCAGTGTTACACCGATGCCGGCTGATATCAGCATTGACGTCTGAATTGAAAAAATGCATGTCATCATATTTGTATGTTAAATACTAACGTTAATACAAACGTTAATATTTGAATTCAATTTATATATTCATTGAACGCATTCAATGAATAAACGTCACGCGGCGCTAGTCGTTCAGCCTATTGTAACGGTTTAAAAAATTCTCTCTCTATTTCCCCTATCATGTTGTCGAGAGTCCATTCATTACCAAATTGGTTATCGACTCTCGATGAGTGAAATCGCCCGTGAATAATAGCAATTTGCTATTTTTCCGGACAAACTACCATATGGAGACGACTCTACGAGTCAATCCACGGAATCATGTTCAATAATGACTGATTCCATAAAAATCATAAATAAAACAGTGAATTGCCTTGGCCCTACTGATACTGATGCAAAACAATGCAAAACGTATCAGAACTGCAATTCACGTAATGGGTTCAATAAAAATCATCAAATAAAAGATTGAATTGCCTTTGCCCTACTGATGTCAAGGCAAAGTAGTGCAGAAATGCATCCTAACTGTAATTCATAAAGTAGACGCTAGAATTGCCGCGTCTCTATTCCCACTATAACGAACCCAAACTATGATTGCATAGAAAGAATCATTCAATCGAAAATCAGTTCAATGTATATAAGTTCTTCCCAGGACGAAAAGCAGGCACTTGTTTATTAGCTCTCAATAAAGTAACATCTCTACTTTAAAAAGAAATCCGAGTGTTTTTCTTTGAGTATAAAAATATTATACATTTTATCCCAAAATAAAATAAATACCTTTACATTGGCGACCACGACAAAGCAACAAAAAAGTGCAACCAACAAATAAATCCTAAGCGCAAAACAAAAAGTGCAAATAAAATAAATTTCAAACAAGTGCAACTTCTTTACTTCGACACAAAAAATCTAATTCAAAACAAGTCAAAAAAAAAGGGCAACTAAAATAAATTTCAAACGCAAAGTGTAACTTCTTTACTTCAACACAAAAATCTAATTCAAAATAAGTAAATCCAATTTAAAAGTGCAACTAAAATATATTTCAAACGCAAAGTAAAAAGTGCAACATCTATATTTCAAACACAAAATAAAAAATCTATTTCAAAACAAGTCGAAAAGTGCAAATAGAATTTAATTCTAAGCAGTGCAACATCTTAACAACATAAAAAATCTAATACAAAACGAGTCAAAAAGTGCAACTAAAATTAAAATTTCAAACGCAAAATAAATAGTGCAATATCTTTACTTCAATAACAAATCAAAAAATATTATTCAAAACAAATAACTTCAATCAAAAAGTGCATACCAGTTATTAACACATGGCAGCAGAATACAACGCATAAACATCACAACAACAGCAGCATAAAAATAGGGGACAACAGGACTCACAAACACACAGATCAACACATAGTACCAGCACAACAACAAGCAACATAGACGAAAAAGAGGGTGCGAGAAAATTCACAGCGCAGAACACAACACAAAGTACACAACAACTAATACACTACAAATAGGAAAAACATAACTCACGACAAAATGGAAAATACCCAAATCAACAAAAACAGCTTAGACATACACGCGGAAACATTATTAGCAAGATTTAGAACAAAAGAATCCAAATTAAACGAAACCTACAGCATCCTTCTGAATTACATGAATCGAAATCTAAACGACACCATAAATTACAATACAGATACATTTGACTTTAACAACACAATATTACCAATTGATGAATATACCTTAACCATGATTTCAATTCTATATCCAAATTTGACCACCCTTAAATTAACTCTAACACCAAAAACAAAACCGGAGGAATTTCTATTCAATTCAATAAGAAAAAACCTAAATATAAAAAATCTATATATGACGATGTCTGACGGAACAAGAGAACCCATTCATAACATTCCCGCGACACGAAAAAATTAACATTAACAACAATTCGTTAGCATACCAAAAACAGGCGATTTACGAACAGAAATGTACGCAAAAAACAATATATGAAACAATTACGGTAAAACACAAAACAAATGAAAATTGGGAACGCCTGGGAGACTATTTCGATGAATTAATTGAATATATAAATGAAAATGACAATAAGACTCAAGACTTACAAGTGTGTTCATTAACCCAAAATCAATAAAATTTTATTCAAAATTCTTAAATCCATATTTATGCCTCAATCTGTGTGACAATCAAAAAAAAAAAAAAAAAAAAAAAAAGGGGGAATGGACATAAATCCACCCAATAATAATAATAAAAAAAAAAAATGTTAACACATAAACCTTATTACAGCATCCATCACCTTTTTCTAGAAGTAGTAATAAGCATATATTATATACACAATAAAACATATATCTATTAAAACGTTTGTCAATATTACAATATTATAAGCAACGGGACACGAAACGCCTGAAATAACTGCTAACAAAACGGACATTCCATAAACAAGTAACCATTATACAAATGCATAGTATCACGACCTATCGAAAAAGACCCCTACCCGACAACATACTAACCCAAACATCCAATCCCCACAATAACAAAACTCACATTTATACTCCAATCCACAGCATGGAATATACTTCAGACATCGAAACATTCGAAGAGTGGGATTATTGCAAGGTTTGGAAGGGAGCCACACCAACCCACGTCGAAAACTTTTTTAGCTTCCACATCCCAGCGTTTTGGAAGCATTTAAGCTTATCACAGGTGATATGCTTGATGGCCACATGTCAAAATGCGGCCTACCAAGCATATCACCAAAATGCCTCAGGGATCGCTGATTTTTGTAAAACAATATGGTCCAACAAAATACTAGATTTAAACAAAATAAACGAACAACTAACTTCGAAGCAAATTAGATTCTTAACTGACTATTTTAAAGTAGAAACCATAATCTTTCCGACTAATGTCCATAAGAAAATCCTCCGATATGTCGGTGATAATTGTAACTTGGTATTCAATATTGATTCCAATTCTCTCCTTTATCCTAATTATCACAAGAACGACATAAAAAGAAATATCACTATAATAGAGCAGGGGCGTGTTAGTAGGATAGATCCCACCTACAGCATACTTTTTTCTTTTGAAAATATAAAAGAATTAAATTTAAAAAATATAACGCTTTCGACAAATGTAATGTTCATCCTCAGAACCCTTAAACTACAATCCTTAAAATTAATTTGCTGCAGTCTCGAGGAAAAATCGGAAGTAACTCTAACCAAAGCAATCCTCAAAAGCAAAAATGTTTTAGAACAATTAACGATAAAAACTAATGTGTACTGTAATATGAATAAGACCATAGAATACCTATTAAAAAAATTACCAGTTTGTAAAAAAATAAACACAATATGTCTCACAGTATTATCTAACGATAAAAATCTAATAAAAGCTGACAATCTCAAAAAAAAGACTACCAGTTTCAACAAACTTAGAGATAATTTTCCTAAAAGACCCAAATAGAAAATTTCATTCAGACTCAGAAACTGACGAATTTAATGCTGCAGAGTTAGGGTTCTGTTGGACTTGAGAACAAATAATCAAATACAATTAAGATGTAATAATTTTTTATGAACCAAAAGGATACCGTTATTCTATAAACTTTAAACAAAACAAAAAAAAAACGACTATAAGTATATAAAGATTCAAAATTACTTAATCTTATAAAATTGAATCTCCATACTTCACTATTTATAATATATAAACCTTTTACCCTTAAATTATGACATTTGTATCCAGGAAAGTTAATTAACTAAACTATTTCTTAATAAATTAGATCTTCATGAAACTTACTAAACCTAACCGACCAATTTTGATAACCCTTTTACCAACTTAACCAAAATATGTATTAGATATTATCTATAATTTTTAAGATTCCTTTCCTTTTTCTCTCTAAATATGTAAATGGGAGGAACTTACATAACGAACTGCTTTTCGAAAGGGGGAGGAATGTAACGGTTTAAAAAATTCTCTCTCTATTTCCCCTATCATGTTGTCGAGAGTCCATTCATTACCAAATTGGTTATCGACTCTCGATGAGTGAAATCGCCCGTGAATAATAGCAATTTGCTATTTTTCCGGACAAACTACCATATGGAGACGACTCTACGAGTCAATCCACGGAATCATGTTCAATAATGACTGATTCCATAAAAATCATAAATAAAACAGTGAATTGCCTTGGCCCTACTGATACTGATGCAAAACAATGCAAAACGTATCAGAACTGCAATTCACGTAATGGGTTCAATAAAAATCATCAAATAAAAGATTGAATTGCCTTTGCCCTACTGATGTCAAGGCAAAGTAGTGCAGAAATGCATCCTAACTGTAATTCATAAAGTAGACGCTAGAATTGCCGCGTCTCTATTCCCACTATAACGAACCCAAACTATGATTGCATAGAAAGAATCATTCAATCGAAAATCAGTTCAATGTATATAAGTTCTTCCCAGGACGAAAAGCAGGCACTTGTTTATTAGCTCTCAATAAAGTAACATCTCTACTTTAAAAAGAAATCCGAGTGTTTTTCTTTGAGTATAAAAATATTATACATTTTATCCCAAAATAAAATAAATACCTTTACACTATATTATACGATTAGCATAGTGTTGTTGTTGTAGCGCATGACGGGTGCAAATAAGAATACGACCTTTTGAGTGAGCAAGTGTTTGTGCTACACGATGTCAGCCGGTGTATAAGTGGAATGTGGTCGTATAATTGTGAGGCAACATTGCTGTATGCAATGAGCAAAGTGTGCGTTAACTCAAGTGCGAGTGAGTTTGTGATGCGCGTTGCGATACTTCACTGACCGTGGGATGAGCCAACATAAATCATTCTTGTTTGAAAGTTTAACCGCTAAGCATCGAAAACATAAACCAAGTAGAAAAATGGCAGAATTATCCGCCAGAAATAGCAGCACGCGCTCTATTCGAAACGTATTGAATTTCACTGAGCGAGACGACTTTCCAAATCAATATTTGATTGCTCTGAAAAATCGATTAGCCCATTTGGACACTTCATGGGAACGGTTTTCAGCAAACCATAATATACTGTTGCAGCACGCAACTGAAAATAATCAAGAGCAGGAGGCTTTAGAGCATCATAATTTGTTCGATGAAATCGAACAGGATTATTTAACCGCACGCGATAGATTTTTATCGCGCATCGATGCCATTCAAACCGGTGACGATGATCAACCGAATGAAGTATCGGATGAGGAAAGTGAAGCTGGAGATGCAAATGAGCATCAACCGGCCGAAGAGCAAAATTTGATGGATAATTTCATACTTTCTCCAGCTCGACCACCAGTGCAGGTTGGTTCGGGTGTGCAACGACAAGTGCCTACGCCACAAATTCAACCCATTTATGTTCGGTGCGGAAATCAAAAGGAAAACACCTGGGGCGAATTCGACGGCACTTTAACAAAATGGCAAGGTTTTCATGACCGTTTCAAGGCCGCGGTTCATGATGATCCAACATTGACACCGGTTTTCAAGTTTCAGCACTTGATCAAGTCGTTGAAAGGTAGAGCGGCAGCTGCATTGGGCGAATGGCAGCTGACCGATGGTAACTATCAAGAAGCGTGGGACCGATTAAACGAATTGTACTCACGAAAATATCAAACGAGCAAAGAGCTGCTCTGGAAATTTTACAATTTACCAAAACTAGAGCGAGCTAACGGTGCAATGATCCAGAAGCTCAGTAATGTGGCGCACTCAGTGATTCGTCAATTAAAAGCATTGGGCTACCCGGTAAACCACTATGATTTAATATTCGTGCACGGATTGCACGATAAACTGGATCCAGAAACCAGTCGAGACTGGGAAATGTTGCGCGGAACAAATGAGACGCCGACCACCGATCTTATGTTAAAATTTTTGGATCAACAAGCAAAGGCTTCGTTTGGCGCTCAATTTACAGAGCGTAGAGGTGCAAACGAGAGCCAAAAGCGTAACAATTCCAATAACAACAAAGGCTATGAGCCAGATGCGAAGCGCACCAAAACAAGTTTTTCGAATGATAAAAAGTTCGAAAAGAGAACTGAGGGAAAGGGAGACAGCAAACTGTGTGAGGTGTGCCGTTCTGCGTCCCATCCAGTGCATAAGTGCGAAAAATTCCGAAATTTAAGTTTGACGGAACGTAAAAAGAGTGCGAAAGAAAAGGAACTTTGTTTCAATTGTCTTCATAACTCACATGCAGTGCGCGATTGCCGAGCACCGGGCTGCCATCGTTGTGACGGTAAAAAACACAACAGCCTACTATGCCACGAAAATCCACGAAATCGAAACGTAAATACGGTCCAATTCGGCAGTAGAGCACTGCCAAAGAAAGAAAAACGAAAGAAGGCATGACTAGCCGTGAATAGTTACAGTGGTGCGCCGGAAAAACCGTTGCTTTTGCATGTGCAGTTGTTGCCGACCATACTGCTTAAATTATTCATTGGAAACGAATTCGTCGGCTTATTCAGAGCATTGTGTGATTCCGGTGCGCAAACAAATTTGATGAGACATTGCGTCATAAAATATTCAAATTCGAAGACCTATCCAGTGAATAATAGTTTAATTGGGATAGGAGAAGGTCCAACATTGGTGAAAAAGGGTGTTGATGTGCACATACAACCGTGGTTTCACAATGGAAATGAAGAAAGGCTAAAAATGTCTTTTTTGGTCTTGCCAAAAACGAGCTCATTTCGACCGGTTTATCCGGATCAAAATCTCCCGTGCGAAATTTTCGCAAAACCACCGTGCGCCCCATTAGCCGATCCACTGTTTTGGAAACAAGATATTGTGCCATTGCTGTTGGGTATCGAAGTTTATTCGATGATCGTGGAAGGAATGGCATCGAAAGTGCACAGCAATTTGTTGTGTCAAGAAACAACAATGGGACATATAATATGTGGCAGAGCCGGAAATGTCATTTATAATGATTGTGTGCAACCGGTAACGCCAAAGCGAGTGCAAATTATCAATTTACAAGAGCTTGATAAAAACATTCAAAAATTCTGGCAATTCGAGGATTTGTCATTGTGCAATAAAAAAGACGCCGAAAATGAGCTTGCGGATAAGATGTTTGCAGAAAAACATTATCGTGAAGCATCTGGTAGGCACGTCGTTGCAATTCCATTGAAACCAACAATACATGAGCTTGGTGATTCGAGAGAAATCGCATTGCGTCGATTTCTCATGCAAGAGAAGAAGTTTGAGCGTGAGCCTCTTTATAGAGAAAAATACATCGAATTTATGCGCGAGATGTTGAGCTCCGGTCACATGGTCGAAGCAACCGAAGCGCCAAAACCCGAGGAAATGAGTTATTATATACCACACCACGCAGTGTGGTCTTCAAACAAATTTCGAGTGGTTTTTGACGCGAGCTGTCTCACGAAAAAGGGGATTTCTCTCAACGATGCGCAATTTGTCGGTGCAAAATTGCAAAGAGATTTGTTTGAAACTTTTATGCGCTTTAGACGGCATAAAATCGCAATTAGTGCAGACATAAAGAAAATGTTCTTGCAAATAGGAATCGTTCCAGAGCAATGGAACTTGCAGCGCATTTTCTGGAGAGAGAGCCCAAATCATCCACTAAAGGAATATTGTTTGATCAAAGTAACCTTTGGCCAAGCATCGTCACCGTATTTAGCGGTTCAATCAATGTTGAACGGAGCATCGGAATTCGAGAGCGAATATCCGAAAGCCGTTGAAGTTATCCGTAACGACTTTTACATGGATGATTGTGCGACGGGCGAAGAGAATGAAACAGCTGCAATACAATTGGCAAGGGACATGAAAACTGTGCTTGGAAAGTCATGTTTTGAATTGTGTAAATGGCAATCCAATAGCAAGAAACTCATGCAGGTGCTTGAAGGAGAGGACATAGCGTCCGTTTCATTCGAAAATGAAGAAAGTGAAACTTCTATTCTTGGTTTAAAGTGGCTACCGAGAACGGACAAATTTACATTTCAAGTAAAAGAGAACGGTGTGAGCGAAAAACCGACAAAACGTGAAATCCTTAGCAAAATAAGTCGATTATTTGACCCTAACGGATTAATTGCGCCGGTAATTGTGCGTGCAAAAATATTGATGCAATTAATATGGAGCAAAAAATTAAATTGGGACGATATCGTACCTCCGGATATTGTCAAACAATGGTCAAACATTTGGCAGCGCATTGTAATACTAGAGCAGGTAAAAATTCCACGATGGATTGGAATGTGCAGTGATGTGCAATTGCAACTGCACGGATACGCTGATAGTTCGGGCGATGCCTATGGCTGTGGAATGTACGTGCGAGCTGTTGATTTGAGGGGCAATATTACAAGTGCATTAATCGCCTCAAAATCAAGAGTAACTCCACTGAAAAAAGTGACAATACCACGTCTCGAATTGGCAGCCGCGGAATTGTTAAGTCAGTTGTTTTCGACCGTGCGCGAAGCAATGGAACTGAAGCACATACCATATTTCTTATGGTGTGACAACACATCAACGCTGCAGTGGCTAAACAAACCACTGCATGAGCTCCGTTTGTAAGTTGCAAACCGAGTAAAGAAAATCCGAGAAGTGAGTGAAGTGCAACACTGGAGACACATAAGAACGAAAGAAAATCCGGCTGATTTAGTGAGCCGTGGTTTATTTTCAAACGAAATTGTGCACAATGATTTATGGTGGCATGGGCCTTCGTGGTTGTGCAGCACTCAAGAGCAATGGCCTAAACCACTTGATATTCGAGCACTCGAAATACCAGACGAGGTGCAAGCCGAATTCAAAGTGCACAATTTTTCTGTGAAAAAGGATGAGCTGACAATATTCGTTAAAAATCATCCAGAGAGAGTGCCTCTCTTCGAATACACAAGAAATTTGGGCGAAATAACTCGAGTGCTGTCGTATGTTTTACGATTCATAAAAATTGTTCGCTCAAAAAATGCAGAAAAACCAACATGTGCACTCAAAATGCATGAGTTCAAGGGCAAACTATGTAATATGATAGAATTGCCTTCGGAAGAAGAGAAGAGAGAGGCAATAAAATATTTCATTCGTCGAGAGCAGGCCTTAGCCTACCCAAGAGAGTGCACATATTTCAAAGAGCATGAACTCAAGAATCTCAATTGTTTCCCAGAAAACAGTAAAATCATAAATTTGCGCCCATTCATGGACGACGATGGCATTATTCGTGCGGGTGGCCGCATTGGTGCATCTGAAGTACCATACGACACAAAATTTCCAATAATCATACCATCTCACTCAAGGTTGAGTGATTTGTTGATTATTCAAGCGCATAAGGAAGCAAAACACGGTGCAACTCAGCTTATACTCGAGTACATTCGAAACAATTTTTGGATACCAAAGTTGAGAAATCAAGTGCAGGGATTTTCAAAGAAGTGCACAGACTGTGTGAGATACAGTAAGCGTTTTCGTGAGCAACTGATGGGAGATTTGCCAAAGGAAAGAAAAAATCGAAATAGAGCATTTCTCTATTCGGGCGTAGATTACGCTGGACCATTTTTACTAAAAGAGCAAAATAGACCACGTGCAGCAAAACGCAAATGTTGGGTGGCAATATTTGTATGTATGGTCACACGTGCAGTGCACATTGATTTAGTTACCAATTTGACATCGGCAGCATTCATTTGTTGTTTTGAGCGCTTTATAGCAAGACGCGGTCACTGCAACAAATTGTTTAGTGACAACGGAACTGCATTTTGTGGGGCTCAGAAAGAAATAAAAGAAGCGTTCAAGGACTGGAGTGCACCAACAACAATTGAGCATTTGAATAAATTAGGCACGAGCTGGAAATTTATGAGCCCAGCAACACCTCATCAAGGTGGTATTTATGAAGCGGCAGTAAAATCCGCAAAACATCACTTAAATCGAGTGATGAGTGCAAAATGTTACACATATGAGCATTTTATGACATTTTTAACTCAGGTGGAGGCGATTTTAAATTCGCGTCCGTTGTATGCGCCGACGGATGATCCATCCGACGCACAGTGCATAACTCCAGCGCATTTTCTTATTGGTGAGCCGTTCATTTTACCACCACCGATAGCAACACCAGCGCAAACGAATTTTTCACTGAGAAAAATTCGTGAGAACCAAAAAACAATGCTCGAAAGTTTTTGGAAGAGCTGGCATAGCGATTATTTATCGTCGCTATTGCCGCGTCAAAAATGGAAACATGAGAAGGAGAATATCAAGATTGGGCAAATAGTGCTGATTTCAGATGAAAATAAAGCACCGGGCAAATGGCTTCTTGGAAGAGTAGTTGAGCTGTTACCAAGTAAAGGCGGTTTGGTGCGCAACGTAGTGCTTGAAATAGCCAAACAAAATAAACCGAAATCGGGCGAAAAGCAAGGCAAGAGAAAACGATTGACACGCGCGATTCAAAAACTGTACCTCCTGCCTGTTGAACCACTTGAGCCGCTCAACTCAATCGTAAATCCAGTATCACATATTGCATGTGATGACGAACAATGAATAACAAAGCGTTCTTTATTTTCTTTCTCTCGATTCAAAGGAGCGTTTATTTTTGTTAATAAACAAACGAAAATCAAATGTGCGACGAATCAAAAAAAAAAAAAAACAACATTCAAACGTGCATATTTTGTGCTGTGCCGATTAACCGTTACCAGAGCGACGCTCAGTTGTAACGCAATCGGGATTGTAGCTTCAATCGAGGCGGGCATCACAATCAAAACATCAACAACACGAAAACAGCAACTCCGTTGCTGTGTGTTGATAAGCATAACAAACAAATCACAAGCGTAAAACCAAATTTCATGGTTGCTTGGATCATTTTTAATGAGCGAGTAGAACACTCAACATTTTTGTCATTGACAAAATATAAACATTCGGTTGAACCGTGCACCACAAACGAGCACAAGACCAATGCGAGAATTTCAATACTAACATTCATGCTTGTGCAGCTGTGGAAATTCCCGCAATCATATTTCAGTGCCGAAATTTAGTTGTCGTAAAATAATAAACCGTTCGATTGTATCGAAAGGAGCCAAAGCGTGCACGATTGGTGTGACAAATATCGGATCCTAAAACAATAAACGGTTTACAAGTCGTAAAACCTAAAATTTATGACTGTGCATGGGCATATCGTGGGAACAGTTATAGAATAAAACGACAAAAGGCAACCACGTGCACAGAAATTTGTCGTCGACAAATTCGAGTGAATTTCACAACAGAATGTTTCATCCACTCAAACGGTTTAGCGCACGAACTTTAGAGCATAAGTGCAACACAGCTAAGGGCTTGCGCCACAGCTACAAGTATGCGTTGTTTCGCACGACCGATGTGCTATCGGATGGAATGAGAGAAAATGAGATGCAAAACAAGCCGAGTGCGTCGCATGGACATTGATGCTCAGTTGATAATCGCATCAATGTCCGATCGATTGGCATTACAGTTCAAGTGTTCTCTCAGAGTAGAAGTCCTTTCTCAAACAGTGCAATTTTCACTTCAAGTTATTTTCTATTTTTTGATTCCGTGCAAATTAAACCGATTGAAGGTAAGAAAACAAATTGAAATTTTCTTTCAAGTGAAGTGAGCATCCAAAATCTTAGTGAATTTTGTTCAAAAAATAATAATAAAGGGGGAAGAAAAATTTTCCTTTATAAACATGGCGTGCGAATGTTGTGGAATAGGGAAACATAGAATTTATCAATGCGGATATTTCAAATTCATTTCCGTGCACGAGCGACGAAAAACTGTGAGAAATAAAAAATTGTGTGCCAATTGTTTTTCCCGTTTTCACAAAAGAGCCGTATGTTCCGTTCCATCTTGCAAGTGTGGTGCATCGAAACACCACTGGCTATTGTGTAAACACAAAAAGGAGAAAAAAGAGGAATGTGCAAATCAAACAAAAAACTGTTGAACCGGGGGAGTTATTTTTGGTGCAACACATTTCGATGGTTCATCAGTTTTAAGAGTGCAAATATAATAAAAGTGCTTTTTTCTAGCAGAAGTTTCTCCGTTTGAGAACAAAATCAGTTGACAGTGTAAATGTGCAACAAAACTCTACTCCAAGTGCTATGTATCAAATTTTTGTTTGCTAAATTGTTTGTTCTTTTTTTTCACATTTACATAGATGTCTCCTGAATTTTTGAAAGCTTTCGAGCAATTAAAAATAACCGTCGAAGCCGGCCACAATCTAGATCCGCCGGAACAAAGTTTGGAACGGTTAAATACCACTTTCGTTCGACTATTGGAAGATTGGAGCGTGCTTGCACCGGAAGTGCAAGAGCAACACTAAGATGGTTTCATCCGAGCTCAAGGTGATTTCCACTTTTTAGGCAATATGTTTATTGCCCGAATCATCCACGAAGCGGCACCAGAGCAAGACCCAGAGCAAGAGCTGGGGCAGGAGGATGAAAGTGATATCCCATGTGCACAGCCGAATGGTGGAGAAAATTCGGAACAAGCTGAAAAAGTGCCAGCGAGCACACCGATTGCAGAAGGCCAGAGCCTGGTACCATCAATGCAACAGGTGCCAACGGCCGCTTCTGGGTCGGTTGAAACCGAACCGGCAGCAACTGGGTCTGAACCGATGGATGTGCTAGTGCAGCCAGACACGCTGACGTTGTCTTACCTTGATTTTGTGCGGGTTTTAGATCCGATTTTTTCGCTTCGGCCAATTGCTGGTATAACCGAAGTCATTGTGTGTGTCGCTGAAACACAAGCACGAGCGCTTGAGCTGAACGTGACAATTCAGCGCGACGTTTCACGAACGATCATTGCCTATGTCCATGGCCTATTGGATATGGTCAGCCAGTCGTTATGGCAACGGCGATTGGACGATAACGAGCCGACGTTAGATGACCTAATAAACTTTCTCGTAAAACGTACCAAGAAAATGTTCTCGGCAGAGCGCCAAGCGGGCTACCACGGACGACAACCGGTGGCATCCACATCGTCGGCTGAGCACAGTGCGCCAACGGGTAAAAAACCGAAGCTGAATTGTGCATATTGCAACGGTGACCATGTGCTTATTCGGTGCCCACTTTTCCGTGGGCAATCAGTGCAAGCGCGAAAAAACATCATCGCACGTGCCAATTTGTGCGAGAATTGTTTCGCCCCACATGAGACAAGCACCTGTCGAAAGGGTGCGTGCAAGAAGTGCGGCCAGAAGCATAATAGCTTGTTGGCTTGTCCTCCAAACGGTGCAGAAGGTGGATGTTGACTCACCGGTGCAATTGTGAGAAATCTAGTTAATTTCTCACCGGGGAGTGTATCGAACACTTCGATGTGTTTGTGTTCATGCGCTGCCGTATCCAAAAAGAGCACGAACCGAACAAGTGACTTGTGCGTCGCGAGTTCAGTTGTATTAAAACCAACGGCTCGACAACACCACGAGCCGAGAGCATGGGCGAATGGTTTTTTCTCCAGCAAGTGCTGCTGGTTTTCCATTCAAATCCCAGATCAACAAAACCAATTCGTGTCTCTAAATAAAGCATCGAGTTAATATCGTTTATAATCAAAATCAGTGCGTTTTTATTTGTATTAGATGTAAGTTTCAGATGAGCGATGACTGGGCACATCCATTGGGCGATGTGCAGTTCAAAGTTCGTAAGTATGGCAGACGCAGCAACTTATTTAATTCTCCCCTCGAACATTTTAAGATAATTCATTGTTTTTCACAACAGAAAAATATATGCCACTAACAATTTTTTGTCAAAAACCTAAACTAATCGAACCATATATAAATTTTTCAAATCCGAGGACTTGAATATCTTTCAAATGACGCAAACTGAATGAATTTTTATTGGGAAATACGGACAGGAGGGTCAAAAATGCTAGGGGGTAATAACGAGACATTTTCGATTGGATTTTGAAGAATAATAATAATACATGTGGATTTGATATGATTTGAATGAATACGCGTGCATAATTGTGAATTCCGGTGAATTCTGGTGAAATTTTGGTATCATAATGTCAAAATTCACACATACAAACGCAAGTGCCGCAGTGCAGTAGCAATGCACATACTTCGCTTATTCTCGTTCAAGTAAGTAGTGGAGCTGTTACCACTAGTGGTACTCTTCACACTTATGAAAAACTGCTATTATAGTGGAGCTCTTCACACGAAATCACTAAAATTCGTCAGATTCACAAATATTCACCGATATGCACTGAATTCACTGAATTCAACATCGACAATTATGAGGATTTTTGTGAATATGAGTGAATTGGAACGTTTTTTTGGGA
This sequence comes from Aphidoletes aphidimyza, assembly GCA_030463065.1. Taxonomy (NCBI): domain Eukaryota; kingdom Metazoa; phylum Arthropoda; class Insecta; order Diptera; family Cecidomyiidae; genus Aphidoletes; species Aphidoletes aphidimyza. The sequence goes on along the minus strand of CM059997.1, from coordinate 23,733,429 downwards.
TTTTTGATAGATTCCGTGAATATGTGTGCATATTTATGAATAAAATGAATGTTATTACCCCCTAGCAAAAATGTGAAAATCAGTTTTTGTGAGGCAAAACCAATACTCAATTTATTTTATTTAGAGATTCCTTTATTATTACCTTCGTGTTAATTTTGTGTTATAATATAATTATTTTGAAATATTTTTATCAATTAATAACCGATTGTGTTTTAATAAAAGTGTTTGCTCGAAGCGATCACCTGAGAGTCTATTTCGTCGTGGCGTGAAAATCATCATGCTCTGGCTGAACACGCGCTCAACGGGAGCAGATGAAGAAAGTGTTGTGTTGTATTTAAAGAACACCGCCCGCACATTTGGGTATTCGTCCAACATTTCATTTTCAGTTCGACTGTCCATTAAATATCGGGAAACTTCACTCTCAATTTCATGATCAATCGAAGATCTGTGTGAACTGCGAGTGTGAGCATAGGAAATGATAAAATCATCATTCTCTTCCCTCCCTGGTACAGGCTGAGACATCGTGTTGGTGATACTATCTTCATTTTTCAGTTTCTTGCACACCATTATTAAAAGGTTTTTTGTGAAATGGGCATCATCATCGTCCGGAATAAAATTAGATTTCACACGTGGCAACGAAATTGAAGCTAATAGCAAATCTTTGTTGGTGTCACTGAACAGAAAATATTGTTTGAGTCGAAATTCTATGGCTTTCAGCATTGCTACCTTGAAAGCCCGTACAAGATTTGAAGATTCTTCGATTAGTGTGATGCGGTGCTTGGTAGAAAATAAAATTGGCATAATGTAGCCCTGGCTGCTATTGAATTCTCTCTGCATCACATCTAATGACTGAGCGACAGGTTCTAGAACGTTTACATATTGTGTCATTATAACGAAATCAGAATTTGAAAGCATTTGAAGATTTTGAGCTGAATGTGATTTCATTTGTGATTTCAACTCTTGAATCAGTTTGTTTAACTTTTCTTTCACGTCGGGTTCGGTACACATTTTCACGGCGTCAAACTTAGAATTCCACCTTGTTTCGCAGGGAATTTTCAAACACCGACCTAAAACATTTGAACAAATTGTTTTTGCGTGTGAACTCCTATGAGTTAGCACCCACAATGTGTGAAGTTTTCCTAGCGTTGAATATAGACGAGATTTTGCCATATTATTCAAGTATTTCTTCTCGAAATCATGTGATATAAGATTGAAATGATGTGACATACAGCTTCTTTGTGGTGGCAATTCAATTCTATCTTCTTCCGCTTCTGGAGTAACCATTTCATTGAAATAGCTATCTAAATCTGCATCTTCTCTAATAGCAGTATCAATAGGGTCAGCTTCTTCTGACTCGCTAGTAGAAATGTCAAGTTGAATCACTTCATGTACAAAAAAATCACCATTTTGGTCCTCCATAAAAGGCGTAATGATATCGATGTTCGGTGAATCACTATTTTCATTGGTCAAATTCACATCATCTGAATCGTTAATTTCAATTGAATCTTCTTCATCGAATCTGTTGACGATATTATCAATCTTGGCCCCGTAATTCTTGAACATTTTGCAAAAGGCACTGCCACCGTCTGTGACAATGTTTGTTACTTGTTCTTTTTTGATAGAATAATCGTTGAGAATTTCAATTAGAGTCTTGGCAAGTTCTTTATAGGTTTGTTTGTGGCGCATTTGCTTGAATGCCAAAACATATGATTCTCTTTTATACGTATCACGATTTATGAAATGGACGGTCACTCCTAAATAGCTTTGCGCTCTCGATGACCAAACATCTGCAGTGACACACAAATATTGTTGTTTGCTTAAAAGTTCTTTGAGCGTTGATTTCATTTTGTTAAATTCAGCATCAAGTGTCGACATGAACCTATATCGAGATGGCATTAAAATTTTTCGACCGCTTATTTTCTCTAGTAAAACACGCAAAGATGGTAAATGAGCCACGTTAAATGATAGATTGCCGTCTATGATGAAATCAAGAACGTACGATGAAATCTATTTGGTATGAAATATAAAAATCCACCATTGAAACGTTGCGGAAAAGTGTTCAAATCGTTATTTTGATTTGTTATTTATTTATTTATTTTATCTGTCACCGCCAAATTCTGGCTGTATAATTTGTACAGTTACAGGAAAACAAGTTAGCAAAGCCTCCTTGAAAAAACCTGATCTTTTCGAAACAAGGGATTTTGTCCCGATACATCAAAGAATAAACGTATAATAAAGTATTTGAGCCATTTTCTGTCAAAAGAAACAGAAATATAACAATGCTAAGGCACATATGCATAATCTTGAAGAATTATAAGTCAAAAGGACACTACGTTAAAGATATATCACAGCTTAAATTAAAAACTATCACAATACGTGACTTGGTCAATTTGAATTGTTTGAAAATAAGTCATCCCATAACTAATGTTTCGTGTGTGAGGACAATTTGTGTCGTGGAAAACCTCACTAAAACCACATCATTTGAGTTTGACTGATGAAGGGGTGTTCCATACTTCATAGGGGTCCAGGTTTGCATTCCCCGATTCTTATGTACACACTGGCAAGTCCATGCTTCTACGGAGTCCCGGGTTACTATCGACAAACAAAAAAATCTTAGGCTTTTTAAATTATCATGAATAAAATGCGACAACCTGGAGTTGTACTTTCGTTTTTCCCGCGTCCCCAGGGATGATAAAAAGAAAGTACAACAAAAATTCTCGAGCAGTCCAGAATGGATCAGTCATGGCATACGAATCGCTCTAGTATTCGGGCAAAAAATTGCAGGTGCACTGGGGTAAGAGTGCACATGCACACACCATTTTTGCCAGAATACGGGCTACTGTTCGCCATCCAAGTCAAACGACGTAAGGGGATACAAAGAGTAGGTGGTCTAAGCATATATCTTAGGCAGGTACCGGCATCCCGTCAGCTCGTCTGATTAGCCATCACATTTTGGTCTGGTCCGCGCTCAAGTTGTGTTTGTAACTTGTTCGCATGTAGAGAAAGTGTGTAAAATTAGTGAAGAGTCTGCTTTTCTCCCTCGTGAGAACATATACTGTGCAAAATTGAGTTACCCGACAGGTGCTCATGTAAAGCCAAAATCCGAGAAACAGCGACCGATGTTTATACAAGAGCCGGGATCTCGAATGTTCCATTTGGTAGTTTGCGTATATTTGTAATGAAATTCGAGCGGCTGCTGGCAGTTTTGAGAGTGTCCGATACCGAGTTCACAAATTTACACATTTGAGTGAGAGGAGCTTCAGGCGTTATTCTCAATTTTTTGTCGGTTATTCTCACGTACTCGGCATGACGAAGGTTACGATCATTGGAATTAATTTCGATGTCTGCTCGGACAGATGGACAATTCCAGTGACCGTTTAAAATGTCGTACAGAGTCGTGATTGCCACGTTGATTCGTCGGCGTTGAAGTGAATGCATCTGTAGTTTGGCCAACCGTTGCTCATACGGTGAGATGTGGTAGCCATTTGATGCAGATGGATACTCCTTCAGCGCGAACATGGTGAACCGAAGCAGCACGCGCTCAATTTTGGATTTGAGCACTTCGGTATGAGGCATCCACACAATACTGCAATATTCAAGGTGGGACTGGACTAACGCGTAGAAGAGCGTTTTCAAGGTTTGCGTATCAGGTATGTCGTAACAAAACCTTTTGACGAACCCGAGTGCCGCAGTCGCCTTTGCAGTGATGACCTCAACGTGCTGTTTGAATGACAGTTTGGTGTCAATGAGCACACCCAGATCTCTGTGTTCATCCACTCTTTTGAATATGTGGTTGCCATACGTATAACTGGTCAAGATTGGCCCACTTAGCCTGTGGATTGTTAGTACCACACATTTGTCGAGATTCAGATGTAGTGAGTTTTCATCACACCAATCTCTTAGTTTATCAATTGCGAGTTGAAGAGTGACAGCATCTTCTGGTTTTCTTATAATTTTCGCAATTTTGATATCATCGGCATATAACAAAACAATAACATCGGCCATGTCCTTGATGATGTCATTTATAAACAGCAAAAATAGTGTCGGCCCAAGATGGCTACCCTGAGGTACGCCCGATGTCACGTTGAAGTCCGATGATTCGCTTTTTCCATAGTTTACGAATTGAGTTCTGCTCGATAAGTACGACTTCAGCCAGTCGAGGACATTTTGAGGCAAGTTGAATTCATTCAGCTTCCGATGAAGTATTTGATGATCAACCTTGTCAAATGCTTTGCTGAAATCGGTATACAGAACATCAATTTGAGCATGTTCATTCAAACCTTTCTGGGCATAGTGCACAAATTCCGTCAAGTTTGACGCCGTCGATCTGTGCTTCAGAAACCCGTGTTGGTTTGGTGATATTTTGTCACGAACTAGTGCCAACAGTTTGACATTCACGAGGTGTTCAAAGAATTTGGCAACTGTTTGTAATTTTGCGATGCACCTGTAATTTTCAATGTTTGATCTGGCACCTTTTTTGAAAATCGGTGTAACACTGGATCGTTTCCATTGATCAGGGAAAATGCCAAGGGCTAGAGATTCGTTGAAAATCTCCGTTAGCGGTGTTGCCAGCGATGTTGCACAGTTTCTAAGTAAAAGTGGGTGAATTCCATCTGGTCCAACACCCTTTTTGGTGTTTATATTGGCAAGCTCTTCAAGAACGAACCGAGCATCAAGTTGGAAGCAGGTTTCGTTCGGTTGTGTCGGCAATTGATGTATGGATGTGTTGAATCGTTGAGTTTGAGCTGGGTCATAATTGCTACTGAAGAACTCGGCGAACATGGTTGACTGCAACTTCTCGTCCGATGTTTTAACATTGTTGAATTGAAGAGTTTTTGGCCTGTTGTCAGTGGTTTTTTTGGAGTCAAGATATCTCCAAAACGATGATGCATCCGTCCTCATCGAGGTTTTTAGTTTGGTAACATAGCCCTCATACAGCTCAGTGTTGAGTTTGTCGAAGTTATTGAAGGCTATTTCAAAGTCTTGTTTGTTGCCAGACTTTTTGAATCTCTTCCATTCTTTGGATTTTTTATTTTTCAGTGCACTGAGTTTTTTGTTTTTCCAGGGGCATTTTTGATTATATCTAAAAGTTTGATATGGAACGAAACGTTGGATTGCCCCATCAATAGTACATTGTAAAATCTCAACTTTTTGCGCTAGAGTTTTGTTGGAAAAAAGTGCCTGGAAATTTACACCATCAAGATGATGGTTCATGTCCCCATAATTGCCCCTTTTGAAATTGAATTGGCGCTTCGGCTCGGAATTTGTGCTGGGAAGCGCCGCATGCCATTCATATGACACCAGAATTGGTGGATGATGGGGATCCACCTTATCCACGTCTACTAGAGGCTTAGCTTGATCAATCGAACAGTTGATGTAGTCGTTTGTAAAAAATAGATCAAGTAATCTTCCCATAGCATTTCGAACTGAGTTAACCTGGTGCAGTCCAGTGCTCATTAATTCAGTGACAAAGTTCTCTGAACTCTCGGACGAGCCAAAGTCGGTTGGCACCAGCACATTAGCGCACTCATCATCAAGGGCCCATTCAACATTCGGAAGATTGAAGTCACCCACGATCATGATGATGTCCTCTGGGTTTGTTGCAATAGATTTGATTGCTGCCAAGTGCATTTGATACGTATCAGGTGTTGAGTGCGGTGGAATGTATGCGTTAAAAATGAATAAGGTGTGCGAGTTGGCACGGGCCCTTATGCATACATATTCCAAATTTTCCGCTCCTGGAATATCAATCTGTTCGGTGGAGAATAATTTATTATTGAGTGCGATTAAAACACCCCCACCTCGTCTTTTGCTCCTATCCTTTCGATAAACATCGAAAGAGTCGTCGAAAAATTCGGCACTATAATGGCCATCATGTAGCCATGTTTCTGTCAATATAATTATATTGTAGTCATAAGTAGATGATGCACGATAAAATGTCTTTTGTTTGTTGCTCAGACTACGCACATTTTGGTAATAAACACTGATTTGTGTTTCGTCATCGTTTGGAGCGCTGCGATTAAAATCTAGCACCGGCACATGTGCTGAATTTTTGCGCTCTCGCCGCTGGTGTTGCCCATGAGTGAGCTCAGAAGCTGAGCGATTTGGTGAATCGGTTGTTGAGGCTGGAGTAAAGGTTGCGGCTGTTGGTGACAAAACTGTTGATGATGATTGGTTGCTGTAGGCAGCCCTTGTCGCCACCTCCAGTTCGGTTCTGGGCCGGGTTTTGCGTTTTTTGAGCGTTTGTGCTGTTGACCGTTGTTATTATAGTTGTTGGTGCTGTGGTTTGAATTTGCGTTGTTGTTGCGGTAGTTGTTGTTGTGGTTTTGGTTTGTTACGCGATTTTTATTGTTGCAATGGTTTTTGCTCTCGCTGTTTCTGTTGTTGTTGTTGTTGTTGTAATTTTTGTTGTTGTTATTGTTGTTTTTGTTTTTGCCGTTAAATCTACGGATGTCAGTATTTTCCAGCACCGAAAAAGGGTTGAAGTCCTTTTTTCTCATAGATTGGCTATGAATGTCAATGTTGTTGGTTTTTGCGACACCCGGCTTTGACCCATGAGGTTTGAGGCTGAGTTTTTGGGTCAATTTTTTATCAAGAAATTCCTTGATCGTCAGAGTGGCCGGCCATATAGATGGGTTTGCAACAATATCGTAATAGTGACGTGGCATCACAAGTTTAAATGAACAGAATTTAAGCGAAGAGATATCACAGTTTTTTCTTACCAATTTGGTAATCGTTATTCGATTTGCGCAATTTTTTGTACTGTCATTTAGCTGCAATATTTCCATAATGTCAGCTATGTCAACCGTTGGTTTGAATGGTGAAATATACAGTGAGCGAATAACGGTACTATTCGGATCATTTGAATTGCCAGTAGTGCTAGAAGTGCTAGAAGTGCTAGCAGTACTCTCAGAATCGGCAACGTAAACTAAATCATTCAGTTCGTTATCCGAAAAAGCCTGACTTCTGGTCCTCTTTGGCGCCTGCAATTCAATTTCCGGATCCTCGGAGGCACTAGGGGGAGGAGGACTGTACGAATAGTCCATTGCAGTTGGTTCATCAGTGGCTGATTGCACATTGCCCACATTGCCTCCCTCTCCACTAATTTTAGGTTGACCGTCCGTACCCGATGCTCCGCTATTTTGAGCTGTCAAAGAGACAGCTGTGACGTCAGTTTGTGGGTTTTGGATGTTGTTATTTTCACCATTAGCATCAGTTAAATCAATAGAAGGCGTTGATTTTGAAGCTGAATTGCTACCGTCAAATGTTGATTGAGCACCCGAAGAGAGATTTGCCAAAAATGGAGTTAAATTATTGTTTAATAATGTCATTTGTTTTGCACAATTCATGAAGCTCGATGCTAGCCCATTTAAAGAGAACGGCAAACAATAGTCACAATACCAGTGTAGGTTATGTACTTTTTGTAGCAGGGTTAACAGTTGAGTTTGGTTGGATTTTGTTAGGCTGGCTAAATTAGCGTCGTTGGCCATACAAGAAAGGTGTTGGCTGCCACCACAAATTCCACTGCAATCAATTTTCGTACCGATTGCTGGTTCAAGGCACGTAATGCATTTGTTTTGCATGGTGGTTCAAATGTACGTAATACACTAACAACAAATGTAAACAACACGGCAAAAATTTGGATTTAATATAAAAAGTCAGACGGCATTTATCGATGTAAACTTCACTTAATTCATTTAGTACGAACAAGAACGAACACAATGAATATATTTTCATTAAATAAAACGAGATAAAAATCAATGAAAACAATAAAATAGATTTAATAAAGAAGCACACGAAAAAAAACACGTATAGCACGTTTGACAGTTAATGTGAATTTTAAATAAATGTAATTTACATACATCAGTAGGTGTTCGTATTACGTCAGATAATGTTGGTTGATGTAGAGTTTTCATTTCTTTGTCTTTGTTTGCACTTTTTGTGTACTGTTTCAACGCATCTAACTTTGATGGATGTTTTAGTTGATAGTGTTTTATAAAGTTTCCTGTGCTCGACATAAATCCTTTTTTAACTTCACTACAAGTAGCACATCTTGCTTCAAAATTTCCGTCAACATCATTTACTAGTACATAGAACTTTCCATCGAATATTTTGGCAATTTTTTTAGGTTTCTTTGCTCTCTGTTCCAAATCTGATTGTTCGCTAGATGAAACTGGAGAAAAATCAAACAAATTGTATACTAGGCTGTAAATTGTTTTTCTCAGTACTGAATTTTATCACCAGCATGTTCATCAGAAGGTTCACAGTACTCCCGTGCTCTTTTTTCAGCCCTCGTTTCCATTTTTTAAAATAATATGGTTCTTTAAAAAAATATTTTTCACAAACATTTATTTTATTCAAGTTTTTTTGTGTGTATGTGTAAGTCATAAAAGTAAAACATTTTTCGAACTGAATGAGACATTCAGAATGATATTTCTAACGGTTTTTACCAGTGGTGAATATTTTTTCGATTATAATTGTCATTGACATTTGCTAACAATTGACAAATATTTGCGCACTGCTAATTACACTTAACATTGGTGAACAACAAATCTTCAGAATAAATAAATTTTTCATTTTGCGTACGTGAAAATTCATAAATAAATATTTAGTACACTTGCACCAGCCAGATATTGTTGGTTGATAAAGTTTTCATTTCTTTGTCTTTGTTACCACTTTTGGAAGAGTCCCTAACTTTGATGGATGTTTTATTTGATAGAGTTTGATACACAAATTGTATAATAAGCTGAAAATTTTATTTTCTATAATGAACTTTATTGCCGGCATGTTCATAAGAATTAAAATAATATGATTGTTGAAAAAAATCTCCAACATTTACTTTTTCAAAAAAAAAAATGTGTGTTTGTCATTGAAGTAAAACAATTTTCGAACTGAGTGACATTTCGAAAAGTTTTCACCAGTGGTGCTTATTTTTTCGATTATTATTGCCATTGACACTTTGTCAATGACATAACCTCACAATTTGTAAATTACAATTGAAAAATGTTTGCGCACTGCTAACTACACTTAACATTGGTGAACAACAAATCTTCAGAATAAATAAATTTTTCATTTTGCGTATGTGAAAATTCATGAATAAATATTTAGTATACTAAACGTGCACTCCAACAAATAATAAAATGTCAAAGAGAGTTTATCAACAAAATAAAAGTAAGTTTACTGTATGTTATTTTCGTTCAAAAGACATGCTAATAGCTTCAACAAATACTTTCAACATTTTAGAGCGCGCCGACAAGGCAAAAATGACAATGTCTACAGATCGAGCGGTTACTCCGGAGCAAAACTTGATTCCAATGATGAAATCAGTTACCGTCAAATTAAAAAGACTCTCTTTGAAAGACATTGAATCGATGATAAAGGTGAAACATGTAACCAATTTGATTTGTAATTTTTTTTTTCTAACTCAATATATTTCTTTTTTCATAAATTGTTTGAAATGTAGGCTGATGGAAAGCCGGCCAAAATTGAAAATATTGGCAGTGTTACTCGTGCACGGGCTCAAAAGTATGGTATCAACGTAGCCACGAATCCAAATAGCTTGGAGTCACTGAGAAAGAAACGGAAGTCTGTGAATGTGTGTCAATCTGAACCGAAGCGTAGACGATTGAACGAACAATGTCCTAATTTGTCATTGACTCAAACAGAAAAATTGGCAATGCCACTAAACAAAAAGGCCGAACAAATACCACCGCCATCATCACCAGCACCGATACCGTCAGTCCAAGCACTTGTACCAGTCACATTTAAATTGAATGAGATTGTATGGGCCAAAATAAAAGGATTTTCAGCTTGGCCAGCAAAAATTATATCATTTCCTAACGCCAAAATGGCATTAGTGATATGGTACAATGACTATCGCAAAACAAAGGTATACCGCACCCAGATTTTCAAATTTTTAATACATTTTGATGAATTTGCGCAAAAATTTAAAAGCTCGGTCGGCTTAGAAACTGCGGCGCGCGAAGCTTTGTTTTGTTATGGTCAAAATTTGCATGGTTAAATGGGATTTTTTTTCTTATAGATGATTTGAAATCAATAAACATTAATATAATAAATGCTAATAGCAAAAGAGAAAATAAATTTAATAAAATTGTCATTTAACTCAGCCCTGCCAAATGTGAATTTAACAGCCCTGCCAAATATTCAACAAACAATCCATTCAATACAAATGTCAAAGTCAAATGGCATTTTGTCATACATGTTGAGTTTCTATCTTATTTTCGGTTTGTTGTTAAACTTAGACAAAGGAAATATTCATAATTTGAAAACATTTATTCTTTAATGGAATTTATACAGTGTATTTTTGGCAAACATTGATTTTTCTACCAACTCAGTTCACTGAACACGAATAAAAAAATGGCAATGCCAAACCATTTGAAATCGGTGGCCGAATTTGCTTTGAGAAGCAAACCCCAAAATCAATTGCGCACTCCCATGAAATTCGAAGAATATGATATGTAAGTAATTTTCATTTACGCGTTGATTCATTTGAAATTCATAGATGGTATTTAATAAAAAAAATTTGGTAGAAACAAAGACATTGTCACTGGAATACACGGCTTAGGCATTTCTGAAGTCACTCATTATCAGGCCCTCGTGCTTTCACATTTATTGCGAGGCAGTGAAAATTTGGCCATTGTGGCAAGCACAGGCACTGGCAAAACTCTGCCATATGCAATTGCCGCAGTCAGTAAAGTCGATACGACAATAAAGAAGCCACAAATTTTGTGCATTTGCGCCACATACGAGGCAGCCGTCCAAACCGCAAACATTTTGGCCAAAATTGGAATATTTTCTGGTGTACAAGTTGGCTTGGCTGTGAAAGATGTCAAAAGTAAGTTCAAAGATAAATTATTTTGTTGAATTGGTGACAATGTTGTATATTGTTTTTTTGATCAGTGAGCTTTGGTCCAAAATTTGATTGCCACATCTTGGTGGGAACACCGAAAGAGGTAGTGGCATCGAAAATTATGCGGCTTTTCAATATTGAGGAAATATCAATGTGTGTACTCGACGACGCAGACACCATCAACACGACAAAACTGATTCAAGACCACATCGTACATCCGCTCCGTTCAAGCCGCATTGTGATGGTATCGGCGTCGTTCATTCAAACGAATTTAGTTCGAAATTGCCGTCATCTCTCAGATCCGAGTCCAGCCAATGTCAAACAATACTTTTTAAAAGTGAACGAATCAGGAACAAAATTTGAGGCGATCCTAATTATTTATGAAACTGTGAAGAAGTTCAACGCAAAATGCATTGTATTTTGCAATGTTAGTAGTACTACTCAGTGAGTCTTTTTCCAATCTTTTTTTAATCTAATAATAGTATTATATCTTGCAGAACGTCGAAACCGTGGACATCGTGAGCAAAATTTTGTTAGTGAAAAAGATGGACGTTATCAAAATGAGCAAAGTCCAAGACATTGAAGAAAGACGACGCGATATGAATAAGTTCCGAAATGGACAAACACCAATGGCCATTTCAACCGACATCCTTTCACGCGGTCTTGACATTCCCTCTGTACGTATCGTGATAAATATTGATCTTCCATTCAATGTTAATAACTTCAAAGTGGATTCAAAAGTTTACCTATATCGGATTGGTAGATCATCTCGTTTTCGTACGTTTTAACAATTTGTTAGTAACAAACTTAATTTCACTTTAAGTCATTGACATTTTAATATTTTTCAGAACAACAAGGGCTTGCCATAAACTTCGTGCTGCCGGAAGCAGACGGACAACTTCGTGATCTTCAAACCAAACACACCATTAACGAAATGGTCATTTGAAGCTCATGCTAAAATAATCGATTCAATATCGGAATGAATCATTTTGACACATTTCTATTACTTTTTTTCTCTCATTTGAATTTATTTAAAAAACCAAACACACAATTAATGGAATAACCATTTGAAGCCCTAGCTCAAACAATAAAAATGGATCGTTTCAATTTGAAATAATCAGTTTAATATTTTATTTCCTTGAGCTATAAAGAGAGAGGATATTTTCAGTTCTACGATTGCAGTAGTCATTTCATAGCGACGTGCGCTAAAGTGCACATTCAGTCCAAATTCAGTACATTGTATAAAACAGAACATTTTGCCCGTTTTCATGGCAGAAACAATACTTTCTCTCTTGACTGGTCAACGAATTGAATTGTTAAAGATAAAAACCAAATTCCATATCATTGCGGAAAAGTCAGGATTTCGAATGTAATTCAATTTATTAAGTTTTGAATTCGATTACATAAAACATAGAAAATGAGTACCACAATTTTGAATTGAAACTAATTCAGAAATAAATGAGCGGAAATATCTTTATGAATATCTAATTTTCAGGTCAAAAGATAAGATAATATCTTATCTTTTGTTGCCAAGATAAGATAATATCTTATCTTTTATCTAGATATTTTTCCAAATTTTCGAATCTATCTTATCTTTATCTAGATAATTTTCATTTATCTTTCGACAACACTGCACAAGAACAACTAAAAATAAATCGATAACAATTAGGTTTCCGATTTCAAAAATCATTCATCGTTCTATTATTTATAGGTTTTGGAAAAAATATTTATGTGAGATGTTTAATCGGAATACGAAAAATGCTAACACAAATATTTGGATTCACGCATTATTCAGAGTGGAACAATTTTGTTCCATTTTGTTCGAAAAATGGCAAGTTTGAGCGGGCGACCGCAAGGGGCGCCACAAGTACGATTGCTCATAATAGTGCCTTGGTGCTTTGCGTGTTGTGTGTGCTTTATTCGATGTTGAACTCAATTTGATTCATTCTGTTTGACAGCTGACGTGCATGTTTGATGTTTCATTATGACATTTGGGCAAGTGTTGACGAAAAATCTGTGACGGCAACATTTGTAAGTAAATTGAAATAAATTCCCGTTTGGGGAGACTATTCTGCTCGTGGAAAAATTCCGGGAATATACCCGGGAAAATATTTTATTTTCCCAGGGAAAAAACCCTCGGCACATCACTAGTTGTTTAGTGAAAAATGTGTAAGATTTGAATCTGCATAACATTTTAGTCAATGCTAATGAAATGCACGTGCAAACATGTGAATGAATATGTGTGATAAAAATAAATAAAAATAATGCATATTGCTTTCATTTGTATGGTCTTTGATTCAAAGATTTTGAATCTTAAATATCCGCTTTCGTTTGCGTGCTTGTTTGTCAGCAACATTTTGGTTGGCATTTTTTTTTTGGCGTTCTTTTCAATGGCATCCTGTTCGATGGCTGCTCCTTCTTCTAGTTCCTTTTAGTTGCTTTTAGTTCCTTCTAGTTTTTCTAATATGAATCTTCATTCAAAAGCATTTATTTAAAAAAAAAACATTATGCATAATGCATTTCAACAAAATATTTTTATCAGCTCAATTCAAACTCCTTTTACAGACTGGTACTATAGTAGCTATAGCTTTACTAAAGTTCGTGTCTACCCCCTAACATTCAAAAGTATTGAACAATATTTAAAACCATTGAAGAGCACTGAAACAAATCTGGAATTGCAATCATTCTGCCAAACATAATTTGACAGAAGATACTGAAATCAGTGTTTTTCAATACTTTTTCAATGATTTTCAATAGTTTTTAGTGTTTATCAATACCAGTGTAGGGGTGTAAACGAACCGAACCGTTTCGTGTTCGTTCGTGTTCGTTCGGTTCGTTAAACCCACGAACCGAACACGAACTGTTAAAAAATGGGCTAACCGAATCCGAACGAACCAACAAAAAATTATAGCGAACCGAACCGAATACGAACTTCAAAAAACATTGAACGAACGAACTCGAACGAACCAAAAAAAAAAGTTGCGAACCGAACCGAATACGAACTTAAAAAAATTTAACGAACGAACTCGAACGAACTCGAACCGAACCGAACCGAACCGAACCGAACCGAACCGAACCGAACCGAACCGAGCAAAGACCAAAACGGACAAAATGAGTGATTTTGAATTTTTTGTTCGCCCATTGAAGCTGTCAAAGTGACAATGTCAAATTCACGCTGTCAAATTGACAATTCCAATTTTATAGCTATTTATTGGTTTCATTCAGAGTGAATTTTATACTGAAAGTATTCAATAGTGGAATTTAGGTAAATATTTGAAAATATTGTAAATAAAATTTACGAATTTTCAATTTAAATGAACTGAAAAAAAATTCGACTCATTTATTTACAAACGGGCAGAAGCCTATTTACTTCTCTTTCTGTGTTCACCGGTTGTTTGGATACTGATTTAGTATATGTAATGTAACGAACATCACAGCCTATATGTGTGACGTTTGATATCTGCCGGATAACTCATGCATTGCATACTAGAAACAATCCAGTGCGATATCTACCGGTTATCCTTAAGGAAACATATTCCAATATTAATTTTTATTTTCATGTTTATTGTATATTAAAAGTGATAAAAAAGAATAAAGTGAAAGGTATAAAAAAGTGTAATGTTTTAAAAAAATATATTTTTAATTCTTCAATTGCGGTTTTGGAATTATTTTATTCCGCCATTCACATTTGGGCTTCTGGTTCGAATGATGACTCTTCTGGTGCACATTGAAATTGTATTTGGTTTGGTTTTCTTTTGGCGGATCACATAGTAAACAAAATAGCCTTTTGATACGATATGTTCCATCATCGTGCAACTTACCATGGATGGTGGTTTTGTGTCGAGACAAGTTATTTGGATAGTTGAACGTAACTTTACAACCTTTATATGGGCATGCAAGTTTTTTTGGGTCTTCTCTCCAAATAGCTTGTGTCGACACAAGATCAGCATCATCATCACCAATTTCGGAACGTATCGTATCATCAGGCTGTTCAATTGGCTGTTCGACACATGAATTCTCTGATGTTGAATCTGGAGCGACATGTTGGTCTTTAACAGACATCAGTTCGGAGGAGCTGATTTCATTCAGCATCTGCATGTCTGCAGATTCGTAAAAGTCTTTTAAATTTTGAGGTGACGCAACCATGTTGGTGTATTGTTGTGAACAGTGTCCATTTGGCTGTTCCACAAATGAATTTTCTGATGTTGAATCTGGAGCTACATATTTTTTTTCAGCATACATCAGTTCGCAAAATCGTGGCTCAATGGGCTGCGCATCTAGTGAGGAGCTGATTTCGTTCGGAATATTTTCAGATGCAGATTCGTAATTTTGTGGTGGCGTAACCATGTTGATGAATTGATGAATTGTTCGAAGTTGTCCACATGAATTAAGAATTTGGTCGTCGGTAATTAATACCCCAATTGTGTTGTTATCTATATTCATTTTGTGATAACTGAAAATACAACAATATTTTTGTAACATGGATTTTTATTTCCAACATTTTGAAATGCAAGATACGCAATCACAATAATAAAAATATTTTGATACTTACTTCTGACTTTCTATTATTTGATTCACTTATGAGTGTACAATATGCATTTATGATGACATATGATGTAAACAAATGGTATTTGTCAAATATCGGCATTTTTGAGCACATGACAAAACTAGTTCATATTACACTAACAAACTTCCGAAATAGTTGCAAGTAGGTTGTGTACTTCATGTATCCTTAAGGAACATATATGTAGCAACAAGCAATGGCACAGCACAGTGGTGCTATGTGTGTTGTAATCATACGACCGGTAGACGGTTGCTTATTCGTTCCACTAACAAACCTCCGGTAGAAGCTTAAGTATACACATAGTACAGCCGGTAGAACTGCATACCACATACAATGTGTCTTACAGCATGTGGAATATAAAGCCAAATTTCTACCGGGCTTACCAAGTGTAGTACTCATTGTATATGGTATGCAGATCTACCGGCTGTACTATGTGTATACTTCAGCTTCTACCGGAGGTTTGTTAGTGGAACGAATAAGCAACCGTCTACCGGTCGTATGATTACAACACACATAGCACCACTGTGCTGTGCCATTGCTTGTTGCTACATATATGTTCCTTAAGGATACATGAAGTCTAAAAAAATTAACCAAATAGTAATGCTATGGCATTATGCCATATAATAACTTTAATAGTACGGCCAAACTTTATACAAAGTTGGCGCTTTGTCACCTTCAATATCGGCCGTTATATCGGTGAAAAGTTTTAAGAACTGACAGATTTTATCCAGTTCATTTTGGTCGAGACACGTTAATTTTTGGATGTAATTACAATCATTTGTCACCCTTTCTTTTTCACTCAATATTTGTAATACATCGTGATAGTTTTCTTTAATTGAATTTAGCATATAATAGACAGTGTTCCATCGAGTTTCAACGTATGAATTTAAAGTCTTTTTCAAATAGGAATTCAAACCCGATTTCTTCATGTAACCCACAAGAGCACTTGCATCCGACACAGTTTTTTTCGCGATTCCAGCACTTTTGAACATGCTTTCGACAATATTATTAAGAATATGTGCGAAGCAAGAAAAACGAACCGAATTATTTTTGGACAGCGCCAATCGAATATTTGACCCTCGATCACTAACCCACTTAACACGCTCATTCAACACAGGTTCCGGCACATCGTATGATTCAAAGACGGTCACGATTTGATTATAGAGCACATCATTTGTTTTGACAAGAGCGTCCACTTTATTCACATGACATCTGAATGTTTTGCGTTTTATTTGTTCATTTTCCTCTCTGCATGTATGGCTAACTATACATAAATAAGTGTTTGATCTGTAGTCGTCTTTCCATAAGTCTGCAGTACTGGCAAAAACTCCAGGAAACTCCAATGCTTTTTTGAATTCATCTTTGATTTTAATATGCGTTGATTTCACTTCATTATCGATATGGGTTTTTAATACTTGACGCGATGGCAAAACTTCTGTTAAATCTGATTGATTCATATTAGGGTATTTTTTACACAAATTCATAACGGATGTTAACAAAGAATTCAATCCTTGCCCTTCGATCGCAAAAAATGGACGAATATCATTTATAATGAATTGAGCTGCACCTTGACGTATACCCTGATAATCATTTACTGTGAATTTTACTTTTCGTGCGTTAGCTGTTTCCTGAAACGCAATTTGGGGCTGGTTGATGTTACACTTATGAGTCAATAATTTCGAAGTTGTTTCACCATTAAATTTTAAAAATTGTTTACAATTTGTACAACATACAAAATTTTTCACATACAAAGTATCTTGATTAGATGATGTATTTGGTTGATCACTAGACACTTCAATAATCATGTGAATTTCGGAAAATCTTTCCCAAACTTTGGAACGTATTTTTCGACGTGATCGTTGAATTTTTTGCCTGAATACAAGTTCATTATTTCGGTATTTTTCAACCAATGCGTTATAGTCCATTTCTAAGTGAGAAAAATTAAAACGAACGATTGCTAATATTTAATCGAAAAAAAAATATTACTAAATTACCAATTCCGTAAACGTTGTTATTTTCATCTTGTGAAATATCATCCTCGTTTTCAGAAATTGAACGTCTGTTGTTGTTGTCACCCATTTTTACTGATTTACATCTAGCGTCCAAATACAAGTGCTCTTAAATATGTATATGACCGCCTTTTATAGTGTCGGCTGTTATATTTAAGGATACAATATCCTCAAGGAGAAATATTTTATTCCCGTAAAGGGCGAGGGGCAAATGACTACCAATACTACTAAACAAACGTCAAAAGTACCGGATAGAACTGAAACAAAATCTGTATCTACTGATGCACAACTAGAAGGCATGCGAAACTGAATAGATAGAGAGAATCGACAGAATCGCATTTCGCACATCGGTATGTGCAGATATTGATTCAGTACTTGTCGGTACTTTTGACGTTTGTTTAGTAGTATTGGTAGTTGTTCGCCCCTTGGTAAAGGGCCAACTTGGAATCTAGATTATTCAACTATGATTACTATATTTACTTTATATATGAATATATCTTCGTTAGATCCTTAAGGATATATATCGGTTGGTATAAAAACGGATGATTGCATAAATTGTTATCATTTAAAGGACAAAGGCGATAATAACTCGTACTATTTAATATTGTTAATAAATTTATAACCAACAAAAAAATACGTAAAAAAATGAAAATACGTTCAAAAAAAAACCAACCGAAACTGACACCGTATGTGTTACCAGAAAAAAGGGTCACACGATCAAGCATTAAAAATGTTCATAAAATGCAGGTGACCGAAAAGCCAGAAACGAAGAAGAAAAAACAAGCTGGTTAAGAACAAGAATTTGTGTATAAGGTAGCAGAAAAAAGGGTCACACGATCGAGCATTAATAATGTTCAGCAAATGCAGGTTAACGAAAAGCCAGAAACGAAGAAGAAAAAACAAGTTGGTAAGTTGTTTTTTGGTTTTAAGTTTGATTTTTGGTGAGATTCGTGTTTATTTTTTAGCGATTGATTCGTGCTGTAAGAAAAAACCATCTAAGGCTATAATTAAAACCACATACACCCAATTCGACATATGCTGGGTCAAAATGAGAGGGTACAGCTCTTGGCCTGGTATCATCGATGGGATCAATGGATCGTATTTGAACATTCACTTTTTTGGTGATTACACCAAAGCGAATGTTCACATAAACGCCATACAAAACACGTTCCAAAACGGATACGTTGAATTTATGGAGAATAGGCGAGGAAAATGTGACAAAAAAAATGTAAAATTAAACAAAGCGGTAAATGAAGCCGCTATCTTCCAAGCAAGTACGAAAAAAAAGGCAGCTCAAAAAAAATGCTATTTGTGTGAGTTTACTTCGTAAAATTGAAAAATGACTTACAGATATTAGTGATTTATTGTTTCTCTTAAATGTATTAAATATATTCAGAATTCAATTATATCAAAAATTAATTATAAAATATGTATGGTGAAAATAAAGAAAAAAAGATAGCCAAATAGTAATGCTATGGCATAATGCCATAGCATTACTATTTGGTTAATTTTTTTAGACTTCATGTATCCTTAAGGAACATATATGTAGCAACAAGCAATGGCACAGCACAGTGGTGCTATGTGTGTTGTAATCATACGACCGGTAGACGGTTACTTATTCGTTCCACTAACAAACCTCCGGTAGAAGCTGAAGTATACACTAGAGTGGACCTCGTTGAAAAAAAATTGTTTTTTCTTGGGGGACCAGACGGTTTCCGCATTTTCGAGTCCAAAAAAAAAGATCTGGAATAAAAATAGTCCAAAAAAGTGCCGGCAACAGGTGACACCGCGACATTATAGACATTCGATTAAAAATCAAAATTTTTGGAAATTGATGTACATTTTTATTACGCAATGGCGCAATTTTCAACCTATTTCAATGTTTTGACTCTTGTTCGAAAGATTTTGAGGTCTTCTATAAATTTTAATCGAATTTTGAACAAAAAATGAAATTTGTTTGGATGGCAGCACCCACAAATAGTTGAAAAAAATGGTTCGAAAAAATCATGAAGTCTCAACTAAAAACTCCAAAATCATCAAAATCTGTACCCATCTACGAGCGAACATTTCTGGGGCTCGTTTTTAGTAGGGTTACAGCCGTTGGCCCCGTTTGGGTCAATATTTCCCATGTTAGAATGGTCATCATTCAAATGCGTGCATTGGTCGCATTTTTCAACATAAAAACATGTTTGATAGCCTATTGGAAAGATATTGATGTCTACTAGATAAAACGAAAAAGAAAATATGAAAAAAGTTCAGTGTAGGCGGGAAATTTTTTGTTGGTCTATAAGTTCGAAAAATCGAAAAATTCGATGAAAATCCCAATTTTTCTCGAAAAAGTGCCGTAGAAGACCCTCTTTTTTATTTCAGATATCAAAAGGGCATAAAATGTTGAGCCGGAATACAAATTTAAATTTGCGCACCTTGGCCAAAAGTGCAAAATGTTTGAAATGGAGCGACCAATTTTTTATGCACTTTTGATATCTGAAATAAAAAAGAGGGTCTTCTACGGCACTTTTTCGAGAAAAATTGGGATTTTCATCGAATTTTTCGATTTTTTCGAACGTGCGTGTGCAACGGCTGGAACCCTACTAAAAACGAGCCCCAGAAATGTTCGCTCGTAGATGGGTACAGATTTTGATGATTTTGGAGTTTTTAGTTGAGACTTCATGATTTTTTCGAACCATTTTTTTTTCAACTGTTTGTGGGTGCTGCCATCCAAACAAATTTCATTTTTTGTTCAAAATTCGATTAAAAATTCATAGAAGACCTCAAAATCTTTCGAACAAGAGTCACAACATTGAAATAGGTTGAAAATTGCGCCATTGCGTAATAAAAATGTACATCAATTTCCAAAAATTTTGATTTTTCATCGAATGTCTATAATGTCGCGGTGGCACCTGTTGCCGGCACTTTTTTGGACTATTTTCATTCCAGATCTTTTTTTTTGGACTCGAAAATGCGGAAACCGTCTGGTCCCCCAAGAAAAAACAATTTTTTTTCAACGAGGTCCACTCTAGTATACACATAGTACAGCCGGTAGAGCTGCATACCATATACAATGAGTACTACACTTGGTAAGCCCGGTAGAATTCCACATGCTGTAAGACACATTGTACGTGGTATGCAGTTCTACCGGCTGTACTATGTGTATACTTCAGCTCCTACCGGAGGTTTGTTAGTGGAATACAATGCATACAGACATAACACTAATGTGCAGTGCAATTGCTTCGTTCATTTGCAGTTTGGTTGTATCATCTGGCGATGAAACGAACGTAAATCATTTCGTGTTGATGAACTCATTTCCTCGTCACAAAATATTCCAGTTACTGTAAGCACTATCATTGTGGGCTATCGAAGGAAAATGAGCAAAAGTAATATATTTCTATTTGTTAATCCAGTAAATCGACCACATTTCAACAAGCTTATCTGCTTTTCTGGATCACGTAGCAAATTTCGACTAAGCGGCAAATATTTGATCAATCTGAAATAAATAGCTATCTCCAAACTCAAGTAGAAATATCCCAATTCATAGTCTAGACCTTTTGAAGTACAGTGCGTACAGGTTACCGAATACTAAAAGGTAATAACATAGAATTTGTTTTATATATCAGAAAAAAAATGAATAGAAAGCCAAAGTCCACAAAGAATATTACATCAACTGAATGCAATGAAATATTCTATAATTCAAATCATAGTTACCTCAACAATATTGTCTTCCACAAATACTTTTCGGGCTTTGATGAGAATTTCAGCGTCCATTTTCGAAGTAACTTAACATTAATCAAATAAAACGTGATTTAATTATCGATAAAAAAAGAAACGTGAACTAAACAACCATTTTTGGCCGTTGTATTCGATTTACACCATTCAGTATATAAACAAACTAGAATCGTTTGATGCACGTTCTGAGTGTGAAACGTCAATGTCATCGCTGTTCGGTTTGAGAACTCAATTTTGCTCACATGAAGCAATGTGCTGGGTCATTTGTTTTGCTCATGTGTACTCACTATAATACATCGTGAGAATTATTTTAATGAACACACACATTTTTCTCCGTTGCTATTTTTTTTCTCTGCCCAATGAACACATTTCCTCCGATTTATTCTCATATTTCTTGATTAATTTTTTTTCGGTTCATCTGTGTTCTTCTGTGTTGTTAAATATTCATTTTTGGTGATAAAATACTTTTGAACACAAACAAAAAAGCATGAAAATCAAATAAAAAGTATGGTCATTTTGAAAAAACAGCTGTTTAATCAAAAAAACATACACAATGTGTAAGCCCGGTAGAAATTAGGCTCTATATTACACATACACATTGTGTGTGGTATGCAGTTCTACCGGCTGTACTATGTGTACTCAGCTTCTACCGGTTTACAAACAACATGAATTATGACAGTAGATTAGCTCAATGTGTGTTGCCCAAGTTGGTGTTGCCTGTCAATGTAACCAAATTCAACATTTTGACATTTGATTATGGTTGACACAAAGCAACTGTTAAGTTGATTGCCGTTAACATAAACAAACGTTGATTAACAAGTGTTTTATGAGCAACAAGTGAAAAACCACCAGAAAATGAATAGACAAAAATTGAAAAAAGTTATTGAAATCGCTGCTCCACTACTAGACCCCGAATTGCCGAAAAAAATAATTCGACAACCGAAACCCAAAGTGCCAAAAAAAATACAACCGGCACCCGCCAGTAGTGATGTTCTGTTGAATCAAGTGACGCTGATGGATATGTATGATGCTGCAATGAAAGAAAAAAATAAACTCCAACGAGAGAATCAGGAATTATTGAATGCAATGAATGGTAAGTAGAATCCACACCACAAGAGCAACCCATTGCAACAATTCCTCTCGCCCCCAAACCCACACCATCAGAACTAACAATTGCTCCTCTAGCTCCCACACCCACACCACAAGAGCAACCCATTGCAACAATTCCTTCCACTTCCAGACCCAAAAAAACCAATCGGAAACAAAACACACCCAATCCCATTTTACCCCTCCTGAAAGAAGGCAACGAATATCTTTGTCCTTATTGTAAAATTTTCAAGAGGACAAGATATTCAAGCGTACAAGAACACCGCGACCATCATTGCTCCACAAACAAAAATAAAGTGGAGATAGCATATGAATGTCCGGTGTGCCACAAAAAAAAAATCCCACCTCCAATTGCGAAAGCATCTGAATGGGTACATCAATCCCAAAAACGGTGTACCTTTTAAACCAACTGGCCCTCACGCAGAAATTAACAAGCAGCAGCACGAAGCTCTGCAAGCGCGTCATATTGCGGACAAATACGCTTTTTTAGCAAAAGTGTAAAAAAAAAATGAAATTTAAATTGAATTGTTTGAATGAAAATGAAAATAAAAACGAAAATGAAATTAAAATGTAAATAAAAATGACAATGAAAATGAAATTAAAATGTAAATAAAACTGAAAATGAAAATGAAAACGAAAATGATATTAAAATGTAAATAAAAATGACATTGAAAATGACAATGAAAATGAAATTAAAATGTAAATAAAACTGAAAATGAAAATGAAAACGAAAATAAAAAATTGGATCTAAAAATGAAAAAACTGAAAAATTTAATTTTAGAATGAAAAAACAAATAAACTTGAATACACACAACCGGTGGATACTTTACGGTGAATAGTATCCGGTAGATATGAAAAAAACTGAACCAGAACAAACCGACCAAAGAACAAAGGAACCGAACCGAACCGAACCGAACCGAACCGAACCGAACCGTTTTTTTCGGGTTCGTTCGGGTTCGTTCGGGTTCGTTCGGTTCGTAAGACCGAACGAACCGAACACAAACTGATAAAAAATTTGCGAACCGAACCCGAACGAACCAACGAAAAATTATAGCGGACCAAACCGAATACGAATTCCAAAAACAATTTAACGAACGAAACGAACGAACCAACAAAAAATTATGGCGGACCGAACCGAATACGAACTCTAAAAAAAATTGGACGAACGAACCAAACGAACTTGACGATATTGTAAACGAACCGAACCGAAAACGAACACGAACACGATTCTCTCGGTTCGTTTACACCTCTATACCAGTGATGGGATTGGATTGACCAACGCATTCCATAGACATAGTATATACCACAGAACTGTATATACCAGTCAATGTACAGCGTCAACCGCATGCGTCAGTGGCAATTTAATATACGTCGTTGTCGCATCCCGCTTACTCCGTTAAGCTTGCAGCGCATGTGATTGACGCTGTACATTGTCAATGGTCTACTATGGTATATACCGTGTCGGTATAAAATACAGTCAAGTTCTCAACGCTGATCAATACCTTTCAATACTTTTCAATATTTTCAATTCTTTCAATATTTCAATGGTGATTCGCCCCTTGGAATTTATCAATTGTTTAATCCAATCAAATTGTCTCAATCATAAAACAATATCATGAACTCATTCAATTTCGATGTTTATTTATAAATTCCCTACTTTGCTTCCCGCCTAAACGTATTCGTATAAAGCAAAAATAAAAAGTAAGGAATTTATACGTAAATCTCAAAAGTGAATTCATGATTTGTTTTATATTATTTACAGTGAAATCAGTCCGTGGTTCATCGAATCATCTAGAACCGAAAGGAAATAAAAAGAAACACATTCGGACATTGTTGAGTATTGAATCATCTATGTTAAGTATTAAACAATCTACTACGTTTATGCGCACAGCGCCACCACACTCATACATTCACAATCTGTTCATTTTCCATGATTATATTTGACACAATAAAGAATCGTTCCTTCTTCTTGATCGAACCTTCGAACTATAAACATTACATTGGCGACAAGGGCAGATAAAAAAAAAAAAATTTTTTTTTACATCGTCGAGAGTAAGACATTTTAAATTTTTTTTTTGAGTCGAAAGCGTATGAAAATAATCAGAGCCGATAAAATGGGTAATGAAGATAATCAAATTTCGTCAAAGACAACGACAATTGTACAAGCGTCATCGATGCCAGAATTTAATATTACCGAAAATTGGATTTTATGGCATGAACGATTGGAGATGCATTTTACCGAAATTGGATGTACAACGGAGCCATCGAAAATTTCAACGCTACTCAAGACTATTGGTTCGGAAGCATACAGCATTTTACATAGTTTATGTAGTCCAGAATTACCGTGCAAAAAGACATATGAATTTTTATGTGGTCTTTTGAAACAACAATTTACACCACCAGTAATTGTATACCAGCAACGAAAGAAATTTTTTACGGCACAAATGTCACAAGCTGAAAATGTTGCATCATGGTTCGCACGTGTAAAAAAATTAGCCATTGATTGTAGATTTGGCGCTGAACTGGACAATGTTGTAAAAGACAAATTCATCATCGAGTTGCCGTCGAAAATTTTCGAAAAACTATGCGAAGAGGATGAAAATTTAACTTTAAATGATGCATTTAAGAAAGCGTTATTACGTGAGACAAAAATCAACCAGTCAACGTGTGAAGAGGTTAATTTCGTTAAACCGCGTGGAAGAGGCAACAACAACAACTACAACACCAACAACAGCAAGCATCAGAGCAACAACAACAGCAAATCGAATGGGAAAGACAACGGTAAACCAAAGGTACCATGTGGTCACTGCGGATGGAAGAACCATTTAAGCCAATTTTGCAAATTCAAAAGCAGCACGTGTCATTCCTGTGGATCCATTGGGCATTTATCAAATATTTGCAAAAATAAAGATCACAAAAATTCAATTCAATTCATTAATAATGATACAAATGAAAATTTTTCTAATAATTTTTTGAATTCTGTGTATAGCATTGAAGCCAACGAGATGGACGATTTCGATTTCGCGATTTGTACAATAACTGAAAATGGACGCCAGCTGTATGAGTTATCACTGAACATAAATGGAGTTGAACACTATGTAGTTTGCGACACTGGGGCTCCTTGTTCTCTGATGTCAATCAAAGTTTTTGATTCGAATTTTGACCGAAGCGTTTTGCGACCGTGTGCTGCACCCTTCACAGGCTATGGGGGAGATCAATTAAATTTAATTGGTGAGTTTTTGGCAAGTGTTAAGTTTCGTGGACAAATTTTACAAGGAAAAATAGTTGTGACAAATTACGACCGTCCAACATTGTTGGGTAGAGACTTTTTGAGAGGATTCGGATTCGAATTAATACAAAAGAGTCAAATTCAAGGCTCGAACAATGTAATCAATGTTGTAAATTCGTTGGATGAAGTAATTCAACAAATAAAATCAGAATTCTTTGAAGTTTTTAAAAGCGGTTTAGGAACTTATAAATATTCAACTATTAAATTACCAATTACTAAAGATACAGTCCCAATTTATTGCAAAGCCCGTCCCATTCCATTTGCATTTCGCGAAGGCATTGAAAAACAACTAAATGATTTAGTCACTCAAGGAATGTTGATTCCAGTTGATGATTCAGTCTGGGGTACACCGATTGTACCAATTCTCAAACCGTCAGGCGAATTTCGCATTTGTGGTGATTTCAAATCAACCATTAACAGATTTTTAGTAGATTTCAAATACCCCTTGCCACGAATTGATCAAATTTTCGCATCAATGCAAGGTGGTCAGCTATTCACTAAATTAGACATGTCAAGTGCATACAATCAATTAGTTTTAGATGATGAAGCGCAGAAATTATGTACGCTTAGTACACACAAAGGATTATTTCGCATGACCAGATTACCTTTTGGTGTTAAACCAGCTGCATCTATTTTCCAAAAGACCATGGAAGGTTTACTTAATGAATTTTCGAATGTTTTATGCTATCAAGATGATATTGTCATCACTGGTCCAAATTTTGCAGATAATTTGAAGACTTTAAGGCAAGTTTTGTCTAAACTTCAAGATGCTGGTCTTAGGCTTAATTTAAGCAAATGTGAATTTTTCAAAAATAAGATTTCCTATTTGGGATTTGATATTGATAAAAATGGGTTACAAAAGAACCAAGATAGAATAAAAAGTGTTTTAAATTCACCAAGACCATCCAATGTACCTGAAGTCAGAGCATTTGTTGGAATGGTCAACTATCATTCGAAATTCATTGCAAATTTTGCACAGAAAATGGCACCTTTATATCGTTTGCTACAAAAGAATGTCGATTTCGACTGGACAAGCGATTGTCAAACAGCATTTGACACTATGAAAACGGAAATTTGTTCCGATAAGATTTTAGCACACTTTGATCCGACTAAAACAATCATTTTATCCACAGATGCATGCAATACTGCCGTTGCTGGAGTTTTATTTCATAGATATGAAGATAATTCTCAAAGACCAATTGCATATGTGTCTCGTGCACTTAATAGAGCTGAACAAAATTATAGTACTTTTAAAAAAGAGGCGTTGGCAATCATATTTAGCGTCACCAAATTAAAACAATATTTATTGGGTAACAAATTCATTCTTCAAACTGATCACAAGCCCTTGATAACTATTTTTGGCGAGAATAAAGGCATTCCTGTCATGGCAGCCGCTCGCATTCAAAGATGGGCGTTTATTTTGTCAGGTTTTGATTACACTATTGAATATGTTAAAGGATCATTAAATACCGCTGACAGTTTGTCACGTTTAGCCCAACATGAAACCACTGAACCCAGAGAAGAATCAAATTATATAAATTACATTGGTTTTGTCAACATTTCACAAGTTGATTACAAAACAATTGCACTTCACACTCGTAGAGATCCAATTTTATCGAAATTATTTAATTGCATTCAGAACAGTACAGTTGAGAATCTCAAAGGAGATGAATTTGTACCATATCGATTGAAATCGTCTGAATTATCAGTTGAAAGTGGATGTATCTTATGGGGTTATCGAACAGTCATTCCAACTAAACTCCAAAAGATTGTGTTACAAGCTCTACATACATCACATATGGGCATTGTTAAAACCAAATCATTAGCAAGATCGTATATTTATTGGCCTCGATTGGACAAAGACATTGAACTGATGATTAAATCATGTCAGCCATGTCAATTGACTCAGCCAAGCCCTGAGAAAAGCTCATTAATACCGTGGGCACCTGAAACTGCAGCTTGGAAACGAATCCATGTTGATTTTGCGGGACCTGTCAATTCATTTCATTTATTACTTATTGTTGATTCATATTCCAAATGGACTGAAGCATTTAAAACGAAAGAGATGACTTCAAATTTTGTTATTAATAAATTGGGGGAACGTTTCTCTCGATTTGGAATTGTAGACACAATTGTCAGTGACAATGGAACCCAATTCACATCAGGTGAATTTCAAAATTTTATTACAATGAATCATATTAATCATAAATTAACAGCCCCTGGGCACCCTGCCACAAATGGACAGGCAGAAAATTTTGTGAAAACTATAAAGAAATCACTAATAGCAACACTTAAACAACATCAAAAAGCTGATATGGACACCATTATCAACAAATTTCTTTTTGATTATCGTATCACAAAGCATTGCACGACAAATGAGTCACCCATGAAACTTATGTTAGGTAGAGAAGTAAAATCACTTTTTTCTCTAATGAAACCACCGGTTGTGACTGATATTATCACACAAAAACAACAAATCGCTATTAAAAATTTCAAAGGAAAAAGAGATAAGAATTTTTCAGTAGGACAAAATGTTTATATCCGAAATTACAAGAATCCTAACAAAGCTGGATGGTCACAAGCAGTCATAAAAAAAAAGATTGGTCCGCGCAATTACACTTGTTTACTCACTCACGAAAATCGTGACATTAAACGTCATCTTGATCAAATACGGGAGGCTCAGCCTGAAGAGGGAGTAGACACGGAAACAGACAATTCGTTTGAGTCGATTGAAGGTGAACGAGAGGCAAACGAGGATCGGGAGGCTTCACAAAGTGAACACACGCTTGAAAATCAATCACCCATTGTAATAAGTGATACTTCAACAGATGAAAGCGTTGTAACACATGATATTTCTGCGAATGAATCCATTCCAGACATCGTTGAAAGACCTAGTGTTCGGTCATGTGCACATAAAGCAAAAGAAGCAATTAGCTCAATGTTTAATGGAAATCGAAATCGTTAATTTCATGGCAACATAGTAAATTTCATAAATCATTGTAAATGGTATCATCATTCATTGTTAAATTGATTTAATTGTTTGATTTATATTAGGACATTTACTTGAATTTATAAAAACACATCTTAAGAAAAGGGATGTTGAGTATTGAATCATCTATGTTAAGTATTAAACAATCTACTACGTTTATGCGCACAGCGCCACCACACTCATACATTCACAATCTGTTCATTTTCCATGATTATATTTGACACAATAAAGAATCGTTCCTTCTTCTTGATCGAACCTTCGAACTATAAACATTACAGACATATATCCACAAGCAAAGAAGAGGCAGAACAATTACAAATTTCAGTAGAGTAGCGAGTGCGCAAAACATCAGCGGAATGCCGCTGAAGAGAAAATAAAATATCAATACGAACAAGAGCTATTGGGTTTAACCGATAGTGAAGACGGATACGATCACGATTAGTTAGATCTATTAATAGATAACGAAATATTCAAATCGATAACACACACAGAACATCAACAAAAAGAAATGCCACTTACTCCAAATAAGAGTAATGCAGCAGAACAATAACCGATAAAAACATCACTAATGGCAAAATCAGTTGAAATAGAGCGAGAGTAATCGTACGCACACTCACAGCAAAATATTCGCAAATTGGAAGGTGAATTGCAAGTGCCGATACGCCGGTCATTTGCAAATTCTCCGAATCGCCAAATAATAAATCGCAAAAATTCGTACTTATATCGTTCATCACGTGCACACACAAACAAGCATATGAAACGCTCGGAACTATCCACACGCATACACTATAAGAGAAGAAGACATCGCTCATTTAGCTCACCTTGCGCATCTTTATCTATTAGCATACACTATATCAACAACATCCGCACGCGACTACGCACAAAAAATCACTCGCGCAATCAGCAATGGCCAGATAAGCGGAAAACTGAATCAGTCATAAGCACACGAACACACAGAGTCGGTAGTTTTTTCATATTTCTCTTCACACGCTCAACCTAGGGGCTTATGTGTCAAGCGAGTCCCACGATTCTTTTGCAATTCCCTTAGTATTAAAGCGAGACCTGCGAGTTCCTATGATGTTATACAATGGGACCCGCAAGTCCTGCGAGTCCCTGCGAGTCTTACGCATATTAATACTATGTTGTACGAGTCCATACGAGTCCAAGTGACATTTATTAGATTTTAAAATGACAAAAACAGATTTTGAAGTATTTTCAATTCAGTCATAAATAGTTCATCATTTCAACTGTTTGTTTTGTGTATTGTACCACTTGTTAAAACATTTCATTAAAAAAAAAAAGGAAAATACAGAGAAATTTTCAGGCGAAAGAGAATATTTTTTCAATATTGAATTCTAATTTGGGCATTGAAATTCCAAGAATTGTTAATAGTTCATTGTTTTGCAAGTGAAATGTCACACTTTTTTATAATGGCAACGATAATCGATAATCAAATGGTTGAAAACAAATGAAGAGATTTTTTATTTAATAATATTTGCGTTAAAACTTTTTCTCTTTGTTTTGTTATATATTATTATTTGACTTATTTAATAATCGAAAATGTATAAATACATTTGTATTTTTGTATCGTATACAATTTCAAACGAACGTGTATTAGTGAAATGATGAATTGGTTGGCAAAAAGTCTCGCTTGGACTCGCACGGAATCGCAATATTTATGATTTTTTGCATAGTATTTGAACGTAGGGACTCGCGTGGACTTTCATATAAAATATACTGAAATTTGCGAGTCCTGCGATTCCTCAGCGAATTTGTACGATTCCCGCGATTCTTTAGCGATTCCTTAGCTATTTCGCACGATTCCCACGATTTTTTGCGAGTTTTCTTGGGAATCGCGCAACTCAGAAGCCCCTAGCGCTCAACTCGTACATCACAATCAACATACTCCATCAGCACCAACCAAACACGAAGAAGTAGAAGAAGAGAAATCAACGTTTTCACTTACTCGCACTAACGTTAACGCTCATGCTCAAGCGGAGTGTGCAATTGCTGTGTGCAGCACCTATTTTTGCGCGTCATAACTTTGCAAACGAAATCCATATTGAATTAAAGAAGACTGCTGGGCTCATAAATTTCCAGCTCGTGCCTAATTTATTCAAATGCTCAATTGTTGTTGGTGCACTCCAGCCCTTGAACGCTTCTTTTATTTCTTTCTGAGCCTCACAAAATGCAGTTCCGTTGTCACTAAACAATTTGTTGCAGTGACCGCGTCTTGCTATAAAGCGCTCAAAACAACAAATGAATGCTGCCGATGTCAAATTGGTAACTAAATCAATGTGCACTGCACGTGTGACCATACATACAAATATTGCCACCCAACATTTGCGTTTTGCTGCACGTGGTCTATTTTGCTCTTTTAGTAAAAATGGTCCAGCGTAATCTACGCCCGAATAGAGAAATGCTCTATTTCGATTTTTTCTTTCCTTTGGCAAATCTCCCATCAGTTGCTCACGAAAACGCTTACTGTATCTCACACAGTCTGTGCACTTCTTTGAAAATCCCTGCACTTGATTTCTCAACTTTGGTATCCAAAAATTGTTTCGAATGTACTCGAGCATAAGCTGAGTTGCACCGTGTTTTGCTTCCTTATGCGCTTGAATAATCAACAAATCACTCAACCTTGAGTGAGATGGTATGATTATTGGAAATTTTGTGTCGTATGGTACTTCAGATGCACCAATGCGGCCACCCGCACGAATAATGCCATCGTCGTCCATGAATGGGCGCAAATTTATGATTTTACTGTTTTCTGGGAAACAATTGAGATTCTTGAGTTCATGCTCTTTGAAATATGTGCACTCTCTTGGGTAGGCTAAGGCCTGCTCTCGACGAATGAAATATTTTATTGCCTCTCTCTTCTCTTCTTCCGAAGGCAATTCTATCATATTACATAGTTTGCCCTTGAACTCATGCATTTTGAGTGCACATGTTGGTTTTTCTGCATTTTTTGAGCGAACAATTTTTATGAATCGTAAAACATACGACAGCACTCGAGTTATTTCGCCCAAATTTCTTGTGTATTCGAAGAGAGGCACTCTCTCTGGATGATTTTTAACGAATATTGTCAGCTCATCCTTTTTCACAGAAAAATTGTGCACTTTGAATTCGGCTTGCACCTCGTCTGGTATTTCGAGTGCTCGAATATCAAGTGGTTTAGGCCATTGCTCTTGAGTGCTGCACAACCACGAAGGCCCATGCCACCATAAATCATTGTGCACAATTTCGTTTGAAAATAAACCACGGCTCACTAAATCAGCCGGATTTTCTTTCGTTCTTATGTGTCTCCAGTGTTGCACTTCACTCACTTCTCGGATTTTCTTTACTCGGTTTGCAACATACAAACGGAGCTCATGCAGTGGTTTGTTTAGCCACTGCAGCGCTGATGTGTTGTCACACCATAAGAAATATGGTATGTGCTTCAGTTCCATTGCTTCGCGCACGGTCGAAAACAACTGACTTAACAATTCCGCGGCTGCCAATTCGAGACGTGGTATTGTCACTTTTTTCAGTGGAGTTACTCTTGATTTTGAGGCGATTAATGCACTTGTAATATTGCCCCTCAAATCAACAGCTCGCACGTACATTCCACAGCCATAGGCATCGCCCGAACTATCAGCGTATCCGTGCAGTTGCAATTGCACATCACTGCACATTCCAATCCATCGTGGAATTTTTACCTGCTCTAGTATTACAATGCGCTGCCAAATGTTTGACCATTGTTTGACAATATCCGGAGGTACGATATCGTCCCAATTTAATTTTTTGCTCCATATTAATTGCATCAATATTTTTGCACGCACAATTACCGGCGCAATTAATCCGTTAGGGTCAAATAATCGACTTATTTTGCTAAGGATTTCACGTTTTGTCGGTTTTTCGCTCACACCGTTCTCTTTTACTTGAAATGTAAATTTGTCCGTTCTCGGTAGCCACTTTAAACCAAGAATAGAAGTTTCACTTTCTTCATTTTCGAATGAAACGGACGCTATGTCCTCTCCTTCAAGCACCTGCATGAGTTTCTTGCTATTGGATTGCCATTTACACAATTCAAAACATGACTTTCCAAGCACAGTTTTCATGTCCCTTGCCAATTGTATTGCAGCTGTTTCATTCTCTTCGCCCGTCGCACAATCATCCATGTAAAAGTCGTTACGGATAACTTCAACGGCTTTCGGATATTCGCTCTCGAATTCCGATGCTCCGTTCAACATTGATTGAACCGCTAAATACGGTGACGATGCTTGGCCAAAGGTTACTTTGATCAAACAATATTCCTTTAGTGGATGATTTGGGCTCTCTCTCCAGAAAATGCGCTGCAAGTTCCATTGCTCTGGAACGATTCCTATTTGCAAGAACATTTTCTTTATGTCTGCACTAATTGCGATTTTATGCCGTCTAAAGCGCATAAAAGTTTCAAACAAATCTCTTTGCAATTTTGCACCGACAAATTGCGCATCGTTGAGAGAAATCCCCTTTTTCGTGAGACAGCTCGCGTCAAAAACCACTCGAAATTTGTTTGAAGACCACACTGCGTGGTGTGGTATATAATAACTCATTTCCTCGGGTTTTGGCGCTTCGGTTGCTTCGACCATGTGACCGGAGCTCAACATCTCGCGCATAAATTCGATGTATTTTTCTCTATAAAGAGGCTCACGCTCAAACTTCTTCTCTTGCATGAGAAATCGACGCAATGCGATTTCTCTCGAATCACCAAGCTCATGTATTGTTGGTTTCAATGGAATTGCAACGACGTGCCTACCAGATGCTTCACGATAATGTTTTTCTGCAAACATCTTATCCGCAAGCTCATTTTCGGCGTCTTTTTTATTGCACAATGACAAATCCTCGAATTGCCAGAATTTTTGAATGTTTTTATCAAGCTCTTGTAAATTGATAATTTGCACTCGCTTTGGCGTTACCGGTTGCACACAATCATTATAAATGACATTTCCGGCTCTGCCACATATTATATGTCCCATTGTTGTTTCTTGACACAACAAATTGCTGTGCACTTTCGATGCCATTCCTTCCACGATCATCGAATAAACTTCGATACCCAACAGCAATGGCACAATATCTTGTTTCCAAAACAGTGGATCGGCTAATGGGGCGCACGGTGGTTTTGCGAAAATTTCGCACGGGAGATTTTGATCCGGATAAACCGGTCGAAATGAGCTCGTTTTTGGCAAGACCAAAAAAGACATTTTTAGCCTTTCTTCATTTCCATTGTGAAACCACGGTTGTATGTGCACATCAACACCCTTTTTCACCAATGTTGGACCTTCTCCTATCCCAATTAAACTATTATTCACTGGATAGGTCTTCGAATTTGAATATTTTATGACGCAATGTCTCATCAAATTTGTTTGCGCACCGGAATCACACAATGCTCTGAATAAGCCGACGAATTCGTTTCCAATGAATAATTTAAGCAGTATGGTCGGCAACAACTGCACATGCAAAAGCAACGGTTTTTCCGGCGCACCACTGTAACTATTCACGGCTAGTCATGCCTTCTTTCGTTTTTCTTTCTTTGGCAGTGCTCTACTGCCGAATTGGACCGTATTTACGTTTCGATTTCGTGGATTTTCGTGGCATAGTAGGCTGTTGTGTTTTTTACCGTCACAACGATGGCAGCCCGGTGCTCGGCAATCGCGCACTGCATGTGAGTTATGAAGACAATTGAAACAAAGTTCCTTTTCTTTCGCACTCTTTTTACGTTCCGTCAAACTTAAATGTCGGAATTTTTCGCACTTATGCACTGGATGGGACGCAGAACGGCACACCTCACACAGTTTGCTGTCTCCCTTTCCCTCAGTTCTCTTTTCGAACTTTTTATCATTCGAAAAACTTGTTTTGGTGCGCTTCGCATCTGGCTCATAGCCTTTGTTGTTATTGGAATTGTTACGCTTTTGGCTCTCGTTTGCACCTCTACGCTCTGTAAATTGAGCGCCAAACGAAGCCTTTGCTTGTTGATCCAAAAATTTTAACATAAGATCGGTGGTCGGCGTCTCATTTGTTCCGCGCAACATTTCCCAGTCTCGACTGGTTTCTGGATCCAGTTTATCGTGCAATCCGTGCACGAATATTAAATCATAGTGGTTTACCGGGTAGCCCAATGCTTTTAATTGACGAATCACTGAGTGCGCCACATTACTGAGCTTCTGGATCATTGCACCGTTAGCTCGCTCTAGTTTTGGTAAATTGTAAAATTTCCAAAGCAGCTCTTTGCTCGTTTGATATTTTCGTGAGTACAATTCGTTTAATCGGTCCCACGCTTCTTGATAGTTACCATCGGTCAGCTGCCATTCGCCCAATGCAGCTGCCGCTCTACCTTTCAACGACTTGATCAAGTGCTGAAACTTGAAAACCGGTGTCAATGTTGGATCATCATGAACCGCGGCCTTGAAACGGTCATGAAAACCTTGCCATTTTGTTAAAGTGCCGTCGAATTCGCCCCAGGTGTTTTCCTTTTGATTTCCGCACCGAAAAATAAATGGGTTGAATTTGTGGCGTAGGCACTTGTCGTTGCACACCCGAACCAACCTGCACTGGTGGTCGAGCTGGAGAAAGTATGGAATTATCCATCAAATTTTGCTCTTCGGCCGGTTGATGCTCATTTGCATCTCCAGCTTCACTTTCCTCATCCGATACTTCATTCGGTTGATCATCGTCACCGGTTTGAATGGCATCGATGCGCGATAAAAATCTATCGCGTGCGGTTAAATAATCCTGTTCGATTTCATCGAACAAATTATGATGCTCTAAAGCCTCCTGCTCTTGATTATTTTCAGTTGCGTGCTGCAACAGTATATTATGGTTTGCTGAAAACCGTTCCCATGAAGTTTCCAAATGGGCTAATCGATTTTTCAGAGCAATCAAATATTGATTTGGAAAGTCGTCTCGCTCAGTGAAATTCAATACGTTTCGAATAGAGCGCGTGCTGCTATTTCTGGCGGATAATTCTGCCATTTTTCTACTTGGTTTATGTTTTCGATGCTTAGCGGTTAAACTTTCAAACAAGAATGATTTATGTTGGCTCATCCCACGGTCAGTGAAGTATCGCAACGCGCATCACAAACTCACTCGCACTTGAGTTAACGCACACTTTTCTCATTGCATACAGCAATGTTGCCTCACAATTATACGACCACATTCCACTTATACACCGGCCGACATCGTGTAGCACAAACACTTGCTCACTCAAAAGGTCGTATTCTTATTTGCGGCACGTTCTTTCCGCTTTCGCTCTTCCAAAAAAGAATGATCGGCTCTCGATACGCCTCGCGCATCGATTCAATCGGTACAGTTTGCCCGAGCACTGAGACACACGAGCGTCCATATTCGTATTGCTCTCTCTTTTCGTTCTCAGTCTCGCGACAAGCTGATGTACACTCTGCACATTCTTCGTCTCTTGTAAGATTCTTATCGTTCGCACGAACACTGAAGCGCACGAATACCTCGTATTCGCCTCTCTTGCCTTCAGCTTCGTCGCGAATAAAGTGTATGTTCCGCATACGCTCATTCTCTCTCACTTATTTTCGCTCCTTTATGTGTATAGATACAACGTATAGCTGCCATGCACGCCACGTTGTTTCTTTGTTCAACCGTTTGAACTTATTGAATGTGAAAAAACACACACCAGTCTCTCGTGACTGGATTTTGTCCAAATGAATGTTTTTTTTTTCACTTGTCATTTTTATGCTCTTGCCACAAATAATGAATGCCGATCTCATTTGATCAAATTCTAATTATTTTTTTTTTTTTGACGAAATTTCCGATGCTAGCTAGCAATTTCCAAGGCCAGTCGCCTGCAAATAAAGGAAAAGAAGAAAAGACGAAAATATTCGCAGCCCGGCTGCTTGTTAAATAATTGTGTTGTCTTTCATGACAACCTTTTAGCTCTTATTTTTCTATCACTCCTTATTGAAGTGTAATTCTGCACTAAATGCACTTCCTCGCAATGAGAAAAGAAATTATTCGACAAAATGATATCGATGCACATTATCGGGTTGCGCACTGCGCAGTCCAAATTCTGATGGCAGACTCACTTTCGGCACCAATGTTCGAGGGGAGAATTAAATAAGTTGCTGC
Source organism: Aphidoletes aphidimyza (assembly GCA_030463065.1). Classification (NCBI taxonomy): domain Eukaryota; kingdom Metazoa; phylum Arthropoda; class Insecta; order Diptera; family Cecidomyiidae; genus Aphidoletes; species Aphidoletes aphidimyza. Next base: position 23,696,763 of record CM059997.1, on the reverse strand, counting down.
GTCTGCCATACTTACGAACTTCGAACTGCACATCGCCCAATGGATGTGCCCAGTCATCGCTCATCTGAAACTTACATCTAATACAAATAAAAACGCACTGATTTTGATTATAAACGATATTAACTCGATGCTTTATTTAGAGACACGAATTGGTTTTGTTGATCTGGGATTTGAATGGAAAACCAGCAGCACTTGCTGGAGAAAAAACCATTCGCCCATGCTCTCGGCTCGTGGTGTTGTCGAGCCGTTGGTTTTAATTCAACTGAACTCGCGACGCACAAGTCACTTGTTCGGTTCGTGCTCTTTTTGGATACGGCAGCGCATGAACACAAACACATGGAAGTGTTCGATACAAAAGCATTCGCGAATTTGAACTTTCTCCATTATCATTTTTCGTGTGCTTTCTCGCACGTGATGTTTTGGTTTTTTTAGAATCCTAAATATTTAGATGTTTTAAAGTTTTCACGGTCCATTTTCCTATTTTTTAAATATTAATTTCAAATATTCATACCTGTGTTGGTTGCGTTGATCGCATCGTATCGCTATTCACATTCGTGTTATTTTCGGTTTTTTTTTTAGTTTGGCTACGTAATGTGGGTGCCATTGCAGCAATAATGAAGTGATTTAGTTAAAACTTAACAAAATCAATTCAGACTTTTTTTAAATGTTTCCTTGCTTTTTCAGAACAATCAGGTTATGTTTGACTGTTGAATATTTTGAAGTCGGTGTTCAGTTTTCGCTGAGTTCAGATATGTCAAATATATATTTTCTATTTCGAATTATGAATTTCGAATTACGAATTTCCAAAGTCAATTTCATTGAGCCAAAAATGGAAAAATGATTTTATTTTTATAATTATATTTTATTATTTATTTTCAGATGAATTTCGTTAACTTTGAATATTTCGATTTCGCTACGCATTCGTTTCGCTTACAGTCGCAAATTTGATACGCATTTTTCGAATCGGGAAAGAATCTCCCTCAATTCCGTATCATTTAGTACATCACTGTCACCGACCAACAGATGGCGGTGCTCAAAAGTTTTAAAACATAATATGATTCTAAGCTCTCTGTACCATGATGGAGTGGTTAATTTACTGGTATTTCGATACGGACAATTTTAAAAGTTTTCATTTGATTTGCATATCAATGAATGCAAGAATTCGGTACGGATAATTTTAAAAGTTTTCATTTGGTTTGCATATCATAGAATCTAGCATAGAATGGCATTGAACTACTACTCTGGTCATTACCTGTCGCTTTGAACGCACAAGCTTTGGTACGGCCAGTTTCATTTCAATGCATATGACATTTTTGATTCGAATTTCACAAATTGCGTGTTATTCAAAACAATCGTTGAACTGAACGCAACTGAAAATGCCTCGAGGTGAGTTTCATTTCACTTTCTCTATTTGAGAGTTGTTTCGAAAAAATGTGTAGTTTTTCGTAAATAAAAACATTGTTTGTGAAAAACCTCAGAAGCCCCATTATCCTTCATCAAGTTTTTTTTCGTTGTACAGCATTATAGTATGTATCTGAGTGTTATTCTCTATTTTTTCTAGAAACTCGTTCACGTAAACTAGGGCGTGAAATTGCAGTTAAGCTGTGCCATCCAGAACGCATTGATATCGGATAACCATTCAAAAATCCACGACCTCGGAATTTTGATGTCGTGTAGTGTCGAAATAAATGTCCTCTAAATGTCCCATCCAGGACATAATTGTCCTTAATTGTCCCCATCGTTTCTCGTAAACGAAATGACCAGAATTTATTTTTGATATGCTCAATGCGTCCAGGAAATCACTTTTCGAAAGCATGTATCGCAATACTAAATGTCCCAAAAATGTCCCATCCAACACTTAATTGTCCTTAATTTTCCTCACGTGGTTTACCGAATACAGCAACACATTCTTTATAATTGTCCCATTGAAAAGAAGTAGAAAATAAATGTCCCTTCGAACCGACTTCACAGATTAATTGTCCTCATTCAAATCTATTCAAGAAATAAATGTCCCTTTGAACCGACTTCACAGATTAATTGTCCTCATTCAAATCTATTCAAGAAATAAATGTCCCTTTGAACCGACTTCACAGAGTAACTGTCCTCATTAAAAAATATTCAGAAAATAAATGTCCCTTTGAACCGACTTCACAGATTAATTGTCCTCATTCAAATCTATTCAGAAAATAAATGTCCCTTTGAACCGACTTCACAGATTAATTGTCCTCATTCAAATCTATTCAGAAAATAAATGTCCCTTCGAACCGACTTCACAGAGTAACTGTCCTCATTCGAATGTATGCAGAAAATAAATGTCCCTTTGAACCGACTTCACAGATTAATTGTCCTCATTCAAATCTATTCAGAAAATAAATGTCCCTTCGAACCGACTTCACAGAGTAACTGTCCTCATTCGAATGTATTCAGAAAATAAATGTCCCTTTGAACCGACTTCACAGATTAATTGTCCTCATTCAAAAATATTCAGAAAATAAATGTCCCTTCGAACCGACTTCACAGAATAACTGTCCTCATTCGAATGTATTCAGAAAATAAATGTCCCCTTGAACCGACTTCACAAAATAATTGTCCTCATTCAAAAATATTCAGAAAATAAATGTCCCTTCGAACCGACTTCACAGAGTAACTGTCCTCATTCGAATGTATTCAGAAAATAAATGTCCCTTCGAACCGACTTCACAGAGTAACTGTCCTCATTCGAATGTATGCAGAAAATAAATGTCCCTTTGAACCGACTTCACAGATTAATTGTCCTCATTCAAAAATATTCAGAAAATAAATGTCCATTTTAGGGACATTTATTTCCTGAATACATACTGGCGCACTCTAGTTCACATTCATTGTAATATGGCATGGACAAATTGTTGAATGATTTGAGGACTGTGGAACGACAATATATTTTCACAAGCGCCACGTAAAATTTTATATCAGTCATTTTGTGGGCAGGGTCTATTAAGGTTCGAAGGGAAATTTATTTACAAACTATATATAATAACAAAGCCAAAACCACGTTAATTGAAGCAAGTTTTTTATGTATTATTTTGTATTTGTTTTTATATTTTGAAAATTCTGTCATGCTTAATCATAAATTGACGGGCTTGGCGGAATAATGTAACACGTCAACTCACCTCCTGCTCGCACTAACAGTAATTTCCATAAGCGCCAAGCCCGTCAATTATATTGCGGTACGGACTATTTTAAAATGTTTTCATGCAACGCAATTGTATTCTCTTACGTTGAACTGTAAAACCAGTGTACTAAATACAATTGCATGAGAGCATTTTAAAATGATCCGTACTGAAATATAAAAAATTGTGATTGACGCAGAAAAAATAAATACAAATACAAATACAAAATAATGCATAAGATTTTTTTCTTATTTTTTTATTTCTGTTTTTATATGCCTTGCTTAATCATAATTTATATTTCGGTACGGATCATTTTAAAATGCATTCATGCAATTGTATTTAGTACACAACGTAAGAGAATACAATTGAATTGCATGATTACATCTTAAAATAATCCGTACCGAAATATATTATGATTAAGCAAGGCACAAAATAAATACAAATACAAATAAAAAATAATGCATATAAGATTTTTCTTATTATTTTATTTTATTTTATTCTCGATTCAAATGTCAGTTGTCGCCATCTCTTGTTGGGACAACGTACTTAAGTACTAAATGGTACGACTTTTTGTTCTGAGCGGAGGGAGACTCTTTGGGATTCTTCCCATTTCTATAAATTTCTTGATCATATGGACTATACGGGGTTCATCTTCGATTCTCATGAATGGAATTGTGTTGAAAAGGTGGGTCACGCTTCCCTTTCCGATAGCAAATTCACGAATAATATCGTTTTCCTCATTCAAACTTCGCTGGTATTTGCATCGTGCGTTTTCAATGTCACTTGAGGTGACCGGTCTGATATGTTGTTCCCACTTTCCAACCATTGTTGGCCTGCAAAATAAAATGCGCGTTTCGCCAGCATCGTTTAATTTTTTCGTTTCGGGATTCGCTAATATCGAATATGCTCGATGTATAATGTTGAATTTTTCTACGGCCGTCAACTTTTCTTCATCGGCAACTCGATCAGGGTGATAGATGCGCGCAAGTCTATAATAATTAGCCTTCACTAGATAATAAACGAGACTTAATGAGAAACAATTTTCCTATTAATTTTATTGTTTTCTTACCTTCATTTATTTGTGCAGAAGGCATCAAATCAAGGATTTTATACAAATCGTGAGTGTCCGCATTCATTGTTGTGTTTTTGGGTTGCTGCGTTTTTGAGGTTAAGTTTTGACATTTCAAACACATACACATTAAAAAGGTCTACTGCATTGTGGCGTATATTCGAAACACTTCTATTTTCTGTTGGAAATGTCAGCGTAAACGTAAAGCGAATTCGGACGAATTTCGATTACGAATAAAATAAAATAATAAATTTTCAATTGAATGCAAAATACCCAAGAAAGTTTTTTGTAGCGAAAAATAATCTCTAAATTTATACGTAAAGAACCAATATTTTCGGTTGTGTTACGTTCTTCCCATATAAATCACTGAATAACATCGCAATTCGAAAAACATCGAATCGATTTCGAAGTGTGAACGTGTTCTATTTGTGTGGTTTGTTCTCTTGTTTCCACTTCATTAGCTAAACGTCAACAGCGATTGCGGCTTCACTTTGCGACTTTTATTTTGCGTTTCGTTTCAAAGAGGCACATTATACAAATAAAATTTGTTTTATTTTGTATTATTTTAGTTAATTTGATACCACACAATACACATAAAGAAAACAAAGATGAATGTGTCATCCAATGACAGTTGAAAATAGAGGTTTACCCGATGTTTGGTGTAATAGTTTTCGAAAATCGGTTAAATATCAAAATTTATCATAGTACATTCAACCGATTTTCGAACACTATTACACCGAACATCGGGTAATACCTATTTTAACTGTCATTGGATGACACATTCATCTTTGTTTTCTTTATGTGTACAATTCGATTACGGCGAAATTCGATTGCGATACCGATATATTTGGATTTGGAAGGAAACATATTTTGCGTTTTACGTGTTTCGTTTTGCGTTTTACAATGGTATTTTTTTTCATTGGTTTCACGTTTTGCAATGCTTTTAAAATTACGAAAAAAATGTAGGATTCGGATTGTCTTATCTGTTTCAAAAGCCATGAATAAAGAGTGTGCCCCGACCGCAAGCCTGAGCATTGTTCTGATTGCCACATATTGATCAAGCATTCATCTGACCATTCATCGGTCTGTGTTATGAAAAAATGGATTTTCAAAAAATACGAACATCTGTACGTCAAACAGCCAAAACTACGATGCATTTTTGAATTCAACGTGCCATTCCGCTATCTCAAAAATGAAGGCTGGCTCAAGAGCAGCGACGGTTTGGAACTCTGTTCCCCTGAATCAGGTGCATTGTTTCGTTTCACATCGCAAAACGATTTAAGCTTGTTTACGCTATGCTACGCAACTTTCCGCATTTTAATAGTCTTGAAGGACTCAAGTGGGGATCGTTTCACCGAAAAATTATTGCTCTTGTCGTCGAAGAATCGGGTAATGGTTGCAATGCGCCTTCACAAAAGTTTCGATCGCACTTCTGCAGAAAATACACGCTCTGCAACACTGATTTTGGGAGCTTCAGCTACTAATTTAACAATCAGTGTGAACGTTTTCCCGAAAAATGGTGGTGTGGTAGAATACGATTTACAATACAACGAGGCAGAGGGAAAGTTCAACATTCCGGACAATTTAAATATTCAATCAGACATGCTAGAGCCTGAGCCATCGGTTCGCAATGACGCTCTCGCAGTGCGTACGCCATCGATTCGTGATGTCACAGTGAAAGAAAAAGATTTGAGTTTGGTGACAGTAGAATCAAAACTATGTGATGAAGAAATACACCGAAAGAAATATCCAGATGAACACGAGGAAAAAGTACTCAAGATGCATGAATCCAATGTATACTGCAACTTCTGCCAAAAAGACAACCATCAAATGAGGGACTGTTTCGGATTCAAACGATATCAACAATTCCTGAAATTCGAAAAATATAACAAGAAGCAAAATGAAGAACAAAGAAGAGACGAAAGAGAGAAGGAAGAAGTAAACGAAATTAATGAGTACGACGACGAACTCATATAAAGTATCATTGAAGAGAAGAAAAATTGACACTTCGATAGATCACGCAGAAAATTCACAATCAAAGTCAACTTCAAAATCACATAAGTTATCGAAATTCTCAAATTAATAGAGGGAATGTAGGAATATAATTTGAGTATTATATCTAGTGATCTATGAAAATAGATTGTCAATATAAAACTAAATTAAACATTCATTCGTTCGTTAGAACTTAAAGCTAAAGGTTGTTTCTCTTATAATTTAATATACACTGATTTTATTCCCAACAGGTACAATCAGCCGAGGACTCTGTTTGATATGCAATGGTCCACATCAATCAAACGAGTGTCGTCAGCGTATCTTGAAAAATTGTCCCGAATGCCATGTGCCAGTACAACATGTCGATGATCATGCGCTAAGCTGCGGCGTGAAGAATTGGTTTTTAAGCCATTACGAAACGAAATACGAAAGCGGTACGATCGATTTCCATTTTTCATTTTAATTTCTTTTTTCATACAGTGAATCGAATAAAATTGTTAAATCTATTAAGCGAAATGAATTCGCATACCGAATTTACCGATTCTAAAATGACAAATGATCATAAACCAAATGAAATATTGTGATCTGGCTTCACCTCATCCATTTACATTTAAAAAAAAAAATAAAATCACTTATATTTTCATACATCTTACGAATCATTAAATTCAACATTGTTAAATCTATGAAGCGAAATGAATTCGCATATCGACAAAATGTCAAAGTGATCAGAAATCAATATATCGAAATATATGAAAACGAACCGATGCGAAGCGATACTCATTATTTTTGAACAAAAAAAAAACTCCAAAATTTTCATTTTTATGGATAGTACGGTAACCACAACAAAACGAAACTGTTAGCAACCAACTGTAAACAAAACCAAACGAAACGAAATGAAAATAAAAATAACAGCTTAAATCATATTCTTTTTTCTGTTTGATGTATGGTGGTTTTTTACGTGGAAAAACCTTTTTTTTCTCGAAGTTGACAGTAAAATTACTTGATCATTCCTATGGAGATGGAATTTTTGTGCTACATCAAATTTATTTTTAAAAAAACAGGTGGCCGAATACTTTTTCACTGACTGTATTTGAAAGAATATTTAATCCAACGAATTGGAATCCGTTTTTTTTTCTCGAAAAAAATTCAATCCATTTTAAATTTTATGATGGTTTTCTGAAATCATGTTGTTGTTTTTTATGTCAATGCGTGGTTTACCTCCTTCTGGCACGTTCAGAAGGCAAATTTGACCCCGGTCTGCTGCCGTACATAAGCTCCAGGAACCCCCCCTTTGTGCATAGGCTCCAGCTAACCCCCCCCCTCCATGTATAACAATTGACCCTCCTAACCGGTTGAAAACCGGTTGGACACCCCCCCCCCCCCCTAAGACTATTCGAACCATCTCTAGATCTGGCCGTCTCTAGAGTCCGTTGAGTTACACCATGCAATGTCTTTATGTGAGCCTGACGTATAAGGAGTTTGGCTAAGTGGCTTCTAGGGGCTACGACAGCAGAATACTTGGTTTCGAAGTCCAGGTTGTCGCTTTGGACTCGTCCTGCTAGTCTATATATTCTGGTCTTCTGGTCGAACCAGAATTCTGTTCCTCCCGGGTTGTTTAACCCGGATTCCAATGCCCGGTCTATCTCTCTCTGGAAGTCTTGTTGCTGGTGTAATCTTATAATGATATTGAGTGCCTCTTTTAACTCAGAGGGTTCGAGGGGTCCGGTTGACTTCGGAGCGCCTCTAACTCCCCTCCGCATATTTGTGATAGCACGATTTACGGTCGCAATTACCCTTTGAAGTTTTGTGATTGTGCTGTAACTTTCTAGTAAAGGATGTGACCCAGGCCCGTAGCGTGACGGGTTTTGTGGGGGATGCTCAGCATCCGTTTATTTCTTTCACTATTGAAAATAAACTTTTTTTTTAACCAGGGGCCTGTTTTTCAAAGCAACAGTTCACAACAGATGAACAGTTCACACAATGTATTTTAAATGGAAGTTCAATTCATTTTGAACATTTGCAACAACAAAAATATTCAAAAATGTTGAACTGTTCACGAACATAAGAATACGTCCGTTTTGCTTCCGTCAAATTCTCATGAAAAGTTCTCTATTCTTGAATATTTTTGTTGTTGTAATGTTCAAAATGAATTGAACTCCCATTTGAATTGCATTACGTGAACTGTTCATATCAAGTTATTTCAAAAACCGGCTGCAGAGTGGTCGCCTTCTACATTTCATAGGGTATGACGAATGAATCAAAATGGCACTCACAGCTTTCGAAAATCAACTATAATATATAAGCCCGAAGACAAATGTTCACCTGAAAATTCCAAAATAACGGTTCTTCGGGAAAAATGAATTTTTTCAATAGCATGAAGATAATGACAGCTGGGCAACGCAAGCAACAACAATAACATAGATAATTTAGTTCTGTGGGCAACCGCTATATTGAATTTGGGGCGCGTCGATCAATGCATTTCACTATTGCCTAGCTTTTATTTTTTCATATTGTCAAAAATCAATGTTTTTTCGACTGATATTAATGTATAATGTCATGATGAGTCAAAAAATAGTCAAATTTGCCACTTTTGTATTTTTCCAAGAAAAAAACATGAACAATTTGATAAATTGTGAATAATTTACCCCGACACAGCTTTATCTCGTAAACCGTATCAATTTCGATCTGGGTATCTTCGGCAGAGTTGTGGATCACGACAACTTGCGAAACTTTGTTTGAATCATTTTTCATCTCATCTTAACCAACAACGTTACTCAACTCATATGCCTTACCATTTTTAGGGTTTGGATATTGAGCCCAATTTTCAGCCCTCCAAGAGATTTTCAATTCCTGATACCTTTGAAATGGTAAACAATTTTATTTTGGTGCCTGAAGAAAAGTTGTAGTTCAATAAGACGAACAACTTTGTCGAAGGGGTTGAACCTTAAATATCACCTCCTTGAGATCATCCTTAACCCCTTGAAGGGGAACTTTTGGGGTTAACCCTTCAAACATAGTTTCCCAAGTTATCGTGATCTACAACTCTGCCGAAGATACCCAGAAATCCGTACAGTTCACGAGATATAGCTGTATTTTTTTCAACGAAAATATTTCAAAATTCATCAATATTTTTGATATTTTTTTCTTGATAAAATACAACAGTGGCAAATTTGACTATTTTTTAACTAGACATTTTATATTAATATCGGTCGATAAAACATTGATATTTTGGATTTTGGATCTCAATAATTTCGAGCTATCCGAGCTATACTAAATCCTGTCAGAGCTATCCGTTAGCGCCCCTGGTATAGCATATACGGTGAGCACTCTGGGCAAAAATTAGTGTTCCACGGTGTTTCAACCAATTTCGACTACAATGTATTGGGTGTATGCATATGACTCCATCGTTTTTTTTGAAAATTTGAATCTTTATTTAAAGAAATTGGTACATATCATTTAATCAAAGTATTGTCCATCTGAAAGTATACATTTTTCCCATTTTTTGACTTTTCAAAGTTATAGATGTGCAGCTCAGGAACGGTGTACTATATCGATTGAAATAATTTCTGTTCGGAAGCAGCAATGCTTAATGAACATAGCGGGGGAAGTGAAACGTTCCAGTCGATCGTTGGAAAAAAAAAATCTTTATCGAGTATTCAAAAAGGACGAAATTTTTTTTTTCGAAAAATCCCAAATTTTCGTTTGTAGCAGTATTTTGGCCGTTTTACCTCACAAGATCCGTCCTATTTCACTTATTGGTGTTTGTATAGATCTCCTTTAAGATTTTGACAAAAAAATCATTTGAAAAAATTTGGATTTTCCCGATTTTTTCGATTTTTTTTTTCAATTTTTCAGTAAATTTGGAGGACCTTTGATGTGAAGTAAAAAATTTTACTTTAAAATGGTTTAAGCTAGTATTTGAATACCCTATCCGCAAGAGGATACCTGCCGATAGTACCCACAAAAATATAATGTAATTCGGCTTAGGCATTCTCAAGATCGAAGCGAACAACGAAACCTCCCCGCAAATGCTGTTTTTTCGGCACGAATTCGGACATTTTTGAGCACAGTAAAATATATGATGCGTATAAAAATGAAAAAATTTAATGATGCACATTTGTTGACAAATGCCAAAGCTTCAAATTGACATTTCAAATTTGACATTTGACACAAACATCTGTTGGTGGCGACATCTTTTGAAAAACGATGGAGTCATATGCATACACCCAATATGACGAAAAAAATGATATTTCAACATATTTTTTCAGAGGATGCGCTCATTTTCTCAGGGGATGCAACGCATCCCCTAGCACCTACCACCAAGGGGCGCAAATTGTGACAGCTCGGCAACAGAAACAGTAACAATAACATAGATAATTTAGTTCTGTTGGCAACCGCTATATTGAATTTGGGGGCGCGTCGATCAATGCATTTCACTTTTGCCCAGCTTTGCCTACCACGCTACGGGCCTGATGTGACCCCCTTGTGAGTGACTCCCTGTGGTGAGTTAAGTTTACCACAGGATTTGTCTTCATTTCTTCGCTCAACATTTCAGTTGGGTCTGGGTCCTCGGCTTAATCGAAGAGTGGCCAAAACTGTTTTTGTAAGTTTAGCCATGGTGGTCCAGTCCATCACAGAGGATGGTCTCGTAGCTTGTCAGGAGTGGTACCCCTGGAGGCCACGTCTGCAGGGTTATCGATCCCAGGTGTCCATCTCCAGATCATAACATCAAAAGAAGGAATGGTTGGGCCTAGGGGCTTCTGAGTTGCGCGATTCCCAAGAAAACTCGCAAAAAATCGTGGGAATCGTGCGAAATAGCTAAGGAATCGCTAAAGAATCGCGGGAATCGTACAAATTCGCTGAGGAATCGAAGGACTCGCAAATTTCAGTATATTTTATATGAAAGTCCACGCGAGTCCCTACGTTCAAATACTATGCAAAAAGTCACAAATATTGCGATTCCGTGCGAGTCCAAGCGAGACTTTTTGCCAACCAATTCATCATTTCACTAATACACGTTCGTTTGAAATTGTATACGATGCAAAACTACAAATGTATTTATACATTTTCGATTATTAAATAAGTCAAATTGTACGGTGAGCTCTTGTCACTCGCGAAACACATGAATTGAAACACTTGAATTTTTCACTTTTGCTTAGTTTTTATTTAGAATCGTCTCTTTGTTCGATAATCAGTCCGGACTGATCGATGAGTACTGATTTTCCTCAGATCAGCTCGGACTTATATACAGATCTGACAATGTAAATTGTTGTTGGTTTGTAAATCGAAGGTGGGAAAAAAGATGACTCAATCTATGCCTAGTTAATCTAAGGGCTAGATCAAAAGAAAGTAGCGACAATTTTATGTGTTTTTAATAAATTCATATTTGTCGCGAATTACCTTTGTTTTGGCTCTTTTGTAAAAACAATAACAGAAAAATAGAGAAGCTATATTGAAAAAACCTAGTCTATGTTGAGGCGTTTTCTTGAACTTAAAGCCTCAACGCTTCGTCTTTTACGAACGGCAATTGAGGCGTTTTTTCCTCTTGTAAAGCTTACAATTATTCGGTGATACCGAACATCCTGGCCCCCAAATTAACCAAGGGTTTAATTTGCTAGGTAAGTGTAATTCCCCTCCCCCTTCTTACTTATGGCTCCCTAAACCTAAGGATTTTAAACATTTTATATTTTTTTGTGACCGATTTTTATGTTTTGAATTTGTACTAGTTGGTCGATAACTAAATGGAGCCTAAATTAATTGTGAAATATCCTATAGTTAGATTCTATCTAGTCTGACCCTCAGGCGCCGTTGTTTCTGGGCCGGTTGGTCAGTTATTTCGTCCGTGTTGACGTCATTCAGTTCGTCCGCTGGTCGTTCATAGTGTTGATTAATAGGCAATAGCCCAAGTTTAGTTATTGGTCGATTATAGTTTCCGGTTGTCGTTTTTAACCGAACAGAGCGAACACACCCATCTTGTCCCGGATATACCTGAAGAATACGTCCCAGTCTCCATTTACAGGGAGGTAAGTTATCCTCTTTGATCAGGACCAGATCACCCACGCCTAGGTCCTTTTCTCGCCTTTTCCACTTTGTCCGTTCAACAAGTTGGGTTAAGTATTCCGTGTGCCAACGATTCCAAAAGCACTGATAAATTTGCTGAATCAGCTCCCATCGTCTTAAGTACGAGGTGTTTTGGAATTGGTAGTTGGCCGGATCTGACAGTGTAATCAGGCTCTCACCTACCAGAAAGTGCGCCGGTGTGAGGCTGCTTACATCTGTTGGATCGTCGGTTAGTTGTGTGATGGGCCTGGAATTTACACAGGCTTCGACTTGGGTCAGAAGTGTTGAATATTCCTCGTATGTCAATGTTCTTGTCCCGATGACTCTGACCAAGTGCTTCTTTATACTTTTGACAGCACTTTCATAAATTCCGCCATGATGCGGAGCATTTGGGGTGGCAAAATGCCACTTGATGTTTGCGTCCCTAGAGATTGTTGCTGCCCAATCTCCCTCCTTGTTTATGTCCTTGAGTAAGTTGTTAGCTCCGACGAAATTGGTTCCATTGTCTGACCACATGTGTGAAATGTGGCCACGTCTTGCAATTACTCGTCTTAGTGCCTGGATAAAAGCCTGAGTGCTTGCATCCGAGACCAACTCCAGATGAATAGCCCTTGTGGCCATGCAAACGAAAACTGCCACATAAGCCTTGGTGATTGTGGGCTTTCGTCCGGATCTGGATGCAAGTGCGACTGGCCCCATGTAGTCGACTCCACAATTGGTGAATGGACGCTCCAGCGTTGTTCTAGCCGTGGGAAGTGGGGCCATGAGCTGGGTGCGTACCTGCATTCGGTAGCGAAAGCAAGTGGTGTATGAATTGATAATTGTTTTCACGAGTCGACGGGCTTTAGGAATCCAATATTGTTGCCTCACAATCTGAAGTACTTGCTGAGTTCCTCCGTGTAATGTTTTTTCATGGGCTCGGCGGATGATTAATTTGGCCAAGCTGCTTCCCGGTGCGATGATTGCGGGATATTTGGTTTCAAAGTCTAAATTGCTGCTTTGAACTCTGCCAGCTAGTCGATAAATTCCAGTTGAATTGTCAAACCAGTAATTGCTGCCAGCTGGGTTGGTTTGGCCAACATCTATAGCCTCTTGGATTTGTCGGCTGTATGCCCGTTGTTGGTGTAGCTTTACGATAGTCCTTGTTGCTTTTTGTTTTTCATTTGGGTCGAGCGGTCCGGTGATTGGTGATAACTTGTTCACCTTACGTCTCATGTTACTGATGGCACGTAGAATAGTGGCAATGACCCGTTGTAGTTTTTCGAACGAGCTGTAGGCGTCAAGAATGTTGTATGAACCCTTCTCCACTGACTCGACAATATGTGTCAAATTGATTACAGGGGAAATCTTCATTTCCCTGGACACCTCGTTCTCATCGGTTTGTTCCGCATCGTTGTAGATAGGCCAATGGGTATCCGGGAGGGTCAACCAGGCTGGCCCAGTCCACCACAAGGGATGATCCATTAATTTAGCGGAGGTTGTTCCTCTAGAGGCGATGTCAGCCGGGTTGTCTACTCCTGGTGTCCATCTCCAAGTCATACCCCTGCCGGTTGTTCGTTTTTGAATTTTGGCGACTCTATTGGCCACAAACGCCTTTAGTGTTGCAGGATCCTTCTGAATCCATTGTAGAGTCACCGCGGAGTCCGTCCATAGGTAGATTTTCTCGATTTGTTCTGAAAAATGGTTTTTAATGTTTTTTATCAATTTTGAGAGGAGAAATGCTCCACAAAGTTCAAGCCGTGGGATAGTAATTTGTCGAACGGGTGCTACCCTAGTTCGGCTTTCAATTAGTCGAACAGTGGTTTTTCCATTCTCCCCCAGTGTTTGTACATAGACTGCTGCGGCATATGCAACTCCTGATGCATCGGCGAATCCATGGATAATCGATCTAGATGCTTTATTCATGCCCAACCATCTTGGGATTTTGATTTGCTCTAAATGGTCCAGGCCCCTGATGAACGCTTGCCATTGATTGGTAATTGTTGCTGGCAATTGGTCGTCCCATTCGGTTTTCTCTTTCCAAATTTGCTGCATGATGACCTTGGCTGGGAGGACGATTGGTGTTATAAATCCAGTAGGATCAAACAGCCTTCCAATTTCTGAGAGTACCATCCTTTTTGTCCAGGTTTTTTCCTGGTTAATTTCCTTCAGCTCATAAGTAAAATGGTCCTCGATGGGCTGCCATTTTAGTCCCAAAATTGTTTTTGTGTCTTCCTGTTTGATTTCTTTGGTGCGTGGCTGACCCCCGAAGGTTTCGTGGAGGCTCCAGCTGTTAGAGCACCATTTTGACAGTTCAAAGCCACCCCTGGCTAGCAAAGAATTCATCTGGCGGTAAATTTCCAATATTTCGTCTAGTGAATCTCCCCCAGTCAACAAATCGTCTACATAGAAGTCGTTTAAAGCCTTTTCGGCCGCTATTGGAAATTCGATCGAGTGGTCTCTCGCACATTGTTGGACTACGCGTACGGCAAGGTATGGAGCTGATGCCTGTCCATACGTGACGGTGTTCAATTCGTAAGTGCCGACAGGAGAGTTTGGGTCGTCCAATGGTGCCTAACGGTTCGAATGAATTAGTTGAAAATAGAATTCACGCCATCTATATTCATCTATATTGTTATGTTATTTACTTGTGTAAGAGAGCATTCGACTTAGCTATTGCGTCCACCCTGGTGGCGAACTGTGTAGAGATAATATGCAAAAATACAAACATTGATGTTTAATTTGATCATGGCAAAACGAGATGGCGTGGTCTTGCGAGACTACCACATCGTTTACATTACCGAGATAGGAATGTTAAGCACCATTGGGGTCGTCCCTCCAAAGAATTCGTTGATACTTTCGGTGCTCCGGTGATATTAGGACCTGTCGGAACATCTTCACTATGTCTGCGGTTATGACGAATCTGTGTTTTCTGAAGTTCCTCAGTGTGTCCGACAGGTCGTGTTGGAGTTTTTCGCCCACTAACTGGCACTCGTTTAGTGAGACTCCACTTGTAGTCGTGAAGGATGCGTTGAAGACCACCCGGAATTTTGATGATGTTAAGACTCCGTGGTGTGGAGTGTAATATCCTCCTTCCTCTGGTGTTTGGATCCTTGTCATGTGCCCAAGTTCCTCGTATTCTCGCATGAAGGTGATATATTTTTCCCGCAGTTCGTCCTGTTTGCTCATACGGTACTCCATGGCGTAGAATTGCTGTAGGGCACCCCTTTTGGATCGCCCCAATAATTGAAGTTTGTCATTGAAAGGCATGTTGACCACGTACCTTCCCTCGGAATTCCTGGTGTAGGTTGAAGCGAATATTTCTTCGCAATCACTTTCTTCCTTGGTTTTGCGCTTCATTTTTGGTAAGTCCTCCAACTCCCAAAACTTTCTGAGTTGGTGGTCGATGTCCCTGGTAGAAGGAGTTTCCCGAGCAGTGAGAGTTAGCCCAACATACGGTGAGTTGAGTTCCCCGGGGGACTGGTATATGACCCATCCCAGCTTCGTTTTTTGGGCTACTGCATCCTCCTTCTTGGTTTTGATTACATCTCCCTCTAAGATTCTCATCCAGATGCCAATTCCGAATAAGGCTTCAATTTCTCCGGGGATGTCAAATGACGGATCGGCCAATGTTAGCTTCTTGAATTCAGCATGTTTCTTTTTAGTTGCAAGGAATGGCATATTCCTTGAGATTTTCTCCACGATATATGCTGTTGCCTTGATCGGGTTTTTAGAGCGAAGGGCCTTAATAAAGAGGGTGACTTTTCCCCCTGCGTCTCCAATTGGTTGATCTCGTGCTCCAGACATGGAAATGTGTGTTTTTTCGATTGGCAGCCCGAGTCGTTTCACTGTTTTGGCGGTTATTAAGTTTAATTGTGAACCGCTATCACACAGGGCTCTCAGTTCGTTTGACCATGGGTTGGCATTTATGATGGATGCTATGGTCGTCCCAAGAATTGACTTGGCATCAGGGCACTCAATGTGTGGGCTCCGATTTCTTGTGGCCACATTCGTTACTTGTGGCCTCTGGTCTATTTCCGTATTGGTTCCTTGTCGTTCTCGATTGTAACATAGTAAACTGTTATGTTTGCCCCGTCCTTGTTCGGAGCTGTTTTTACAAAAAGGGCATTCACCGAAAGGGCATTTTTCGTCCCGAGTGTGTTGGCCCAGACAAATGAGGCATAATCGCAGCTGTTTGACCTTTTTAATCCTGTCTGCTACCCTCATTCCTTTAAAGGTGCGGCATTGAAAAATAGGATGATTTCCCTTACATAAAGCGCATGGTGGCCTCGGGGATACCATCATAGTTGTTGGCCTGAAGTTCTGTTGTCGTTCGCGACGATAAAAATCTCTTCTTGTTTGAGGTCTTCTCTCCTGGAGTCGTCTCGTCGGATATTCCGGTCTTTCGCTTAGTGTCATGCATTCATTTGTGATGACCTCGAGGAAGTCCATGAATTCCTGCAAAGGGACATCATCTCGGTTTCTTACCTGGTCAATCCATTTTATTTTGGTTGCAGTGTCCAGCTTTTCTTCTAGCTCGCAGAGGATCCACCTATCCCAGTTGGTTACGTTGACCCCCAGAGTAGGCAAGACCCTCATTAGTTGGTTCGCTCGGTTGACCATGGTGATGACCTGAGCTGCTGTTTTGTTGTGTGTCAGGTAGGGAAGTTTAGAAAATTGCTTCAAATATTCTTTGATGATGCGATCTTTCTTATCGTATCGCTTTAGCAGGAGAGACCACGCCGTTGCATAATCTCCTGCCGTTAATTTGAAGCCGTCGATGGCCTGTAATGCTAGGCCTCCCAAATGGGCACGTAACTGATGAAATTTGATGACTGGCGTTAAATTTGGATTGTTGTGAATCAAGTCCAGAAACTGGTCCCTGAATGGAATCCATTTTGTTAGATCGCCATCAAAATTGGCAAGTTTGAATGTGTCCAATTTCAATGCGATCTTTGGTGCTGCATTGTTGACTCCCGATGGTACTGTTTCTTCAGTGGGTTCGAATGGCGTGTGGTTCATAGTATTTTGTAAAATCTGTTCGGCTGTCTCTGCCTCTGTCGTTGCTTGTAATGCGTTTTGTTGAGCAATTCTGGCGGCGGTGGATGCTTCAGAGGCTTTTCGAATTGCTCCTATTGCATCCAAGTTTCTTAATGCTTGATTGAATGTGTTAGTTGTAGCTGGATCACCCCGTGTACTTGTTGGCCCGGTTGTGCTGATTGGATATCCCGACTCTCTCAACTCCCTTGTGATAGAGAGGCTCTCCATTATTCCAGTTCTGATTTGTTCGAGGAGACTATTCATCAGGGTTATTTCGGGCCCGCTTGGGGCGTTTGATTTTGTGTTGGTGTTTTGATTAGTTTGAGGAGGTGGTGGATCCATACTCCCAGTTTGAGCATCCTCCCATGTCTCCGAACTCAACGGTTGATGCCGGAGAAGCGGTGATTTCAGCATAAGAGGCTGCTGCTGGTCCTGTTGTAATTCGTGGCTTGAGGTCGATTGGCTCATATTCGTGTCGATTGTCATGGTGGTATCGGATGGCGGAGTTGCTGGGCGTATTGGCACTGGTAGTTGGTCCGGGCTGGCTGGTTGCAGTGCTGATTGTGATGGTGCTGACAAGTGTTCCGGATTGACCGGTTGTACTACCGGATGCTGCAGAGTCTGTTGTGATCGGGTTGATTTGGCTGGAGGATTGTCCAGGGATCGGGATTGGCGTATCTGATCGATTTCGTTCAGCCATTGGTTCAGTAGGTCGCTGAGTATTTTGTATGAGTGCTCGAACTGCTCCAATTTGGGACTCTCGAGCTCCCCTTGGGTTAAGATGTGGCGGAGTTCCAACAATTTTTGGGAAGTCGAAGAGAGGTCGGAATACATGGCATTCAGGGTTTGCTCCGACCGTGCATTCAACGACTTCCGGCCTATGGAGGCCTTGCGGAGCCGTATGTACTCGGACATGGACTTCAACTGCTCCATCTTGGGGTTTTTTGTATGCCACAGTTGTTATCTCTTGAGGAGATGGTTTGGCCAGCACTAATCTAAGGCCGTTTCGCAGTTGTGCTTCTCCAGGGAGGAAGATTGAGAACACTTTTCCCCGTAACCAGGAGTTTGAATTTATAATTAACTGTCCTCCCACCAGTGCTTCGGATGGGTTTATATCGAATACAACAGCGCCCTCTCCCACTTTCATCGGCTGAACGAGAATTGGCACCTCAGTTGTTGTCCTTGGTTCGTTAAAATGTACCGATGTGTCCTGTATTACCGTGGAGTGGATCAACTTTACCATGAGATGTCGTTTGGATAACGTCCCCACCGCGTGAGGGTCTTTCCGAAATAGACGAATCGTGGTTTCCCAGATCACCGTATCTAGATCTCTTAATACTGGAATTTGTTGCATCATCCCTAATGGGTGATATCGGTTTTCTGTTTCCCAGGATACGAGCTCGTGTTTTAAAGTAGAAACAGATGTCGCTGCTGTGGTAATGTATTTGCACAAATTGTCTACACGTTTGACAGAGTACAGTTACTGAACCTGTTGTTGTGCAGGTTCGTTCGACCCTTCCTGATGTAGGGTTGAATCGATAGTGGGATCCTGTACTGGCAATGGGCAAACGGGTATTTCTATGGGTCTTAGCCCCGCCTGTATCTGTAATATAGCCTGGAAGATTTGACAGAACACCTGCTGGTGTTCGAGCCTTATTTGATTTTGGGGCAAGTCGGTTAGGTGGACCACTCTTCTGTTTTTCTTCCATGCAAGATATAGGCAATTATTGTACAGGTGTGGTGGAGTGGTGAAAGTAGCGCACTTCCAGCACCACAGTTCAGTTTGTCTTTCTGATTTGTCGTTTAAGGTTATTCGGAAAGCGTACCCCCTATAACTATAGTGTGCTTGCTTCATATAGGGGCCCACGCTCTGGTTTTTTAACGGTCCCGGTATTATGATTGTATGTATAACATAAAAGGGGCCCGTGCGCCCGTGCTATTATGTGATTCAGTACGGTCCTGGGTGCTCCTCTATGAAGTGCCTCAAATTGTGTTAAATAGTACGGACCTGGATGCTGCCTTGCATAAGCGCTCTAGATTACGTGAAATAGTACGGTCCTGGTTTTGGAGGCGGAGCTTCTTTCTTGTTTTTCTTTGATTCTTCTTTTTCTTCGTAGCAGTGTATATGCTCGTTTGGTTTGGTTCTCACGTGTATTACTTATTGTGGTTTTTGTTTACCTTTTTCGATGCAGGGTGCCTTCTCTTGTGTATTGGTTGCGTTTTACCTGGCTTGTTGCATGGGAACTTGTTGAGCAGGCGGTTGATTTCAGACACAGAAAGTATCTATTGTTTAATCAACTGCATAGGTTGTCTCACATTCACAATGTTTCACTTTTTTCTTGGTTTTAAGCGTTCGATGTTTGTCTTTTGATCGTGTATTCTTTTGGTGCAGTCGGTTTTCGATTTGGTACACTGATTGAAACCCGATCACACTATTCACACTGGGTAATTTATGCGCGCGCACGTTTTTATGCTTTTGTTTTGATTATTCTTATTCTTCGGTGTGCGACCTGTCTTTGATGTACCGAATTCTTTCTTACTTTTCCTAATTGATTTTTATGATCTTTGTGATCTTGCCCGCTTTTCACAATTAGAGATGATTGGAATGTAAATTCCTCACTTTGCTTTTCGGTGCTGAATTTTTCTAGCTTAACTTGTACTTGTCTAATGCACTTTGGTTGGCACGAAGCTATATTTCACAATTGGAGAATTTGAATTGATTGGAATGTATTTTGCTTGACACTTTGTTGTCGCTGATTTGAATTTGAACTTGTTTTAGGCACCTTTATTGGCACGAAATTGAGACTCACAATCAGGGCATACTATCCAATAAATTTATCAGCTTGAATATTTTTATTAAATAAATTTATTAGATAAATTTGATGCGTCCACCGTATCGATGCGACGCTCCAAAAGAAAAACAATGGATTCCATTGATAGTCACACTGAATGTTTGGGTCGAAGTAGAAATTTGGACCGAAGTAGAATTTTGGATGTTAACTTTAGTTTTAACTTGAGTTTTGTTGGATGTCTCGTGTAACTCAAACATTCAGTGTGACTATCAATGGAATCCATTGTTTTTCTTTTGGAGCGTCGCATCGATACGGTGGACGCATCAAATTTATCTAATAAATTTATTTAATAAAAATATTCAAGCTGATAAATTTATTGGATAGTATGCCCTGCTCACAATTTGAATTGATTGGGATGTATTTTGCTTGACACTTTGTTGTCGCTGATTTGAATTTGAACTTGTTTTATGCACTTTTATTGGCACGAAATTGAGACTCACAATTTGAATTGATTGGAATGTATTTTGCTTGACACTTTGTTGTCGCTGATTTGAATTTGAACTTGTTTTAGGCACTTTTATTGGCACGAAATTGAGACTCACAATTTGAATTGATTGGGACGTATTTTGCTTGACACTTTGTTGTCGCTGATTTGAATTTGAACTTGTTTTAGGCACCTTTATTGGCACGAAATTGAGACTCACAATTTGAATTGATTGGGATGTATTTTGCTTGACACTTCGTTGTCGCTGATTTGAATTTGAACTTGTTTTATGCACTTTTATTGGCACGAAATTGAATGCACTTTGATTTGCCTTTAACACTTGTCGACGAATTTGTAATATTTTGAACTGAGGACGATTTATTCTTTGTTACCTTTTTTCTTTTTTACTTTTATTTTTTACTGATAAACTTTGACCGTTGTGATCAACTGCTCTTTTTACAATGTAATGCGGTTCATGCGTTTCGTGATCGTATGGCCCCTGCTGTGGTCCATACTTGGTTGTGATGCATTGCAATGCGACACGCATCGGTATTGCATTCAACCCGCTTACCTAAACTCGTGTCACAGACAGGAGGTTTGTAAGTACTTCCGTATTTTAAACTGAATGCCTAACTCGGACCGTGCGGTCAGAGGTTTGCTTCAATGCGGATGGGCCCTATGACTTGCCTTTGCGTAACGAACCACAATGTAACACGAATTCACTAGATCTCGGTAGAACCTCCAATAATGTACGGTGAGCTCTTGTCACTCGCGAAACACATGAATTGAAACACTTGAATTTTTCACTTTTGCTTAGTTTTTATTTAGAATCGTCTCTTTGTTCGATAATCAGTCCGGACTGATCGATGAGTACTGATTTTCCTCAGATCAGCTCGGACTTATATACAGATCTGACAATGTAAATTGTTGTTGGTTTGTAAATCGAAGGTGGGAAAAAAGATGACTCAATCTATGCCTAGTTAATCTAAGGGCTAGATCAAAAGAAAGTAGCGACAATTTTATGTGTTTTTAATAAATTCATATTTGTCGCGAATTACCTTTGTTTTGGCTCTTTTGTAAAAACAATAACAGAAAAATAGAGAAGCTATATTGAAAAAACCTAGTCTATGTTGAGGCGTTTTCTTGAACTTAAAGCCTCAACGCTTCGTCTTTTACGAACGGCAATTGAGGCGTTTTTTCCTCTTGTAAAGCTTACAATTATTCGGTGATACCGAACACAAATAATAATATATAACAAAGAGAAAAAGTTTTAACGCAAATATTATTAAATAAAAAATCTCTTCATTTGTTTTCAACCATTTGATTATCGATTATCGTTGCCATTATAAAAAAGTGTGACATTTCACTTGCAAAACAATGAACTATTAACAATTCTTGGAATTTCAATGCCCAAATTAGAATTCAATATTGAAAAAATATTCTCTTTCGCCTGAAAATTTCTCTGTATTTTCCTTTTTTTTAAATGAAATGTTTTAACAAGTGGTACAATACACAAAACAAACAGTTGAAATGATGAACTATTTATGACTGAATTGAAAATACTTCAAAATCTGTTTTTGTCATTTTAAAATCTAATAAATGTCACTTGGACTCGTATGGACTCGTACAACATAGTATTAATATGCGTAAGACTCGCAGGGACTCGCAGGACTTGCGGGTCCCATTGTATAACATCATAGGAACTCGCAGGTCTCGCTTTAATACTAAGGGAATTGCAAAAGAATCGTGGGACTCGCTTGACACATAAGCCCCTAGGGTTGGGCTATGCACAATATGGTAAGCTTCGTGATGATGGAACTAGAGGTGTACAACGGACAGGGTGTTGTCCGTCCGTGTGGTGTCCGTCCGTCCGTTTAGTGAGATAGGACGGACGGACATTTTTCATTTTGTCCGACTTGAGAAGAACCCAAGGAACATTCTCCCACTATACAGTATATGGTGTTGACATTGTCATACATGGGGTTATAATCCACCATTTGTTAACACATATTACGGTCGAAACCAGATGAATTGATGGTGAATTTCGGGTATGCCAGATATTACTGTGGGTCCCTTTCTTACACGGTTTTGACCATAGTTGGGTATCATATTCCACCTTTATTTTAAATAAATGAACACAAGTTTTGGCGGCAATCAATTGATTGTTAACAAAATGTTTGATTTGTTTTGAATGTGCTTGATCATATCAATGATAGACACCAGAAATATGTTCAACATATGTATATACAATCAAAAATGAAAAAGGTCTAGGCCAGCTGGAAATTAACACATTTCATTAGTTTTGTCTGTTTCGTGTAGAAATTTATGTGTATTTAAGATTGAATTTAAAAAAATACAAGCTTAATAAAGAATTTTTAATTACAATTAAATAACAAGGAAGAAAAAAATGTATGTGCACTTTGTTTTGATTGCGATCAGTGAAACAATTCATTCATTGCTTTGCTAACACTCGAAATATCAATTGCGCTTAATAATATTTAGGTAAAATGGTTTAAACAAAATGATGCAAGCATTCATTAAATCATTCTTCATCATCCACTTCTTCGATGATGGCAGTTTCCCATGCGGTTTCAAATGGAGTTGCATCTGGCGATTGTTCCCAGGTGATTGCATACGGTTTGCTAGATGGTGTGTTTACCGTTTGTTTCACTGGCTGGGTTGCTAGAAATGAAATGTTAACTGTTAATTTGGTTGGGTAAGCATTTTTTTAAATAATTAAATAGAAGCAGTTGAACTAAAATGAGAACAATTGTTTTAAAAAAATGCTTACCCAACCAAATGGTTTGCGATTCGAGATGTCCGCCATGGGCTCTTTTGGAGTGAATTTTCATGCTGGGAAGCGTTGAACAGATCCTGAAACAGAGCATGCATTTAAATTGTTTCACCGCTGCCCTGTGTTTCGCTCGTACGTGACGATTTTTGTTTGTTTTGTGCGTAAACGACATTCCACAAAATTGACAGTGCTGGAACATAATGTTTAAAACATTAAACAATGAAAAATTGAATAAAACAATTTACAGAAGAATATCAGAAAACGCAACTCGCACAAAAAATCATGAAATGCGTACACTTGTGAAAATGTGCGAAATTATTAGAAAATCAAATTGTAAACTCTGATATTGTAAAACTCCTGTTTTCAAATAAAATTATTCCAGAACGCAACTACTACTGGAACATTTTGGTTGCGTTTTCTGAGATTCTAATGTAATTAGGTTTATTTTTATTTTGAATCTGAATTCAAACAAACTTACCGGCATGATTATTGATGTAAACAAAAATATGTCATTTGAACTGAGGGATCCTTCAGTACATATGTTTTGACAGATCGCTTTTGACATTGTACAGTGGCAACACTGATCGAGAAAGTTACGCAGAACGTCTACATTGTTTTGTAGCGATTGACAGCGTATTATTCATTATTGAAAATTTATTTCTTGCGAATAAATGAAAGTGCGAATGAAATGATTGTTTGTTTAAAAAAGAAAGTATTTGACACAGAATGATTGCGACTTTAGTGCAGCATCCGAATAGCAATTTTCAAAATTGATCTAAGAAAATTAGTCTGGGATGATTCAGATTTTTCAAGAGAAGAAAAAGATTCATACCCAATTCTACACATAATAGACAATCAAATCAACCGTTAATGAATTTAAAATAAAAATGATAAATCTTATCTAGTAAACTGATACACTGCATGAGACTTTGTTTCATTCAGAATCATTTGCTATAGCAGTTGATGTCCCTCACAATTCAATCTGATTATTATTTTTAAAAAAAAGAGTCTCCTATTTCGTTCCAAAATGTTGATCATACGAATCTCATTCATTGAGTTGTATTAAAAATCAATGAATTTCTTTTCAATATAGAAAACATTTAATGCAAAGACACATTTGTGGCAAATTTTAAACAATTTATGCTGAAATCGAATATAGATAAAAAATTCATTTTATCATACACTTGTTGTTATGTCTAGCAATCAACAGATTCGATTATTTATTTATATTTGTATGCTGAACTGTACAATTGCTCACACTTATAATGAAGTTATAAGTGTGAAATACTTTGGTTCTTCACAAATCACAAATATAATGATAAAAATAATTTTAGTCCATAATTTATTTATGAATTTTATTTCTAGCCAAATATGCCATATATGCGCCCCTTGATAGCTGTTGAGAATCGGAATTTTCTTGCATGCCAAATTTTGGTCGCTTGGTTGGCATAAATTGATTTTCCTTATCGTACATGCTGCTCCATGAATTTTGCCACACTCTCGAGCGGGGATTCACTCTTTAAAAAATAGAAAAAAATTCATTCAATTCAGTATTGGATACAATTGAATAATTGCAAGGAACAAATGGCATCGCATATATGAATTTAGTAAATTGAAACAAAAATTCTTACGTATTGAATAGTTCATCCAAGAAAGTGTTTGTTTCTTTTTTGAATTCTGAAATTGACTCAGCTTTGGAATTCAATTGACTTTGTAATGGTGCTGACGGTTCGATCAGGTTCATCGTTTTGAGATCATCCATCTCCAAAGCACCAAAACTATATCTAGATGCATTTGAGTTGTCAGTGAAGGCAGGCATTGATAACGGTGTGTTTGCATTTTGGTTAGGCTCCAATGTTTTGCCATTAAGATATGGACGATGCAAACTATACATGGTTTTTTGTCTGCTCTGAGCAGCCGATTCAGCTCGCATAGAAGCGTTAACATTTGATTGTAGTTGAGCTGCTTCAGAACATATTTCAGATGCAATTCTATTAGAATTTCCGTCATTTGGAATGTCTATGGTTAATGATACCTCACTTTCGTTTGAAGTGACTATATTATTGACAGAAGATTTCATTTTGTTTTTCGAATTTTGAGGCATTTCAGCATATCTATGGAGTTTATAAATTTATGAATTCAAACGAATTAAATATATGATCATATTATGTCTATAATGGAGCAAATATATAAATAAATGGCAACTCACTCATAGGCATATTTTATGACTTTATCTTTGAGATTATTCAAAAATAACGTATAATCGTACGTAGAATCAGAACCTCTTACGACGGAGTGTAACAGGTGAAGAATTCTAGGATGGTTTTTCATAGACTGTTTTGTTTGGCCGTTTGCTCCTCTACCTAGCCAAGTGTAATTCGCAAAACAGCTCCGTTCAATTATTGAGTGCAATATTAATTTAAGCATTTTCGGTTTGTTGCCCCTCATATTGCTTAGACCAGGAGCTTGTGAGAGAGCCTCTATCTATAATGGAATAAATTGAATAAAATACCATAAACATTACACTGCATTAATCAAAGGACTTTTTTTTATGGAACACTACTACTATAACATTCAACTTACTGCAATTTTCATGGCATCTTCGTCCAAACTATCTTCAAATGCTTTAAAGGCTTCCACAGTTTTAAATGGCATTTTGTTGGTTTTAATGAAGGACTGAAACTCTTCATAAGGCGCCGGCTTATCCTTAAGTAAACCACCTTTTACAGTAGATAATGTTCCATTCCTTATTAGACTGTCTTCGATTACGCCCACTCGAACTATTATCTGTCTTGTGTTTTCAGTTAACGTCTGTAACTGCTCAAAAATTTTCAATTGAAATGATGTCGTCTCTTGCAAAGGTAATTTGTTGTTGTTTAAATCAGCATTTGAACTCGATGTTTCATTTTCAGAGGGTTTGATAGCATCATTGGCGGTCTGTGAACCGCGATCTCTGTTTGTTTGAGAAGTTTGATGCTCGATTTTCTCAAACTCACTATCAAAATCCACCAATTTGATTGAATCATCTGATTTTTCATTACTGCTCGAGCTACTACTTTGAGCGCTATTTGAGTCCCGTTTCTCTGGCGTATAATTTTTATCGTCAAATGAATTATCTCCGAATGGTTCCTGATCATCCGATTCCATTGTTACATCAGAAACCCCATTCCCAAATCGCTGTGTCTTCTTTCGATTCCGATTATTTGTTCTATTTTTCATTGTCAATGAAATTGAAAATATATCAATTGAAAAAAACGATAACAAAGTTAAATTTTTACATAAAGAACAACTAGTTTGCAAATCAAATGTGAATTGACCGATAGACAAGTATATAGTACAATGATATAGCATAAATCAGCCATATTGAAGGATCCCTATATTTGAGGGATCACTCAATGTACATACACAATGATTGAGTGATCCCTCAAATATAGGGATCCTTCAATATGGCTGATTTATGCTATATCATTGTACTATATACTTGTCTATCGGTCAATTCACATTTGATTTGCAAACTAGTTGTTCTTTATGTAAAAATTTAACTTTGTTATCGTTTTTTTCAATTGATATATTTTCAATTTCATTGACAATGAAAAATAGAACAAATAATCGGAATCGAAAGAAGACACAGCGATTTGGGAATGGGGTTTCTGATGTAACAATGGAATCGGATGATCAGGAACCATTCGGAGATAATTCATTTGACGATAAAAATTATACGCCAGAGAAACGGGACTCAAATAGCGCTCAAAGTAGTAGCTCGAGCAGTAATGAAAAATCAGATGATTCAATCAAATTGGTGGATTTTGATAGTGAGTTTGAGAAAATCGAGCATCAAACTTCTCAAACAAACAGAGATCGCGGTTCACAGACCGCCAATGATGCTATCAAACCCTCTGAAAATGAAACATCGAGTTCAAATGCTGATTTAAACAACAACAAATTACCTTTGCAAGAGACGACATCATTTCAATTGAAAATTTTTGAGCAGTTACAGACGTTAACTGAAAACACAAGACAGATAATAGTTCGAGTGGGCGTAATCGAAGACAGTCTAATAAGGAATGGAACATTATCTACTGTAAAAGGTGGTTTACTTAAGGATAAGCCGGCGCCTTATGAAGAGTTTCAGTCCTTCATTAAAACCAACAAAATGCCATTTAAAACTGTGGAAGCCTTTAAAGCATTTGAAGATAGTTTGGACGAAGATGCCATGAAAATTGCAGTAAGTTGAATGTTATAGTAGTAGTGTTCCATAAAAAAAAGTCCTTTGATTAATGCAGTGTAATGTTTATGGTATTTTATTCAATTTATTCCATTATAGATAGAGGCTCTCTCACAAGCTCCTGGTCTAAGCAATATGAGGGGCAACAAACCGAAAATGCTTAAATTAATATTGCACTCAATAATTGAACGGAGCTGTTTTGCGAATTACACTTGGCTAGGTAGAGGAGCAAACGGCCAAACAAAACAGTCTATGAAAAACCATCCTAGAATTCTTCACCTGTTACACTCCGTCGTAAGAGGTTCTGATTCTACGTACGATTATACGTTATTTTTGAATAATCTCAAAGATAAAGTCATAAAATATGCCTATGAGTGAGTTGCCATTTATTTATATATTTGCTCCATTATAGACATAATATGATCATATATTTAATTCGTTTGAATTCATAAATTTATAAACTCCATAGATATGCTGAAATGCCTCAAAATTCGAAAAACAAAATGAAATCTTCTGTCAATAATATAGTCACTTCAAACGAAAGTGAGGTATCATTAACCATAGACATTCCAAATGACGGAAATTCTAATAGAATTGCATCTGAAATATGTTCTGAAGCAGCTCAACTACAATCAAATGTTAACGCTTCTATGCGAGCTGAATCGGCTGCTCAGAGCAGACAAAAAACCATGTATAGTTTGCATCGTCCATATCTTAATGGCAAAACATTGGAGCCTAACCAAAATGCAAACACACCGTTATCAATGCCTGCCTTCACTGACAACTCAAATGCATCTAGATATAGTTTTGGTGCTTTGGAGATGGATGATCTCAAAACGATGAACCTGATCGAACCGTCAGCACCATTACAAAGTCAATTGAATTCCAAAGCTGAGTCAATTTCAGAATTCAAAAAAGAAACAAACACTTTCTTGGATGAACTATTCAATACGTAAGAATTTTTGTTTCAATTTACTAAATTCATATATGCGATGCCATTTGTTCCTTGCAATTATTCAATTGTATCCAATACTGAATTGAATGAATTTTTTTCTATTTTTTAAAGAGTGAATCCCCGCTCGAGAGTGTGGCAAAATTCATGGAGCAGCATGTACGATAAGGAAAATCAATTTATGCCAACCAAGCGACCAAAATTTGGCATGCAAGAAAATTCCGATTCTCAACAGCTATCAAGGGGCGCATATATGGCATATTTGGCTAGAAATAAAATTCATAAATAAATTATGGACTAAAATTATTTTTATCATTATATTTGTGATTTGTGTATTGTCAAATCATTTATATTGGTTTAAATGTATTAAAAAATGTGTGGCAAGTCAATTGCTTCAATATAAAACATCAATTTGTTGTTATCAATTAGTTCTAAATTTTGAAGGATCTGTGATTTGAGAGATCCCTCAACCCATGTACTCAAATACGAATCAGTTTGGGGAGATCCCTCATGTAATACGTTTGTAACAATCTGTTTGTAACGGGGTCTCTTTACTTGGTATTAACATTGAGAGTTCATATTTTGTTGAGTAAGGTTGCTGCCATGATCAATCTTATAATTTCGATAAAAAAATTCTAATTGTGATTTATTATTGCAAGTCATTGAGCATAATTATGGCTAGAAAAACCCGGCGCCAGCTTAAATCTAAGGATGTATTGTCGGTAAGTCTTAAAATGTTAAATCGATATGAATTTGGAGCAAAATGTTTTTTTTGCCATATGGCAAGCATATGCTACTGAACGGGAAAAAAACAAACTGCACCTCAGTTCTTTTGATGAAAATGTGTGCTTTACACAATTGCATGAATTGTACTGCGGCCTTTTGTGATTTATTTTCTACGCACATTCTTTTTGCTGTGGCAATTGGAAATGATTAATGATATTAACCAGATTTGTTTAAACTCCAAAATAGGTAAATGAAATTCTTATCAAAAAATATCAAATCAAACCTTGTCGAGTGAATTTGACAAGAATGACGTTCTCCAAAATCCGTATGATGTGTTCAGCCAGATCGGAAAATGGTGAAGATCTATCTTGCTGTGTACAGCAAGAAGAAGCCAACACATTTTCCATAAAGGTTCGAAGAATCTCTTCATCAACACATATTCCATCAAAGAACATTAACATGGAAACAATTGCAGAAGAATCCAATGTTCGGATGAGTTCCAAGATATGCGAACGCTCTCCCCCAAAAAATAATAGTGTGGAGATATGTTCTGGTGATATATCATAGAATCCTCGAAAAAAAACGACATTGTTGGTAGATGGGCCGGATCAAAAATTGGGTATTGTTTTTGTTATTTTAGTTCCTCCTTTTCTACTCATCTAAACTGATTGGCTTTGATCTCTTTTAATTCAAATAGATATTTCAAAAGAGCGTTTATCAAGTTCAAAATCTCTAGCACTCAGAAAACGTCAAACGAAACCACGAGTAAATGAGCCGGAACGACAATTGGGTATGGTTTTTATTTATTTAGTTCCTCCTTTTTTCTCATGAAAACTGATTGTTTTCGTTCTATTTTAATTCAAATAGATATTTCAAAAGAGCGTTTACCACGTTCAAAATCCCGAGCAATCAGAAAATATCGACCTGAACCTCGGGTTTGCACAAACGTTCAAATGGGGGATGTCGTGCTGTGTAAAATGCGCGGCTTCTGTGAATGGCCAGCATTCGTGACAGGATTTCAAGCGAATTTGATCACGATTGAGTTTTTTGGTGACCACACCAGCCATAAAACAGCCATTCATAATTTATATAAATTTGAAGACTCACACGACCTCATCTTAAAGAATCTCGTATCAAAAAAAAGACAATTATATGCAAAGTCCGTCAGAGAGGCTGAAGGTGTACTCCAAGTACCAGAGGAAATGAGTATTTTCACATTAGCTAAAACTAATTAAGTCAACTTGTTTCACACTCATCATTTCATTAAAAGTGTATGCAATTGCACAGTACAGTACACAAATATAAATAAATAATCAAATCTGGTGATTAAAAACGAGTGAAAAGTTTTTTTTTGTTTATATTCTATTTCAGCATAAATTGTTTCAAATTTATCATTGGCATGAACATAGATCATTGGCATGCAATTTTTACTATATTGAAGTGAAATTTATTAATTTGTAATACAACTCAAAATTCAATTAAAATGAGATTGTGATGATGATTTTTATACCTGCACCTTAAGACGTAAATGTAAATAAATATTTAACCGTTTTCAATTAATTTATTATTTCTCAAAATAGCTCAGCTCTAGAAAAGCTTTTTTGTTGATGCGGACTAGATTTAAATTGATCTAATCAGCCACTCGAGCCGAGTAATATTTGATTCGAGTCTTTATGCTCGCTCATTCAAATATCACATTCACCTGTGAACATAGAGATCCTTCAAATATTGGGATCCTTCAAGTATAGAAATTCTTCAATTGACATTTTGTGCTGTATGTTTGTTTCATTCATAGTCAATTTTTATTACAAACAAATTTATAAGAGAAAATTGTTAAATTATTCCAATAAATTTCAAAACAATATTGGTTTTAAATGGCAAAAGTGAAAATATTTGACCAGAAGGCCGCAAAAAACCGCGCTCGAGTGAAACATCACCGAAAAATTAAAAAGTTGAAAGCAATACACGAAATGTATATTCGAAATCAAATAAATTTTAAAGAAGATAATTCTATTGACACAATGGCTAATAATTTTTTGGAGCCTGAACCGCACCAGAGTGACAAAGAAACTGAAATACTTGAGAAACTAAGATATTGGACTGTGCATCATGGAATAACAAAGAGAGCACTCAACGATCTGCTTATCATACTGATATTTGCTGGATTCAGCTTTTTACCGAAAGATAGTCGAACCTTAATGCGTACACCCGTTCACGTTCCAATCACAACATTAAATAAAGGAAAGCTATGGTACAATGGAGTAAAAAAGTGTTTGGAAACATCGCTTGCCAATATATCTCGTGGAATGACCATCACTCTAAACTTTAATTTTGATGGTCTGCCAATAGCCAAATCTTCAAATATGCAATTCTGGCCAATTTTATCAAGCATTCGTGGTATGTGTCTCTTAAAAACATGTGGTTCATAGAAAAAAAATTCGTTCATAGAAAAAAATACACAATTACAGAGCTACCCAAAATTTCACCAATGGTTGTTGCAATATGGTACGGAGATTCGAAACCCATTTTGAAAGAATACATCGAGTCCTTCGTAACGGAAATGGAATCAATCCTTGAAACTGGTCTGTTTATAAATGGGCACCATATCAAAATACGTTTTGGTCTTGTAATTTGTGACACTCCAGCAAGGTCGTTATTGAAAGGTTCGTGTATCTATAAAATGCTCATGCATTGGACATAATGACTGATGATGAAAATATTGTGTTTGAATAGGGGTTGTCAATTTTAATGGTAGACACAGTTGCCAAAAGTGTACAACGATAGGACAATACTGCAAACGATTCCGGCAAATGTGTTTTCCTGATCTCAATGCCAAACGTCGAACTGATGCTGATTTTCGAGCTCGAAAAGATGAAGCCCACCATAAAGATCGATCTTTACTAGAAAAACTTCCTATTGATATGATTTTCAATTTTCCTAGTTCTGATCCGCTCCATCTTTTGGATTTAGGTGTGGTTTTTTTTGCTTTTATCATCACATTTTGAATACAGGGTGGCTAAGGTTAACTGTCGGTATTTACTGGAAAAGTATTAGTTTTGCTTCGAAAATTCAATTCCACCGCGCTTGAGTAAATAATTACCGATCGGGCTCTCATTCTGCTAAACTCTCGCACAGGGTTTTATTATTTGATTCAGTACTTTGAACTGATACTTGGAATATTGGATCTTAATTCTAGTATTTAGTGAATTTCGAAATCAAATTGTTCAATTTGTCATCTTACAATCATAAATAAAACCGACAGATAATCTGGGACACTCTGTAGTATCAGATAAACCCGGAAAAGTATCACCGTATAGCCATAAATTTCATTTTTACCTTTAGGTGTGATGAAACGATGCCTAATACGTTGGGTGTTCGGTGAAAAAGGCTATAGTAGGAAGTGGAGTAAATGTCGTATCGAGCGAGCATCTCGACTGTTAGAAAATTGCCAGAAATATATGCCAAGTGACATTCATCGAGCTGTACGGAATTTAAACTGTCTGAGGAAGTGGAAAGGAGTTGAATTTCGTACGATATTGCTTTATGTTGGAATGGTTGTTTTCGAACAAGTGTTAGATAGCGATGAATTTAACCACTTCATGATTCTCTGCTGTGCAGCCCGAATTTGTTCGTCTAGTCTGTACAAGAATTACCTTCCAATTGCGGAAAAAATGTTCAAAAACTATGTGCAAAACTACAGTTCTATGTATGGCAAACACACAATTGGCAGCAATGTACACTTACTCACACACATTGTTGAAGATATGAACGCGAACAACGTAGGAAATTTGATGGAAATGAGCACTTATCCATTTGAAAACTGCCTTAGATTACTGGGTATGAAGCTTAAACATGGCCACCTACCTCTAGAACAAGTGTCTCGCCGCATTATTGAAATGTCGCAATTAAGTAGTAGCAGTGAATTGCCCAGTATATATGATGAGAACAAATTTCCACCCAAAATATTTTACCCATGTCAACGTGAGAATGTAACAGTTTATCGGAAAATTCAAGTTGCTCCGGATGTCGTGCTCAATAGTAAAAAATTGGCGGACTCGTGGTTCCTTACTAAAACCGACGAAATAGTGAGAATGGAATATGCAAAGACAGAAAATGACCAATACAAAATAGTGGGAACTGCCATCCGAGAGAAACATGCTGCCTTTACTGAACCAATTAATTCAACATGGCTAAAAATATTTGCTGCGGATAGCGAAATACTCGATGAACCACGCACTTATAATATGGACACTATAGTTTCCAAAATTATGTATTTACCGTACAAAGACGAATTCATATTCATTCCAATCTTGCACACTATCGATATTTTAAATGTTTAAACGTCAATTGACATGAGGTTTTTCAAATGAACATTACATTTTACATTTTGTTTCCCCACATGATGTTTGAAAAGTTAGATAGGACCAAAAACATAGATTAAACAAATGAGTAAAGCCAAGTATTGACGATAGCTTTCAAACGGTACCACTTAAAAATTCTAATAACTATTTACGAATGACAAAACGATCGTATAGGTCGATATTCCTCCATATTTTGAAAAGAAAAAAAACTATAGTTTTAAATTTTCAAAAACACAGTAGTTAATTGACATTGGATTTTAATATAATGACACATTTGTTCTATTATTATATAGTATTTGCAATTAATGTTTCGAGTGTCAGCAAAGCAATAAATATGTTGTTTCACTGATAACAATCAAAAGAGAATGCACATACATTTGTTTCTTTTTTTAAATTGTCGATGAGGTGCTTTCCCCTATGGTATACCAGAATTTCGTCGAATCTACCCCCAGTAATGGGGTTTAATATGTGTGCAATGTGGGTATCGTTAAGGACAACTCACACCCGAAATAAGCCCGCCTTTATCTGTTTTTAGTCCAGTTTTGATGGTCAACTGACTAAAATCGCTGTAAGATACGAAGTCATTATTATGAAAACCATTACATTTTCCAACGTCGTGTTTATGCGTCAAGCATTACATAAATGTTCCTTGGGAAGGACGGACGGACATTTTACATTTTGTCCGACTTGAGAAGAAGGACGGACGGATATTTTTCATTTTGTCCGACTTAAAAAGAAGGACGGACGGACGGACAAATGCCTCAGGACGGACGGACAAAATTTGTGTCAAATATGAATTTTGTTTGAAAAACTGACTAACGGACGGACAAAAATTCTTGTTTGTCCGTCCGTCCTGAGGCATTTGTCCGTCTGTCCGTCCTTCTTCTCAAGTCGGACAAAATCAAAAATGTCCGTCCGTCCTTCTCCTCAAGTCAGACAAAATGAAAAATGTCCGTCCGTCCATCTTCTCAAGTCGGACAAAATGAAAAATGTCCGTCCGTCCTTCTCCTCAAATCGGACAAAATGAAAAGTGTCCGTCCGTCCTATTGAAAATCACGGACGGACGGACGGACGGACAACATCCTGTCCGTTGTACACCTCTAGATGGAACCGTGCCGATTGCGAATAATGTTTTAGTATTTATGGTAACGGTCCTTAATTCTAATATTCCCATTCTTATAGAAAAAATACTGACCGTTCTTCATGAGAACAATGTAAAAATTGTCGATATCGTTTTTGACGGCCTGAAATCAAATCAACCAGCATGATGGGAGCGTCTTTCGATCCGAAAAATATTGTTCCATTTTTTCCACATCCAGTAGATGATAATCCAGTTTATATACTCTTAGATAGTTGTCATATGCTGAAGTTGTTAAGAAATGCACTAGGCGATCTCAAAAGTATTAACGACCCAATAAATGGACCAATCAAGTGGTTTTTTTTCGAGATGCTCGAGGTATACCGTGCCAATTCTAAATTTGTTACACATCGTCTGAACAAACGCCATTTGCAATATGATCGAAATCGGATGAATGTAAGGTTAGCCGCAGAGACATTCTCCAATTCTGTAGCTGCCTCCATGAAACACTTAACAGAATCCGGTGTTGCCAGCTTTCAAAATTGTGAATCCACATCATACTTCACAGAACAAATCAACAATCTCTTCGACACTATGAATACGCGAAAAATGGCATCGCAACAAGGGATCAGATTTTCGGAGCGCTCTGAATGTGAATAACGCTGCTTCCGTTTTCAGTTTTTATGATAAAACAATAAAATACCTAAAAAGGTTAAAGTTCAACAGGATGTTATGCATTAATTCACGGCGGAAAACTGGTTTTGTAGGATTTATAGTAAATATGATCAGTATACGTCATCTCTATCAGCACTATGTACTTTCGGGCCAGCTGACGTCATTGGGAACTTTTTACTTATCACAAGATCCGCTCGAGAGTCTATTCAGTCGCGTAAGAGCACTCAACGGCAGCAACGACAACCCCACAATTCAACAATTCAAATCGTCTATTCGAAAATTGCTCTTTTTTAATGAAGTACTTCAGACACGTGTCTTCATCTGAATTCGCAAATTGCAAGGACAGTTTGGATATTTTAACTGTTTCTTTTGCGAAATCGAAAAGGCAAACATTTGATGAGCAAGATGAGATCAGTTTGATGGATTTTGGGGAAAATGCTGTTGGAGGTAACACTGATGATGAATATATTGCCGATGAGGCTCTCCATGAAGAGGAAAATTTACAAGACCTTACAAACTTTGATCCTCAAATAAACACTAAGGAAGAAGCTACAATAGCTTTTTTTGCAGGGTCTGTTGAGGCTAGGCTACAGTCCAAAAGATTTGAGTGCTCTCATTGCGAATCTGTCATCACTATCAACGACAAAGTGGATGGCATATCTTTTCACAACATTAAAACTCAAAGACCATGCTGCTCAACGTACTTGATCTGCAGATATACTAATTACTATGTTGATAACTTATCAATGATACGCAACAGAAATAAGAGAATTACAATCTTTAATGGTCAATAATTTAGCGCGATCCAACCAAACGACTTCCTGTCGGTCTTGTTGGCTGTACTATGGAAGCGTATGGATGAAATTTATACTGTACCGTACTGTACCGATATTGTGTGATTTAACACCACCAATGTTGTAAATTTGATGCATCCAAACGCATCCAAACTACTAATTTTAATTTGAACACAGTCGATCACAGTTCTTTTTTGTGCAAATTTTGTTCCAATCGTCAATGATAAAAAATAATTAGCAGTTATTTGTAGATGTACATTAAATTCAGTTTAATTCAATAACATTTGTGTACCTGTCGATAACGATCTATAACACCGTGCGACACATGTTCTCACCAAGAAATAAGACCTATACTATTTTTCAGTAGGGGTCAAATGATGATACCAGGTGCCCTCGGTTTGTCTCTGGTACGTCATAATTTATTTTTATGCATTTAGGAACTTTTCAATGCTCCAGTAATTTTTTGGACAGTTTAACCCCTATGTTCCGCCCTTCAGGGGTGAATTTTTTTGGTCAATAATTTTTCGTTACGCCAAGATCTACAACTTTGCTCAAGACAGTAAAATCAAATTCTCAACCGTTTGCGATATATTTCTTTCTAAATATCAATATCATCACTAAATAGCAAATAATATCAAGAACCCACCATTTTAAATACTCGCTTATATCTCGTAAACAGTTGGAATTTCGATTTTACTGTCTTAAGCAAAGTTGTAGATATTGACGTGATGAAAAAAAATTCTGTAGGAACTGACCCCAAAAAATCACTCCAACGGGGTCAAATATAACCCCAAATATTACAATTTTCAGGGGTTAATGCGCCCTTCGGGAGTGGTTTTTTGGGGTCAGTTCCTACAGAATTTTTTTTCATCACGTCAATATCTACAACTTTGCTTAAGACAGTAAAATCGAAATTCCAACTGTTTACGAGATATAAGCGAGTATTTAAAATGGTGGGTTCTTGATATTATTTGCTATTTAGTGATGATATTGATATTTAGAAAGAAATATATCGCAAACGGTTGGAAATTTGATTTTACTGTCTTGAGCAAAGTTGTAGATCTTGGCGTAACGAAAAATTATTGACCCAAAAAATTCACCCCCGAAGGGCGAAACATAGGGGTTAAAATGTCCAAAAAATTACTGGAGCGTTGAAAAGTTTCTAAATGCATAAAAATAAATTATGACGTGCCAGAGACTAACCGAGGGCGCCTGGTATCACCATTCGACCTCTACTAAAAACTAATATAGGACTTATTTCTTGGTGAGAAAAAAAATCAAATTTTGTCGCACGGTGTAACAATAAACGACAATAAAAATAAACCGATTCCACATTGGTAGTTTTATTGAGAACCGTTGAGAACGAAGTTTTTTATTCTATGATATAAATAAGTAAACAAACTTCTTATTCTGGTGTAAAATTGCGTTTTATTCGCAAACGTTTTCGAAAGCCATGCTTTCATCATCAGGCGAGCTGAAAAACTGAGTTCAAATAAAATTACATCAACAATGTCTACTGATTTCAATTTGAAAAAACAATAATGAGTTCAACAAAAATGACAAGTTGAATGACACAAAATGTAAACATTAAATTTGAAAGTACATAACGATTGACAAAAAATGCATGGATGTTAAATTAAGCAAATGAGTAAATGCAATCAATATTTCCCATCAAAAATGTCTTTGGTGCTTAGCTGTTTTGAAAACTTACACAATGATGTTACTTGTGAACTTTGTATGTTCATATTGTGTCTCTTTGTTTTGTAAATATACAAGTTTTCATAAGCATCCAAATATTGTGGCCGATTTACCTCTTTCAAAAGCCTAAAACCAGCGAATTGGTGTCCATTTTCTAACATGTGATCGACTGGTGTTGATTTGCCGATTTGCCCCTCATGATATGGTTTATAATGTTCCGAAAAACGCTTTTCACATGCTCGACAACTCTGTCCTATATAAACCGAATCGCAATCAGTGCACAATGCTGCATAAATGCCCGACTTTTTGTGATCTTCCACCTTGTCCTTTGTGCCACCCAGATGCGTTTTCAGCCTATAACCAGTGCTATTTGGTGATAAAGTCACCGAATGCTTCTTGAGTATTCTTGCCAATGGTATCATGTTCGCTTAATGGAGTCAAAGATGTTAAGGTGCCCATTTCCTTATTTTGTTGGTGTTTTTTTAACAAAGAATCAACAATTTTTCGACTGTAACCATTCGTTTCCGCAATTTGGTGGATTTTGTTTACCTCTGCGACAAAATTGTCTTGACTCAACGGTACGTTGATCGCGCGACACAATGGAGACAGTTACATTATTTTGGACACTAAATCGTTTGCCAATTGTCATTTTAGCTTTGTTCGGATGCTTTGAATGTATCTACGGCCAACAACAACGATGCAATTGATGGTTCTCTAGACGATTCCGATGGAAAGGAATCGACACCGAATGAAAAAGTCACACAAACCGCATTAAAATTCGATCGAGGATTCAGTGGTGCATATGGATATGTGCAACATCCCAACGTATGCAACATAATTATTTGTTATCGTCATAACTTTACTAATTAAATACCTTTATGAATTTTAGCTCGCCAATGATCGATTGTACTTAAATTCAAGTGTACACATGAAATCTGATCAAATCAGAAAACCGAAATGCATGAACAATGCAATAACCTTTGATTCGGCATTCATTTGCTATGTTCTTGAAATGTTGTTCAGTGATGATGTATTAAGAACTAGCTCGGTTGGCGGTGGAGCGTCCAATTTCAATGGAACGTCTCACAGTCCTCTTGATCCTGAAAAATTAAAGTTTTTGAATGGTTTGTACAAGAGAATTACATTTATTCTTTTGTCATATCCATTTGATATTGTGTTAACTGTGTCTTTTCCACATTTTATAGAACTGTTTTCCATCCGAGTTGATAATGATGAAGAGAGAAAAAAACAATTCACGAAGTATGTCAACAAAAAATGTAACAACAAGCGGCGAAGCACCATGAAAAAACGTTGATTCGGCGTATCTTGAACAAAAATGTTCTTTAAATCATATTTCTTTACCAAACTAAAAATCCGTCTAGCTGTCGGGAACAAATTCATTTGACTTTAATAAAGATGATACTACTAAGTTTGTAGTACTAACCAATTTTCGTTCGTTAATTTTCCATTTTACTTTCTAGTATTCCAGTGTTTTCAGTACACGTTTAACAGTAACCAATTTGGATTTCATTTAAGGTTTAAGGTAATATGAGAACACAATGTTCAGTACAAACGTTCAATATAACAAAACATGTAAATATATTCCGAATATAAAACAATAATATTTGAAGATTTTGAATAACATGTAAGAACTATTCTTATATTGAGCAATACTCCAACACAATCATTGACATACGATCGACTTTTGTATTTCAAGCAAATCTATAGCAAGCTGTATGACATCTGTAAATTGATCACTGACATATTCGGTTGGTCTCTATCGAACGATCACTTGAAGAATCCGACGATATTACATATGCTAATCAATGTGAAATTAGTTTACCATTCACTGTTCGTAATTTTAGTGGCACTTAAATGAAAGATGACTCGACAACAGTTTGAAATACTTGTTGAAAAAGGATTCTGAGAGAGGCAAAGAGATCATAAAAACTACTTGCTTGAGTATAATAGCACATAATTTATTTGAATATATATAGGCTCATCACAAGGTTTATCTTTTTTGCAAAAGAAGAGAGTATGTCTTCAGGTTTTTTTTTGCAATTTCAATCGCAATACGTCTAAATGCTTCAAATCGCTTCTTTTCTTGGCGTGTGCGCTCTGAAAATATCTCTGTAAATAAAGTTCAATGTAAAACGAATACGTATAATTTGACACCAATGTAGAAATACTATTCACCTTTCACAAATTTCATCAAGGGCCGACTGAAATGTTTGATTGTTTCATGCTTGCCACAATAAGCAATATCTTTTTTATAGAAAACTTCAATCAATAGTATGCGAAGAAACATTTTATCATAGTCTTCGGTCCGATTTGAATAGGAGGCATTCATTTTTTGAGGCGTTGAACAACAGACACTTTCAATTTGACCAGGCCTTCCAAGTAATAGCGATCACCTTTCCCCTAATTTGAAAAAAATGATGTCAAGCTATGTTTCGAATAGATTCTCACAAAACACCTACATTGGTTTTGAAATAATAGTTTGCAGCGAATTGATAGTCATGGTAACGAGTGTTTATAAATGGCTCACTCTCATTATCCTCGTCAGTTGAAATGACCTCTCCATCATCACTGGCATCAGTCACAACTTCGTCCCCCAATCTTTCATTCAATTTACGCACAGTTTTTCTCAATGTGTCTCTTTCTGTTTCTAATTTCGTAATGGAAAGCGACAATTTGCTGGACGTGACCACTTTCACAGCACCCGAACGAAGCCAAAATGACAGTTGGCAAACGATTTAGTGTCCAAAATAATGTAACTGTCTCTGTGAGCTTCGCTTACATTTGGTG
This sequence comes from Aphidoletes aphidimyza, assembly GCA_030463065.1. Classification (NCBI taxonomy): domain Eukaryota; kingdom Metazoa; phylum Arthropoda; class Insecta; order Diptera; family Cecidomyiidae; genus Aphidoletes; species Aphidoletes aphidimyza. The sequence continues at coordinate 23,656,087 of CM059997.1, read as the reverse complement.
ATGGGACTTCAGTGCCAATTGTGCTATTCGAAGCACTTAAATCAAGCTCGGACAGAGTTTTTCCAATCGGTGCCGATTCCTTTCCATCGGAATCGTCTAGATCGTACCGTTGTTGTTGGCCGTAGACACATTCAAAGCATCCGAACAAAGCTAAAATGACAATTGGCAAACGATTTAGTGTCCAAAATAATGTAACTGTCTCCATTGTGTTAGCTACGCTTACATCAGACGATCGTGATGAGACTTCATGATTACTTTTATTCGGTGCCGATTCCGTTTCATCGACTTCGGATGCAGTTTCGAGTTCACTAGAGCTGGTATCTGATACTAGCAATTCAGAAAAAGAATTATCGCTGTCACTACTTATTTCCATATAATCAACTGGGCCAACAGTGTTTGGCAAAACGTCAATTTTTTTCCAGTTTTGTAATGAACAGGCGGTGCAATTCGCTTATTTTCGATGAATTTCAACCCGTCTTCTTCTTTCTCTGTAATGATTGTCAATGAGATAAAAACGATTTAGATGAAGATCATGAAGATCTGAAATCAACAATTATCAAAATGAGTGCAATACCAAAAGATTTGCAAACAAAACCGTTGTAGCACGCAGAAACACTCTTGTTGAAATAATATAAAATCGTTTCGAAATCGGGTACAGCATTCGAATCGGGCGAATGAAATACTTTTGTTTCTTGTCCCACCACGGGTTTTTCAATCCATTCCTTTTTGAAAAACAAAAAACCTTTGCTTTGAATAAAAATGGCAAAAAAATTCTCCATTTTTGTATGTTTTGTTGTAAATTATTTGCTGGTGTTTACTTCGATGGCAAAATCACTTGTACGTTAGACTTCACTTGTTTACATAAACTGTCAAACCAACCAAAACGACATCAACATGAACTGGGCGCGCCAAATTGATGGCGTCTATTTCAACTATTTCTACGATGTGAGTAAATTTTGCTTTTGATTTGGTGTGAACAAAAAATGTCGGGTAAGTTTTGTAGTGCTGCTATTTGTAGATGAATATAAATAAATTTTATTTTATTTGTTTTGGCAAATAGATTTGCGAGTCAAAGGCGACATTTTTCTTAGCATTAATAGAGCTCAAAGCTGCGGAAAAAAATGCTCCTTCAGATCGTGTAAAGAGAAGATAAAATTACACAGTGCGTCAATATCACTGCGATATGAAATTTTGAAAATCAAACGGTTTTATATTCCAAACTCTGGGAAAGTGTGTGTTCTTCATAATGAATTTTTTGTGTGGAGAGAGGCGAATATCCAAAATTCTGGACTCCCATTCACTGCCGAACAAATTAAAGATATAATTGAATTGCTTAGTATGCAACCAGAATCATTAAAGGCAATTCAATCAGGTGAAATATTCAATAAACAGATCATATGAATTTGTTATTAACTTCCATTTCTAATTCTACTGCAGTGCTCGCAGACAAATCTGAATATCAAGTGAAGCGTAATACAGGCCTAACTCCATCGTAGTTCGAAGACCTCTTCTCAAACTTACCTTCACTCCGCAACACTTTCAATGACAATAGAAGTGCATCAACTTGTAGTGCGTGCGTATGCATATGTGTCGCCGCAAGGTAAGTTAATTGACAATTAATAAATCACTCTTGTTTGAGTCTTACGACAACACACACGCCTTTCATTTACTGTCTTACTCCATACTGATATATGGCGACCAGCTAAGCGATTAAAAAGTGATGACGAATTCAATTAAATAATCGACGAAAAATGAACAACGAATAAATAAAATTACTAATAATAATGACAAATAAATAAAACTTCATTAATAACAAATTGTGCGTATCTATAAAATAAATTGAATATTTTCTAAAATTTTGGAATTTGAAAGTGATAGACATTATTGATATATTAAAAAAAAAAAATTAACGAAATGGATCCGTTAACGTGGTCAATTGGACTTGGTGTAGTGGTTATAACGGGATTATCAACATTTTTCGTGACGAAGAACATATATACTGGCAGTGAGGGCCAATCAATTAAAGATAGCATTAATAACCAGTTAATCATAGAGAAAGAAAAGGACAGCAGTCACGAGTTTGCTCAATGGGTGGCTATAGTGATTTTGTTATTAATTGTGGTGTTGTTCGCAATCAGTTTTTGCCTTCGTTATGTGATAAAAAAAACATTAAGTCACTATAGTGCAAGGAATACAATCATAGAAGCATGAGAAAAATATGAAAGATAAAGAAATAGAAAAAGTCATTGAATAAATCAGAAATATATGAAACAAGATATTGAATAAGTGCATGTTAACAAAGACAAAAATTCCACTTCGAACATACGAATAAAAAAAAAAAGTGCAAGTTGACAAAAGCAAAATTTCATTTCGAACATTGAACTAAAGAGTGCATTCAATTTGCTTCATCGACAAATATCTGAGTCCAAAATACAAACTTCACTTCGAACATTGAAATAACGAAATAAAATTACACTGAGTGCATTAAAACTGTTGGAGTGACAAATATTTGAGTGCAAAATCCAAAATGCGGCCAGTGAACTTATGAATACGAATTGAAATGTGACACTGCATATAAGACACCGAGTGCTTGAAAGGTGCATTAGAAAAGTATATGGAAAAAAAATAAACAAACAAACAAAAACAAAAACAAAAAAAACACAGTTACATTTGACTTTTTTTTTTTTCCTCAACGCAAATCAAATTTTATGAAAACAAAATATAATGTAAAGCTGAAAGTGCACAATGACTAAAATATTTTACATGTGTAAACTTTTTTTTTTCCTGTGACGGGATGTTCAACAACAACAAGCTAAGTCCACAGCAACTTTTCACAACATTTCAACAATAAATGATGAAATAATATCAATTAGAATTTTAACTCGTTTGTCAACGTTAGGCTAAACCATTAAATATGACTTTTACATGAAACAATGAATTTAACATGAATTTGAATGAAATAATAATTAGCTGAATTTGAACGTTATTTGATACATTTATGTGAAACATAATATAAATGCAACTATTTTGATTGATTTTAATGCGGTTTCTATTTGGACGACATTTATTAATAGCTATTTAAAACACATTCTAAATCAAACATGATAACTAAAGCATGGGGAATTTAATAATTACTCAAGGAATTTGCAATTTATATATATAAAAAATGGATTTGAATCAAGGGGCAGATCACTCAAAAGTAATTCAAATTAAGCTAGTAATTCCCAAAAAATTGAAGTAATTCCCTCAATGCAATGTAATTCCCCCAATGCAAAGTAATTCCCAAAGAGAAAAGTAATTCCCAAGCTGTGAAATAATTCCGCAGTAATTCTAATAGATATAAGTAATTCAAGTAAATCGATTTTGGTACATATTTTGACGTATTGGTTTCAAACGACACTCATTATAGAAAATTTTCAAGCGACATACACATTATAATGGACGCCTCTAAACAAAAACCGACAATCAATAGTTTAATTGAAACTGTTTGCGCTCTTAAGGCTGATCATCAACGTGTGGTGTATAAATTGAACAAAGTGAATGAAAAGTTACTTGCTGATTTAAAACTGTCTCGCCAGCAAAACATTGAAAATCAACAAAATATCGAGACCCTACAAAATGAGAACAAAGAGTTACTTTCTCAAATTGAGCAATTGAAAAGTGCAACTGACGAATCTGCAAACAATTATTGTGACTATGCAGTCGAAAAAATTCTGAATGATAAAGTGATGAACAAACAAAAATATTACTTGGTGCGATGGAAAGGTTTTGGAAAAGGAGATGATACATGGGAGCCAAAAAAAAACTTGAATTGCGCGTATCTGCTGGATAAATACGAACAATCGAAAATAAAAAAATAAAAAAAGTCGACGAATGTGTTTTGTTTTTTTTTCAGACAGCATAATAATAAACATACTTATTATATTATCGTGAACATCGATTTCGAAATTTGATACTTTTAGTAATGACCGGCTTATGACTCTTCTGTATGTTGCCAATTCGCTTTGATTTTCGCTTGTACACGGATTACGGTAAACCACTTCGTCATGTTTCGTCGAGGCACTTTGCATGTTCGCATATACTCACTTGTCATCGATCAGTCACAAATACATTTGAACGCGTTTGAACGTGCACGCACATTCAGTGAAATTCAGTTTGAGAAGGGTCGTTGAATAAATCCATATCATGGATTTTTGGTCCATAGTAGAATCCGATTTAAATGCAAAAGTTCCAAGCCACATCCGAAATGCATTTAGGTAAGTTTGATTAAATGTTTCATAAAATATTTAATAGCGATACTGAAGAATTGATTTTCATTCGAATGTAGCCATTGTGGTTTTGCTGAGGCGATACTGTTCGAGAGCATTAATGATGATGAAATAAAGGCAGTAGAAGAATTCGTCCGTAATGAATTGCTCGGAATTATATCAACAAATGCTGAAAAATCACTAAATGCCGATGAAATAATATTGGAAGAGCAACAACTTATCGAAAATTTCGGCGAACTTTATGCATTGAGCCCAGAAAAGTTTCGATTTCAAATTGGCGACAGAAAATTCATTATGCTGATTCAGAACCATATACGAAACGAGATAAAGAACAAGGGACGAAAGAGAGCAATGCAGCATTTCGGATATAAAACTGTACAAGCGAAAAAGAAAAAGCAAGAGTGCATTCAATTTACTGAACATGATCCTATTGAGTTCAATGAATGTGGCGATGACGATTATGACTCGATAAAAGAGCTAAAAGCAAAGTTGTTGAAACTAATTTTGAATAAATTAAAATCGTTGGCAGTTCCTCAATTTCTGATCGATAAGTTTACCGATAATTTGGTCAATGTCAATGCAGAGAATAACAATGTAACTGGTGAATTTGTGTGTATTGTTTGTTATGCGCAAAGTGAGACGCCTGAAAATGTCAAACCGACACATGTGTATTTAAGAAAAAAGTCCGGTAGGAGGTCGTGGGTTTTATCAAATTTCGTCTCACATTTTCATCGTGCTCACTCAAACGTACAAGATATCGAAGAAAAAAAACTTATTGATTCGAATAAGCAGAATTCTCAAAATGATTTGGACGAACATACAGATAGCGACCAGAAACGCACAGAATTTGTTGGCGATTGCTCAATTGAGTCGCTGAATATGATTTCTGGTTTCAATGCAAATGAAATGGACAATCTTGAAAAATATTTTAATGGCCAAATTTCAAAACAAGTAATTGAGATGTGGAAAAACGCTACATCTCACGGTGAAATATTTGAAGAAGTGCAGTGCACTGGCATTGATGATATAATTTTATCAATTGAAGTTGTAAAAATGACAAAAGATGGAAATTGCCTGTTCAGTGCAATTGCACACCAGCTGTTTGGACAAGACGTGAACAGCACCGAACATAAGAGTTCAACTGATAATCTAAGAGCTGAAGTGGTGAATTATATTCGAGACAACTATGAAGATTTTGAATTTGAACTTCGTGGGCGTGTCTACGAACTGAAAGAGCAACAAAATTCATACGGAATTAACCACATTAATGATATTGATGGCGCATGTAAACATTTTCTCGAAAAATGTTTGATTCTTTCAGGTTGCTGGGGAGGGGGGGAAACATTAAAGGCAGTATCATCTATACATAATGTAAATATTATTATTTTCAATGAAAATGGACCAGTTTACGCCATAAATAATGTTAATACTAATCGGGCAATTGCTATCGCGTTTCGCCTTTCAGGAAATGCCAGAACTCTTCGCAATCACTATGATAGTGTTTGCAACATATCATCTAGTGATATATATAACACGGCAAAAACTATTTCTAAGCACCTGAATCAAGCATCCAATTCGATAGTTATTTTAGATACGTCACAAGAATGAACACACACACACATACGCACACACGTTACATCATTACGCTAAAACACTGCAACATTTACAAAAAAACACAACTATTTGATTACGATTTTTTTATTCCCTTTGAAACTCATATTCATCAAGTATTTATTTTAACCACATTATCGTTATATATTTATTGATAATAGTTATGTTTAGTTCAAGAGTAATCGCTAGTAATGATTTTTTTCTAGTTGACTAAGAATTTTTTTTCATTACAATGAAAAATGCAAAATTTATATATTTGATAAGTGAAATAAAATGTATTGAAATGAATGTTGAATCTAAATTTTCTAACTACATTTTTTAAAGGCGTTTTTCATAGGTTTGTATCTATAAAGTGAACATTTCAATTTACGTTTGATTTCGTGATCCGTTTGTTTTTTATTTACATAATCATTTTCAGTTAATGCCATCACTCGACGATTTCTATCGGAGCTTATTTTTTGATATTCATTTCTCAAGAACCAACAAAGTGACATTTTTTTTACCACTTTGTTTTCATGTATCGCAACAAATGGGCTTTTTTCATCCGGTTTTGGATGTTTTTCAACGAAGTTTTTTAAATTGATATTTTTCAAGTCCGATGGTGTTAGTGGCTTAGTCAATGCGCTCTTGGTTTTGGCATTTGTTTTGGTATTTTTTTGTTTACTGTTTAAAGCGGCAATTTCATAAGAAAAAAGATTTGAACCATCCATAACTTCGAACCCGTAATGACTTGCAGTTTTTATAGCTTTATTTTTGCATTGTATAATTGTAGTTAAAATTTCATTTTTTGTTGGTAATTCATGAATGAGTGTATGTGCGTCATTTTGCTGTTTAGACTTGGGATAAACGAAATGTTTGGCATTGCAATGAACTATTTCATCTTGAAGTTGTATTTTGCTGACTCGTGACAGCACTTCCTTAACACTACAATTAGCAACAGTTGAATAGGTAGAAGTAAATGATCGAATTTTTCTGAATGTTGATTCGCATGCTTGGCTACTGTAGAGATTCGGTAAAAATAATTCTGGTAAATTATGTTTTTTTAAATAAAGCAAACATTGCACCAAACTATACGCATTAAGTTCAATACAAGAATAACAGTTGGCTGTTAAAAAGTTATCTTTTAATGCACATTTTTGGTTGGATTTAATATGTTTTCGCCAAATACGCAAAATGAAAACAGGATAAAATATCTTTTCAATTCTAGCAAGCGGATGCAAATTGACATCCATGTATGAGTCCAAAATATCCCGTATCATTTCGAGAAACAAAGCAGTGGCGTCACTATTTTTGACTTTCAATTTGAGTAAATTGGTCACTTTTTCACTACACATACGCAAAACAGATGAAAAATTTTGGCGATCGGATGGGTTCAGTGTGGATGGAGAAAGTAAATGCTGGTCTTTTGAAATTGTATTCAACAGAATGTATAAGTGTTCGATTTTGATAGCGTATTTGGGTCCGAATTCCAAAGATTTATTCAAGAATCGAAGTAAAAAATTTCGCAATTTGGTTCCAATATGAATTGGATCTTGTACGAAAAAAGGGAAGCGAAGGTTCTTAAAATCGCACGGAGATGCTTTTGGACGATTTGAATTAGAAACTATCTCTGACATTTTTCTCATTGCTCGATTGTATTTCGGATCAGAGTCCGAGGCGATTGTTAGAACTTTTATGTTTAATTTTGATAATTCATTCGTGATGTGCAACCATCGATTTTCAACATCTGTTGAAGTATATTTGCAGTCAGAGCCAAACATAGATAGGCAAAAAGGTGGAGCGTTACCAATCGGTTGTGCCATTATAGCAACTGCAAAACTTGAAATTGAATTTCCAGCTTGAAAATGTTCAAGTATCTCTTGAACGTTTCGTGCAGGAAATGCATGAGATATGGGCATACCAGTGTTCTTATCTATCGGCAACGTAAACCCAATAATTTGATTTACCATCGGATCATATTGTATACGGCCCTCAATTCGCGTGGCGTCGTCAGATATAGAAACTATTAATGGTAAATTGCGCTCTTCAAGATATTTCTTCAATTCCTTACATCTTAGCTCTCCCTCTACGATAACACAATCTGATTTTTTAATATATCGGTTAGTTGACACAATTGATGGCAATACTCCCTCTAGATTTCTTTGAATAGTATTGTATGCAAATGGACCACAAACCATACGTAAATAAGTTGCAAATTTTTGTATTTCATCGTCAAATCGAAACGCTTCCTTTCTTTTGTTCAAGTTGATATCGGCCACTGATTGAAGTATGTCGAGGAAGTATTTGGTACGTTGTATGGAATCATGTATTGGAAACGGCTCAGTTGAAGTTGACCTGTCATCGATCTTATTATTTCCAACAATTGGCGTTTTTTTGGGGAAATCCAAACTGTTTACATGAGTGACTAAAATACCAATTAACTTTCTGTCACCTGGTGGAAATTTGAATCGACTGGGATTTTTAGCAAATAATTCTCCAAATGCATCCTTTAACTCAGTCCCATATGGTAATTTGAATGCTTTTTTTTGCCATAATTCAAACAGTTCCTCTCTAACAAATTGTTCTGTTGAATCGATGTCAACACTGTTTATGGCTTTGAAAATCGCCGGTGCATTACAAAAACCACACAATCTGTTTGGATTAAGTTACGAGTTACTTTTTTTTAAATAATTTAATATAACAAGTATAGACTATAATGCTTACTGTAAACTATTCTTTATGTGATTTGGGATGAAAACTTGCAATTCAGCTTCTATTTTATTCCAAAAATCCATGGCTGTTGGTTTCAAATGGTAACCATTGGCAATTAGTTATGTTTTCATAGCAATATATGACAGAAGCATATTTTTGGAGGAAAGTGATTCAAAATGTGCCTAGGAATTCCTATGAATTCCCAGTAATGCAATGTTTGAGAAGTAATTCATTGTGTAATTCCCAATGGGAATGTAATTCCCAGTCATGACACGTAATTCAATGTAATTCAAAGTAATTCAAGTAATTCCTAATGTAATTCCTTGGGTGATCTACCCCTTGATTTGAATACATTTTTGATACAGATATATTTTTGATATTGATATACGATTTTACTAATGAGTGCAAACGAGGAATATAAACAGAGGAAAGAATATTTTTATAAGGTTTGCGGGAAAATTTTAGTTTATAAGACAGGAAATAGACCGTTGCCTCAGGATGAGAGTAAGTTAGAAAGTTTTAAATTAGAGGTCGTAACGGCATATAATAAATTTGCGGCATTTGTAAATGAAAACATAAAATTTCAAAAAGAAGAAACCCAAATTCAAATCCATCAAAGTTTCGAGACTACCTATAAAAAAAGATTGCTAGATGCATTGCATTTTTTGGGATTTCACGTGGATTTACCTCTTGATTTTGGCTTGATTAGTGAGCTTTTATTAGTACCATACAACGCGAATGATGGGTCGAATGAGGGTACAAATGTAGTAAACAGTGACTCAAATCTGATAGAGGATACTGAAACAAATGATGATTTAATAAACGACGTTGAAACGGACACTTATTTAAATGAAAATTTTGCTTCGAACTCGGCACCTGTACCCACACAACATACAAAAATGACTTCTAAATTAGAATTTTACAATTTATGTGCCAGAACATTCACAGAATACTATTCTGGTGATCCACTGTCACTGAATCCGTTCATAAATTCTATCGAATTGGCGGAAACAATGTGCGAATCAGACGTGCACCGCACAGTTCTGAAACAATTTATAATATCTCGTTTAAAGGGCTTGGCGAGTGATATAATGCCAACCGATATTGAAAATATTGCAATAATCAAAACGACGCTCAGATCGAAAATTAAGCCTGAAAATAGTAAGGTTATTTGTGGTCGTATGATGGCAATCAAGGCCGATAAGTGTAACCTCTCGGATTACTCGAAACGGGCCGAACAATTGGCTGACAGTTTCAAAAGATCTTTAATTTTAGAGGGCATACCTTTGGGTAAAGCCACTGAAATGGCCATTGACAAAACGATTGAGCTGTGCCGCGCCAACACAGACTCATCAATGGTTAAATCTGTCCTTGCCTCATCAAAGTTCGAAAGTCCGAAGGAGGTAATTGCAAAGTATGTCATTGAAAGTCGTACAGAAACGACTGAGCAACAAGTGCTCTCATTTAAGACAAATAAATTTCAAAATATTCGTGGTTTCCGTAGTAACCATAAGAACAATGGCCGGGGTTACCAACAAAACAGAAATTTCAATAATTTCCAAAATAACAACGGCGGTAATGGCAACGGCAACGGCAATTTTAGAGGTCGTGGCCGTGGTGGCAATTATCGTGGCCGTGGTCAAAATTATAATAATTATAACAATAATTATCGTAACAATCGTGGGGGTCAAAACCGTGTTTTCTATGCGGAAAACAATCAAGCCCCGCCGTCGGGGGCAGATACCCAAAACGTGAATGTCAATCAGGCGGAATACAGCAATTAAATGACAATAAAAATTCATCAAATTCAGACGAAACTGTGAAACGGGTATTCGCTATGAATTTGAACCTCTCTGACTACGTAGAATTAAATACAAATAAGACAATAAGCAATAGTAGATTTTTGGTAGATTCAGAGGCTGACATTTGCATTATTAAATTGAATAGTTTAAGGGGAAATTTTAACATCGATAAATCTAGCATTATTGAGGTAACCGGGGTAGTTAAGACACCAATTTATTCGTTAGGTTTCATTCAGTTAAAATTATACATTCAAAATTTGGAAATAACGCACAAATTTCACGTAATGCCGAACAATTTCAATATTCCAAGTAACGGTATTATAGGCAAGGATTTCTTGAGACTTTATTCATGTGTATTGGATTATGGTAGTCACACTTTCACTATCAGGACTAAATTGGGTGAATTGCACATACCGATGGGTGTTCACACCAAAAACAACGAGATTGCATTGCCAGCACGGAGCGAAGTATCTCGAATTTTCAGGTTTAGCGTTTCACAACCGTCGTTAATTTGTGGAAAAGAAATAGAACAGGGAATTTTTAGTGCAAACACGATAGTAAATGAATCAGGTGACATAAAAATACATATTGTCAACACGAATGATGAAATGAAAGTCATAAAAATGCCAGAATTGGATATAGTTGAATTGAAAAAATTTAAAGTTTATGAGATGACCAAAACAAAACCCGATGAAGAGAGAACAGAAAAGTTAATGAAAATATTGAGGAAAAATTATCCAAAATCAATCAAATTAAGACAGAGATTAGATGATTTATGCAGAGAATATGCTGATGTTTTCGCAGTTGAAACTGACTCATTGACGGTCAATAATTTTTATGAACAAAAGTTGAGAATAAAAGATGACGAGCCAGTGTATACAAAAAATTACAGACAGCCACAGTCACAGAAACAAGAAATAGCGCGACAGGTGAAAGAACTGTTAAAAAATGGATTGATAGAACCTAGTACATCAAACTATAATAGCGCAGTAATTTTAGTACCGAAGAAGGGCTCAGGACAAAACAAAAAGTGGAGAATGTGTATAGATTATAGGAAGGTAAATCAAAAACTAATTCCGGATAAATTTCCGCTTCCGAGAATAGATGAAATTTTAGACAATCTAGGTAGAGCTAAGTTTTTCAGTGTGGTTGATTTATTTTCTGGTTTCCATCAGATACCACTTCATACTGACAGTAGGGAAATAACGACTTTTTCGACGGAAGAGGGCAGTTTCCAGTGGAAAGTCTTGCCATTCGGTTTAAATGTGGCACCGAACTCTTTCAGTAGAATGATGAAAATCGCTTTCTCTGGTTTACCACCAGAACGTGCATTTTTGTATATTGACGATATAATTATCATAGGAAAGTCAGAATTTGATCATTTAAGGAATTTGAAATCCGTATTTGACATTTTAAGAGCACGTAACTTGAAAATTAACCCAGAAAAGTGCAAATTTTTCGAAACAAATGTCATATTCTTGGGTCATGAATGTACCGACAAGGGCATCTTACCTGACCAGAGTAAATTAAAGACAATGCGGGATTACCCAGTACCACATGACAAGGATTCGGTTAGACGTTTTGTGGCTTTTGCTAATTACTACCGCAGGTTTATTCGCAATTTTGCATTAATCACGCGGACATTGTCAAATTTAACTAGAAAAAGAGTGGAATTTGTTTGGGAATCTAAGCATCAGATGGCATTTGACAAATTAAAAGAGGCATTAATTTCGCCACAAATTCTTCAGTACCCAGACTTTACGAAGGAATTTGTAATTGAGGTTGATAGCAGCACGCTGGGCTGCGGTGGAGTATTATTGCAGGAGCATGATAATCAAAAATTGCCAGTCGCTTATTTTTCAAAAACTTTCCAAAAGGGCGAGAAAAATAAGGCGATTATAGAAAAAGAATTATTGGCAATATACCACTCAATTTTGGCTTTTAGACCATACATTTATGGTAGACATTTCACTGTCTTTTCCGATCACAAGCCATTGGTACATTTATTTACGATGAAAAATCCCGCTTCCAAATTATTGAGAATTAGATTTGAATTGGAAGAGTACGACTTCGATATAGTGTACATAAAGGGGAAAGACAATATTTTGGCTGACGCTCTATCACGCATACCGTTTAGCGAAATAAAGGAGTTAGGAAAAGATAGCAAACAAATTTTAGCAATCACTCGTTCGATGACTGGTGATTTGCGGAAAATCAGAGAAACTGAAAATGAAAAGAAAAATGATAGGAACAAAGAAAATGCAATTAAAAATGTGCCGGTTTCAATTAGTGAGAACGGCTATAACAAGAAAATACCGCGAATAAGAACATTTGAAAATGAGAATGAAATAATTATATGCGCAAATTTAAAACACAAAACAATTTTTGAAGTAAGGGCAGCCATGAGTGACAAATTGCACTTCGAGTCAATCTTGTCAGCTTTAAAACGAGCCATGGTAGAAAATAATTTAAAGAAAATTCAATGGCCCAGTGATGATCTAATTTTTAAATATATAAATGCGGAATCGTTCAAAGAGGAATGCATGAAAAAAATAAATGAATTCAAAATAATTATCACAAATCCGGTAATAACAGTAACTGACAAGGGAAAACAGCAGTCGTTGATGAAAGAATATCACGAAAGTATGCTGAGAGGAGGTCATTGCGGCTCTAAAAAATTATATGCGAAATTGAGATCGCTATATTTTTGGAAAAACATGAGCAAGCATGTGACAGAGTTTGTGCGAAAGTGCACAACGTGCAAACTCACAAAGCCCAAAATCGCAACGAAAGAGGCGATGAATATTAGCTCAACGGCTCAAAAACCGTTTGATCTAGTGATAATTGATACAATTGGTCCGCTTCCCAAGTCAATTAATAATAATCTATACGCAGTTACCATTATATGCGATTTATCAAAATATTTGATAACGTGCGCTGTGCCAAACAAAGAAGCAAAAACAATTGCAAGGGTGCTTTTTGAGGAACTTGTTCTCATTTATGGCATACCTAAATCAATTCGAACGGATTTGGGAACGGAATATAGGAACGAAATTTTAAAAGAATTGTGCAGTTTGTTGAACATCGAGCATAATTTTAGCACTGCTTATCACCATCAAACGCTCGGAGCGATTGAACGAAATCATCGCGTTTTTAACGAATACATAAGAGCGTACTCAATCGGAGACGATTGGGACATTAGACTTAAATATTTTACTTATTGCTATAACACTTCATTCCATAGTACACTTAATTTGGAATTCACTCCATTTGAATTGGTCTTTGGCCACAGAGCAAATCAAGTTGAGTTTCTGAAATATCCAATAGAACCAATATACAACATTGAAAATTACGTTAAAATCCTAAAAAATACATTGCAATTGGCACATCAGAAATCCATAGAATTCATAGACAGATTAAAATTAAGAAACAAACAACAATATGACAAAACAATTAACCCAATAGACGTGAAAATAGGAGATCTAATTTTAGTAAAGAGGGAACCCTATAATAAACATCAACAAGTATATTCGGGTCCACACAGGGTAAGAAAAATAGAAAATGAAAACTTAATAATTGAAATAAACAACAGGGAACATAAGATTCATAAAAACAGAACGGTTAAAGCATAGAACTACATAAATGTAATAATCAAAGAAAAACAAAAAAAAAAATTTATATTGAAAACAAAGAAAAAAATAACAATTAGAAATCAGTAAGAAAAACGCATTTATCGAAAGTAAATTGAACAGAATGATCAACTGAGATGTACTTTTCTTAAATTCATTTTAGAAAATAATTAAAAAAAAAGAAATGAAAAAAAAAGCAAAACTGAGAAAATTGTAAGATTTCACACCTCAAAAAAGGGGAGGTGAACAAGTAGGTGTTATATTGTAAACACCAACTTTCCAAAAGGGGGAAGGTGTAGTGCGTGCGTATGCATATGTGTCGCCGCAAGGTAAGTTAATTGACAATTAATAAATCACTCTTGTTTGAGTCTTACGACAACACACACGCCTTTCATTTACTGTCTTACTCCATACTGATATAAACTGCATTGTATATATATTTGATGAAAATGCGCACAGGTTGGGCCAGCGAAGATATTGCGAGCATGTTCCACCTTTCTCAAACCACAGTTGACCGCCAAATAAAAAAAGTACGTAAGTGTGCTTGAAAACGACTTTCTATACAACCATGTCAACTATATACGAAGCCATGAAGACCTAGTCGGCCACAGTACGATAATATGCCGCGAGCTGTTTGGCGATGAAAAAGTTATTTTGATTTGCGACGGCACGTATCTCTTTTTGAATAAAAGTAACAACCATGATTTTCAACGTAAAACGTACACCAACCAGAAAAAGAGAAATTTTTTGAAAATCATGATGTGTGTTGCTAGTGATGGTATGATATTATTTGCTCTGGGGCCATATGCAGCTCGCGATAATGATGCTACAAATGATCGAAGAATCAACAGATGCGTTGGAAGGTACTCGACCAGGTGACGTCCTTCTTCTAGATCGTGGCTTTAGAGACTGTGTACCATTTTTCAAGAATGAAGGTTTTGATGTAAAAATGCCAAGTCTGCTTCAGAGCTCTAAAAACAAATCACAATTGTCCACAAAAGAAGCCAACTACACTCGCTTTGTTACCCACCCGCTTCATAGTTGAGACAAGAAATGGTCATCTCAAAACAATTTGGAAGTTTTTTGAGTCTCACAAAAATCCGTTGGCCGTGCCACATTTGACAACAGACTTCCAAATATGCTGTGCTTTAGTGAATAAGTACTATCGGACCTTCGAATCAAAAGAAGGCATCGCAATTGATATTGCTCGCAAAATGAAGGAAAGACTGGATACAAAAAATGAACTGGCTGCAGTTGTTAAGAGCGTGGCCTTCCAGCGGATCATAAAGCAGTTTGTTCCATTTGACGACCTCGATTCATTGCCTACATTGAGTGAGAGAGATTTGGTTTTCATAGCCCTTGGAAAATATCAAATTAAACAAGCTGCATCGTACGCGCAAGATCACATTAAAGAAAATGAAAATAGCTTCTCTATATTTGCTTTACCGGATCATATGTGTCACAATTTCATCGCACCTTTCGAGACACCAGAAAACTCGCCCATCATTCTATTGATTCAGCTTAAATCCCGACACATAAGCAGAGAACATTATAATGCATTTGTAGTCGTCGATCGAAATGGTGAGAACGAAAATGCCGTTTTAGGCCATTTTTGCGATTGTTATGTTGGTTCACGTACAGTGAGCTGTTGCAGTCACATAATGACAATTGTTTGGTATGCGCTATATAAAAAACATCGCATGTTCCGAAACCAGCCGGATTCCTGGATGATATATTCAATATAAATACGATCGAGCCAATTGATTGAATGTTCACAACATATTAATGTTTTAATAAAATATTTAATTTTCATAAAATACACGTAAATATGTTGTTTGTTGAAACACTTATTACTTTGTTTACATTTTAAACAGAAGAAATGTCATGTAAGCATATCGGCTGTGTATTCTCATGAACATAACCTGACTTTACATGCGTAGACATGTTCAGACAGGAATACACATGCTCTCAATGCTTCACATTTAGTTATTTTATAAAAACCTATTAATTATTAGAATTGACAAGTAACCGGAAATTCTTAAATATTTGAATTGACATATTGGTTAAATTCATTATTTCCAATTGACAATTGTTTTGGGATCAAACACAAAGCATGTCAATAAATAACAATTTAAAATCCATTTATCATTATAATTGACTAGTAACCGGAAGTCAATAGCCAATAAGGTAGATATAAAAGGACAATGGAATTCATGGGCTATTGTCAAAACCAGACAAAGGAGAGGAAATAAAAGAATAAATCCTTTTCTTCTTTGATCTTGAAATATCCTTTCGTCTACGTAGATCTACAGATTTATAGATTTATACTTTTTAATTTTAACTAAAATTAATCCAGATTTGACATAATTTATTGCTCATAAATAATGTTATTTATGATCAATGATTGTCACCTCTGGAATTCGGGAATAAGTTTCCCACGATAAGCTACTAGATTTTAGTATAAAAGGACTGAGCTCACTAGCCAGATCGTTCAGTCTCTATTTGAAGTTCTTACCGTTAAGATCAAGTAAATAAAATCGTTGAAAATTATAAAATTGTGTTTTTCATCAAAGTAACAAGCTTACATTTGGCGCTGCGAACAAAGTTAAATAACTTAGAAAAATCGTGATCAAACAGTTTAAAAGACTTAGAAAAAATCCAGTAAAAATTAAATAACTTAAGAAAATCGTGATTAAAACGACTTGATAAAACTCAAACATAATTGAAATAACTTATAAAAATCACCAGGAAACTGAGGAAAATTAAAACAGTTTGATAATCGACGAAAAATAAGTTCTAGAACTTATAAGAATTCATACATTTTTTTTTCTAAGAGAAATCTTTGCTTTTAACAAAATAAGTCAACAAAATTGAGGACTTAGGAAAATCAAACACATTTTTAACACAATTGTGAAGTTTCAACATAAATTGAGAAAAATAAACTCAGCATTTTACGAATTTCAACGATACGATACATACATCGGAAAATTGAAGAGGAAAATATTTGAATTAATCACCAATAAACCGAAACCTCTTCTGACTTGAACTGAACCACATCTAATAAACAAAGAAGAATATACTGAGGCTACAACACAACAACACACAAGACAGGGAATAATTGGATTCACAACTCTATTTTTTGGAACCAACGGAAATCAATTCAACAGGATAGCAACCGGATTCAATCTAGAATTTATATTAGATCAATAAGTGAGTAGAATTTTTATTCATTTAATAAATTTGATCAAACGACGATAGCTTAAATTATGTGAATCAAGGGACTACCATATGTCTCTGTTAAACACTACAGTAAACCTTTCACAATTACGAATTGAGAGAACCGGTTTGATTAAGAAAGTCACTAAACTCTTAGAAATATCGGAATCACGCCATTTAACAAGACAAAGAGAATCACAAGTGTTACAACAATTAGATAAACATCAAAAACAAATTTACAAAATCGACGTTATACTAGGAATAGAAAGGAAAAAACTAAACGACATAATAAATACCTCACTTGAATCGGAGGCAATAATTCAAACAGAGAATATAACAAAAGAGATTGAACATGGGGAAAGACACCGATAGGAAACTAGAAAAACCATCAACAAAATAACAAAACTAGGGAAACAATAGCGACATTAGCCAAAATTAGCAATAATCTCTTTCACTACATTTAATGTAATATAGAAGAATAAACACTATATTTGAAGTTATAAAGAGAATGAAATTGAACTGTTATCACTATTTTACCATTTTAAATTATTATTTCAAATAATCAGAACGATTTAACATTAATTAATGGATTAACCAACATACACTTTAATTGAAACAATAACTACGATCTGCTTTATCGGTGACATTTACGAATTACGAATTTAAACACACATACAAAAAACGTAATACGAAACAGACTATGTGTCAAACACAGTTAATATCAATATTCAATTCAAATCTAATTCTCATTCTGAACGTTTGAATGGTTGTTCATTGTAATATTGTAATATGTGAAATAGAATTGTGTGTATTATGGTGAGAATTTTAATTACTGCAACAATAATAAATAAATGTCGTTTTGTTTCATTTCAAATGATGATTAGTGAAATTGTGGCAAATTATTATTTCAGGCCGGAGAACGAAATAAGTGTTCAGCCTGGTCAAAGCTGGAAAAGTTTAATCGGGAGCCAATTCCAGCATGTATC
This sequence comes from Aphidoletes aphidimyza, assembly GCA_030463065.1. Lineage (NCBI taxonomy): Eukaryota > Metazoa > Arthropoda > Insecta > Diptera > Cecidomyiidae > Aphidoletes > Aphidoletes aphidimyza. The sequence goes on along the minus strand of CM059997.1, from coordinate 23,637,884 downwards.
AAAACGTTACTCATAAATAGTGCCTACGACACATTAACCAGCTTAAGACAAATTAATGTCGACACATTGCGCAATATCGAATCATTTTTAAGTACACACAAGGAATTCATCGAGCAACTGCAATGCTGTCACCATGATCACTACAAAAAACTCGATGTCTCCGAATTTTTGCCAGGCCATAAGGAAATCATTCTGGCTATTCCGTCAAAAATTGACGAAATGAATGGCAAAAAGCGAACTAACAAGAAACCAATCAAAGTACTCACTGACGATGAGTTGAAGGCAAGCTTGATTATGAACATGAACAGCTATGTCGAAAAGTCTGGATTTCAGCTGGAGGACGAACTTATATCGCAAATAAATATAGTTGATTTTCAACGAGGCACCGAAAATGAAAATTTTGTTTGTAAATGTCGATTTGTTTGTCCATTTTGTGCAAAGCCTTTCTCTTTGACTTACAAAACGTTTTGGAGCTCAAGCAACCTGACAACACATTTTAAACAACACTTTAACGATGAAGAATTTATGTCTCAACTTGCAGAAGAGTGATTAATGTTTTGAACAATGTAATTTCCTATTAGAAACGCCACATACCAGTGTTAACATGAATTTGTTTGCAAGTTCACTTGTTTATTCAATTCAAATAAACAAATGTAGCTCATTCATTTAGTGTCGTTGTTTGATAAATATATATATATGTATGTTAGCAATGAAATTGATCTCTTTGAGTTATATTCATTGGAAACAACAGAGTTTTATTCGTCAAATTTTAAAATAGAGGTGCTTTTCCGATATTTTTTATACCTAATTGTCCAAAATCATGGCCTCACTTGATTCGCCGGCAAAAAAGCGAAATGTGCCAAAGGTATTCACAGTTTGTTATTTATTATGTAGTGTATTCACTTTCTTTAGCTCGCCTCTAAATTCATTGTTCAATCATTTTAGAACCAAGGATCATTAGTTTCCTGGTTAGTGAAAAAATCCGAAGCCAAATGATGAAACCAATATTGAAAATAGTGAAGAAACTACTGTTGAACGAAATCATGAGGAAGTGCTAAACGAAAGTCTCGATGCACCTACTCAAAAAGACGATATTGGCTTTTACATTGGAGTTAATTGTACAGATGAAGAGAAGTATTGGTTGTTGAAAAATCGGTGGATTCCGGACGAAAATTACGAGTTCCCCGTCAGTACAACCAGAAATTTAAGATTTCAACGCAATTGGCTTTTGGGGTTTCCTTGGTTATCGTATTCAGTGAAATATATGGTGCATTTTGTCAATTTTGCTGCTTATTCGGTCAGAGTGAAGTTGGAAAAGGCAAACACGTAGCTCCCAATAATTTTGTGGCAGAACCGTATAAAAAATGGAAAAATGCCAAAGAACAATGCCATTCTCATCAAAGCCGTGAATACCACCAAAATGCTGTTATCAGTGCACAACATTTCATGGATGTTTATGAAAAGAAAATAGTTGATATAAGATCGCAGCTAAATACGGTCCGACTGGCTGAAGTTGAGCGGAATCGAAAAATTCTCGCATCAATAATCGAAACGATAATTTTTCTTGGCCAACAAGATATCGCTTATCGTGGACATCGGGATTCAGGCAACATTTCATCGGAATGTCCACTTCAAAACGATGGAAACTTTCGTTCTCTACTTCGATTCCGTATGGCTGCTGGAGATGATATTCTAAGAAAACACATGGAAACGTCGACATTTAAATGGACTAGTCCAAAAATTCAAAATGAGCTGATCGAAATATGTGGGAACTTCATTTTATATAAGCTCATTGAAAAAATTCATAAAGCCGGAATTTTTTCCATTCTTGCCGACGGCACAACTGATATTTCCGGTACAGAGTAGTTCTCAATTTGTGCACGATACATTGAAAATGTTGAAAATGATCACATCATTCGCGAAGATTTTTTGAAGTTTGTTCCGATTGTCGATGCCAGCGGAGAGGGACTATCGACGACAATTAAGACTAGCTCTAAAAATATGATGCTCAATTTGGCAAACTGTCGTGGTCAAGGATATGACGGAGCCAGTGCAATGAGTGGTATTTTTCAAGGATGTTCAACAAGAATATCGGCAGAATATCCCGAAGCACCATACGTCCATTGTGCTAGTCATTCCTTCAATTTGGCTGTGGGTGATGCTTGCCAAATTTCCTCCATAAAGAATACACTCGGCACAATCAATGAAATCATTAACTTCTTCCGATATTCTGCGAAGAGACAGTCGCAATTCAACGCAGAAATTGAAAAGTTGACATGTGAAATCAAAAAAAAGAGACTCCAAAAATTCTGCGAAACAAGATGGGTGGAGAGAATTCATTCTATTGTCGTATTCAAAGATTGTTTTTTGCCTATTTTCAATGCACTAGAAAATATTGCGTCGGTTGGCAATGATGAATCCTCCAAAAAAGCATTTATGTTAATACATGCCATCAAAAATGGAGAATTCATTGTTACAATGATTGTTATCCACGAAATTTTCTCGTTGATTGCGCCTTTATCTAACTCACTTCAAGGAAAGCAAGTGGATTTGGCATCAGCTATGGAAATGGCCGATAATGTGAATAATATACTTAAAGAATTGCGCGAAAACGCAAATGAAGGGTTTCATGCATTGTTTATAGTCGCTCAACAATTAATGAACGAAATTGATGGCGACACAATCAAAATTCCAAGAGTAGCAAAACGACAGCAACATCGAGCGAATTATCAGTGCGATTGCCCAGAAGAGTATTTTCGCATAGCTATATATATTCCGTTTATCGATCATTTTATTTTTCACATTGAGCAGCGTTTTTTGAAACATAAACAAATGCTTTCAATTATTCAAAACATGTTACCAAGTAAGATTGTAAAATTGAATCAAAACAGAATCGATGAAAGTGTAGACATAATATTAAATCAATGGCCGAATATTTCAAACGTTTCTGAAAGTGTTGTAAAAAAAGAAGCACTTCTATGGAAGAAAAGATTTGAAGGCGATATAGAGAAGCCATTCACTTTCATCGATTCTTTGAATCGTTGCGACGAATCAGTATTTCCAAATATTTTCAATATTCTGAAAACGTGTGCAACTTTGCCTGTAACCATTGCCACTCCAGAACGTAGTTTTTCGACTCTAAAACGAATAAAAACTTATTTACGAAACACTACGAGTGATAATAGGTTGAATGGATTGGCACAATTAAGTATCCACCGCGAAATTCAAATAAACATAGAAGATGTTATCAATAGATTCGCTAGCAAGAATAGAAGATTAGCTCTCTAAAATACTGTTTCTTTGTATGAAATATCAATATTATGTTATTCCAAAAAATATATGTGATTATTCAAAAAAATGTATATTGACTTTTGAAAAAAAAAACCCGAACTAAATCTCACGGTACGCGCCTGCTCGTGAGGGGAAAAAAAGTGCAAAAATCAAGGCTGTACCTCAGAAACTCAAGCTTATTGCACGAAGTGCAAGTTGAATTTGTGCAACAGTTCAACGAAAAACTGTTTTATTATGTTTCATACTCCTTAAAATTCTATTTTTCATCGTTATTCAATTATTTTCTGAACTATCTTGCAATGTATAACATTAAATTTGAAGAGAAAATGAAAAACAAAAATGTTGAACGTTTTGTGTTGTCAGGGCTGCCTTTTGGCGGGTTTTGTTTCTCGCATTTTTTGAAAAAACTATTTGCATTTCAGCATTTGGACTATTTTTTTAAGTGTTTTGACGACAGAATAAAGCTGAAAAAAATTCCCAACTCTGAGAAAAATATATGCATTAGAGGGTTAAAGCTATTCTAGACAAAGCAAACATTGTAGATAATTCAGATTTGACATATACACAAATGTCACAACTAATGTCACATACACGTACACATATGTTCACGCACACAAAAGTGCTGTGAGTTGAGCCATTCGCAAACAATCACAAAGAATTTGCGTTAGTGGTTTGATTTGTAGTAAATTTGTGTGCATGAATATGGGTGGTTGCTTGCAATTTTTTTGTGGTTGTCACAACTTTTGTCAAATGTTTGGGATTATTACAAATAAGAACCAAATTCAATAATTAGAGAGATTTGATGTGTTTATTAGACGATGAAAACAATTTCAACTTTTGTTAGAAGCCCCTAGGAGACTTATGTCCTTCAACCTGATTCGGACGGCTGGTGGTTGTCTTGCAGCCATAGGATCGGGTTGCAGTAATATCGAAGAAATTTCACAGTATATTCTCTCACAGGCACTAATTTCTGCTCGCACGAGTAGCAGCATAAAAATGGTCGTATGTCTGGCTCATTTTCCGGCGGTGTGAAGAATATCGGCTGCGGGTGCAGGGGGTCCTCATTTTTTAGCTCTTCTTCGATGACGATTTTACCGCGACACATTTTTTTTCGATGCTTTTTTTACTTTAAAAATTTATTTATTCTTTTTCGTTTTCACTTGATTTTTTATTAGTTTCACCGTTGTCTTTTGTTGTTGAGCCGGAGCAATGTTGTCGCAATGTTAACACTTACACATTCACACGTCTTTTTTTTAAATTTATTCAGAAAAAAATGTATTTTTTCACTTGTAACACTTGTTTAACTTTAATTTGTAGATGTTTTTTTTTAATGTTAAAAATGCAAAGTAAAACGCTTTTTCGTTTTTTGATTTTGATCGTTTGAAAGCAAGATGAAGAATGATTGTTAGATGGTCAGAAAAATGTTTTCTGGACCTACGACAATCATTTTTGGCAATAGAAGATGAAAGAAAACGAAGAGTGAAAATGGTAGGATTATCTTCATCGTTCTTTGTTTTCACATGCATGCATGTAGTAATCGGTACACGATTATATTTGTATTGATTTTTCAAATTCATTTTCTTTGTTGATATTTCTCTAAATTAAAAAAAATCTCTTTTCTTCATTTCTTTTACCTTTTTTCTTTGTGTTGCATATTTTGTTTTGTTTCTTCAATGTGCAATAATGAGACTCAGAGTTTAATTGTGTGTCTAAGGTTTATGGTTTGTCTGAGGTAAGTGTTTTTTGAGTCAAAGCGGTAGGTCAGTGATGGCTGATGTGCCAGAACCAGCTTTGCTCCTCTACTAACCATACTTGGTATTTATACTGACTATATAAAACATGGACGATGTAGTCGTGCTGTTATATGCGGATGACATCAAGATCATCAAAATTGTCAGATCTCCTCGAGATACTGAAGTGCTACAGCATGCGATTGATCAGCTGAGAGACTGGTGCAACCTAAATGCACTCCACTTAAACCTTGACAAATGTGCAGTTCTCACAATCGGTAAGGGTAGATCTAACATTATAAATGACTACACTTACGGCGATCATGTATTTGAACGAGTGTCTGAACACAAAGATCTAGGTGTTCTCATTGATAGCAAACTATCGTTTGCAAAACACATTGAGATCATCAGCTCCAAGGCAACAACAGCCCTTGGCTTTGTCAAAAGGTTTTGCTACGACATAACAGATTTGCAAACTTTAAAGACACTCTACTATGCACTTGTTCAATCACACCTAGAATACTGCAGTGTCGTGTGGTTGCCATTCTACGATGTGCATAAGAACAAAATTGAGAGTGTTCTGAAGCAGTTTACAATGTTTGCACGGAAAGAATATCCATCCGAAGCCAATAACTATCGCATATCTTCATATGAACAAAGATTGGCAGCTCTCAATATGCAATCACTCCAGCGAAGACGTATCAATACATCTGTTACGTTTTTATATGACGTTATAAATGCCCAATCGTTCGCAATGACATTGCAGTCAACGAGGATGGACGAGTATTACGGCGCAAAGAATTTGTGATAATAAAGGACAAACAAATGAAATTAGCTCTTGCCGCGCCAGCACCTCAAATGTGCAAATTTTCAAACCAAATATCAAACAATTTCACCAATTCAACCAGTCGCTCAAATTTCATCAACCTACTGCGCAACACTGCAAACGATGCATTTGGGTCGATATGCGCTACATGAGCACCATTCAGGTAACTCATTTTTTGACCCTTGTATATGTTCTCTCGAGAGAGAAATCTTACAGTGCCTACACTAAATCGAAATTAATCTCTTTTTGCGAGGATCTGACTGAAGGCTCCGGGGATGCGATGGAACTGACGTTTGCAGCTGATCTCATTAAACATTCTATTACCATAATCTGTGATACTTGATATATAATTACTGTTATTTTTTTTCTTTTACATTATGTCACTGATATGATTGTTTTTTTGCTTATACACATTGTACCTAGTCATTTTGTGTAACCATAAGTTGAAAAAATCAGGTTTTTAACGAGGCCTCTGGGCACTCTTTTCTCCTGTATACAGCCAGAACTTGGCGGTGTTTAAATAAATAAATAAATAAATAAATATGGAAAATGGGCCCTTAGATGTGTTTTACTGCTTCCAGTTCAATCAAGACCATTTAGAGACAGTTTCAAAGCGCATATCGAAAACTTTTAGTCTGCATGCCGTACCCAGGGATTACTATGGGCTGAAAATAGCAGCCTTTCTGAAAATAGCAGCTGAAAATAAGTGATATCGCAAAAGTTTGACTGAAAATAGCTGATATTTTCCAAATAAAACAATGGAATCCATTGATAATCACACTGAATCCTTGAGATATCAAGTGAGATCTCAAAGATTCAGTGTGACTATCAATGGATTCCATTGTTTTATTTGGAAAATATCTGATATTTTCAGCCGCTATTTTGCAATATCAGCTATTTTTAGGCAATATCAGTTTTTTTCAGCTGCCATTTTCAGATATGCTGCTATTGTCAGCCCATAGTAATCCTTGGCCGTACCTCTTCGCTCGAAAGACTAACTGCATCCTAAGCTCTATAAACATACTCACGGTTTCATCCACACAAAAGCCAAAACACCCATCACAACCACCAATGGATGAAGTAGAAGAGATCGAAATCGAAGAAGGGATATTTTATAATTTGTTAGACGCTGAAATAGACCCATATGAACAGCACTTGCGAGCCTTCATAGCGTCAAACGTTGAGGAAATTATCATGATTTTTTTTTGAAACGATCGGTTTCTGCTTGTTAAGACTGTTTGAAAGTTTTCTCTGATAATCAGAAAATATTTGATACCTTCATTGCTAAAAAACAAACAAAACTGATCGCATCGCCTTGTTCCAGTACGGTATTTATTATTGCGGCGTGTGATTCAGTTTTTAAACTTCTGCAATCAGAAGCTTCTGTCGAAATCCATATCTTGGCCAAAACAATTTTCAACAAATTAAATACGGAGGAACTTTATGACTCATCATTATTCCATATTCATGAAAACCCAGTCAGCCAAAAGAATAGTTTTACGCATAAGCAACAATTCATATTCGATGTTTTGTTAGAATATATGCATATCAAATCCAAGAAAATTGGAAAACGCATTACAATTGAAGAAAAAAACAACAGAGCCATTCGAAGAAACTTTACACGACAATTTTTTGGCTGGACAATAACTATTATGTTGTTGATATATATTGTTTTATAGTATAGAAGGTCAATAAAATAATACAAAGTAAATATAAGTTCAATATGTTTTATTGATCCTTATTTGAAATGTGTTCTATATGCTACATTCAACAGAATATAAAACAACTCATAATAAAATAAATAGTACCAAATTTCAGGGATTCCATTGTTTTGTTTGGAAAATATCTGCTTTTTTAAGCCATTAGTAATCCCTACCAAATTTACACCATTTCTATGCAAACATATATGTTTCTGTGCCATTTTTTCATATAAAAATTGGGGTGGAGATAGTGTGGATTTGGTGCGATTTGTCACGATTTGTACTGTAATACAATGTGCGCCAAATAGGGTTTTAAGTTTTCCATCTGACGAACATTTTTTGCAGTATACATGGGAAAAAAAGGTACAACCTTTTAGTTTACATCTTGATCGCGCATTTTTATCATCATGCATTGGCCCGTGGTCATGTGAATCATAGCGAAGGCTGTCCATAGATGCAGCACCCGTATCATCAGTTGACACATCATCAGTTGGCGGCGGAGCAATGGCGGAACGTTTACAAAATTTGCTCAATCTATCGTGTCGAATTTTGCTTTGCTGCCCGTATCTGAAAAATTTTGGATTAAATTTCTTCCCATGCTGAACTAAGATTCTAGTCAAAATTTGAGGGGTTCATTTCAGAGACGAAATATCGCACACTCAGTTCAAAGTCTGTCTCACTTGTATGAGATATAAACTGTTCGTGTGCGCTGCTATTCTCACTACGATGAGTATGGTAGCGTTTACAAGAGAATCACAACCAATTGAGTTAACCGTTCTGAACGATGTGCGGACAGCTTCTCACCCGAAATCCAATGCGAAGAAGAATTTTTCATTTCTTCCTTTCTTTCTTTCTTTCTTCTTCATCTTCTTCGCTTCGTAGCTGTGAGTTCATGTGCGCACAACGTTTGAGTCAACAGGCACTCAAGTTTTTGTGAGTTATCTTTCACTGTTACTCATTCGGTTCGTGTGCTGTATGCCGCACACAGAACTGAGCTGTTTTCACTACTCGTTGCGCACACTCAGTGCGCTAGATCGTCATTTACTCAAGCAAAACAAAGATATTCACAGGCCAAAAAAATTGATTTTCACTGCACAGCGTTTATTTGGTCGATTTTCTTCGTTTATTTTCTCGATTTGATGCTGTCAAACTATACCGTCTTTGTTCGCACAGAGATTAAACCACCATCTTTTTTGCATGTGAATTTAAATACAGGCAACAGTACTGTTAATGGTTGCTCGAAATCAGCAACTTTGTGCTTGCATATGTGTTTGTTTCATCACACAATATCGATGTATTGTATTATGAAATTAACGAATATGAAATAAAATAGTAATTTTTGTTGCCGATTATGTTCACGGGCAAGTACACATTCTAAGAAAATAAACATTTCCGAAATAAGATGTTGATGCAAACACGTTGCATTTTCTCATGGCGTTGATAAATATAAACCTTATCTTATTTTGCTGATGTGTTTATATTATATACATAAGCACATCGAAACGAACATGCACTGAATGAGTACTAAGGCGACAATCCTGTTAACGATTGATCTGTATCTGTGTTTACAATTAAAAAGTATGGTGGCTTATTAGCAAAATGATTTCAGGTCGGCTTTATATTATTACACACTGAGACAAAATGAAAAAAAATTCTGCACCCATGAAGAAGTCGAATTGGGCGTTAAACTAGAGGCCAAACGGAGCTCAACGTCACCTCCAGTTTCTCGAGATCAGTTCGTTTTGGATTTTTAGACAGATTGGCATTTTTTGTGTTCTGGGGTGTAGAGAATCTCTACATTTTGGTGTAATTTGCGTAAAAATCAAGTAAAATTGACCATTTTTATATGAATTCAGACTGAAAACGGCTCGCTAAATTCAAATATGATACTCTCAAATAGATTTAACAAATGTAAATTTGCTAAATTTCAGTGGAAATGCAAAATTTCGCTGAAAATCGTCATTTTCTCCTATGAAGCGCGGTTTGATAGCACGAGTCTGCTGAACTACATACTGTATCATGTTTAATGAACAAGCGTTGCAAAGTTCTATTGATTCTCATCAATTTTGGAGCATGATATGTTCAAATTGAGCAAGCTGTTCCAAAGTTATTGACGAAATATAGGAAAAAATGCCAATCTGTCTAAAAATCGCAAACGAACTGATCTCGATAAACGGGAGGTGCCGTTGAGCTCCGTTTGGCCTCTAGTTTAACGCTCAATTCGACTTCTTCATGGGTGCAAAATTGTGTCGCAGTGTGTTATTTATCAACGTCGCGAGAAAATGCAACGTGTTTACATCAACATCTTAGTTTGGAAATGTTTACAAAATAAAACCAGAAATTTTTTATTTCGTCCAAATTTGAACTGCGTACGTTTTAAATTGCATGAGCGTAGCAGTAATGTCAGATCCATCACATCATCTATACTGTTCAGGAGTGTTTGCATTGCTTTAACGATCAATGTTGTTTCATCCGGTTCGTATGATTCTATGATACGCAAACGAGGTGAAGCTAATCAACTGATCTCGTAATACAGTCTCATTGAATTCACAATCCTGTTTATTTTCGTTGTGTTTGATACAACGTATGAAAAATGTATTCTGAAAATATTCAATCGGTCGAATGGCTTAAAGTTTTTTGGCGCTGGGACATATGGCCGACGCACCTGATATCATTTTCGATAATATAGGTTCTGAAGACAATTCGTTTGCATCGGTAGATTTTGAATCGGAAGCTGCTGGACGCTTAATCGAATGGCTTTATCGTCGTCAAAATATGACTACAAATATATATTTGTCCACTACTATACATAAACAAATAAATGTGTAACGCAACTCCAACTGTCACTGAATATTGGTGTATTAGTTGCGCTTATACTCATAATCGATGCAGTGACACCAGTTTGAGTGCCTATTCACACATTTACTCAAACAACATCCACAGAATATGTGTACGCAACTTAACTGACTTGGCGCAATATAAATAACGCATAAGTAAAAATCGGGAGTAAATGTCTCATTCACACTCAAACTGGTGTCGCCGCATTAATTATTATGAGTGTAGACGCGCCTAATACACCAATATACAGTGACAGTTCGGAGTTAAGATACACGGTTATTTGTTTATGTGTATGCGTTATGTATATTGCGACTGTCAAAAGAAAGTTAAGTTGCGCACACATATTCTCTGGATGTTGCTTGAGTAAATGTGTGAATAAGCACTCAAACTGGTGTAGCCGCATCGATTATGAGTATAAGCGCAACTAATACACCAATATTCAGTGCCTGTTGGAGTTGGAGTTGAGTTACACATGAATTTGTTTGTGCGTAATGTTGATACACCAAAAAAAATTCAAAGTGACATCCAAACCAACATTACGGATTGTTGCGGTAGAACATTCAGCATTGCGTTCGATTGAAAATTGTATATTCATCAATTATATCAATATCAGAAGTGGTCACCCGCAACAATTCGATCTACAATATAGAATCTCAATCTACTGTCCTCATTTGGGAGACCTGGCCGGTATCCCCCAAAATTGGTTGGAAAATAAGAGAGATATTGGGTTTTGAAGTTGAACAAATTCGGGTACTTTTTGATAAAAAATAACCCAAAATTGGTTAACCTCAAAACTCAATTTCTCTCTTATTTTCCACAACTAGTTTTTCCCGGGCTACATTTTTCTTCTGGGACTCATATGCCTAAGAAGCCCCAGAAAAACGTGTTTTTCTAATTCTCCGAATTGAAAACTCTGTGGAAGCAAAAAAAAATTCCCACATGATAGAGCTAAACCAAAGGTACCGTCGGGTCATATTCGACCCCCAGAAGACCACTCAATTCAATTCAATTGTCTTTATTTAACGTCATTCTAATACAGATCGACGGTAGGTAATGGTGTATATAACAAAAAATCGCAAATAAGTAGATAAATAGGTGATAAAATAATGATAAATAAATAAATATATATATAAATAGATAGTAAGGTCGATTTTAAAATAGCGAGAGCGTTATTCTTTTGGTAATTTTGCCCATTGTCCAAATGCAGAGTTGGGTAGAGCGAATTCCTCATGTGTGAGTGTGTGTGTTCCCTAAAATGAATGCAAAATGTACATGTACTCACGCAGAGTAGATGTACATGCACAACCACACGCAAGCGACACACACCGAGAAGAGAGAGAGCACAGAGAGAGAGAGAGAGAGCGCAGCAGCAGCGACATTACAATAAATCAAGAAATAAAGTAGTTGTTCGATAGACATCGATGAATAAAGACCATTCATTATTACAGCCTAAAAGCCAACCATTGTTTTATTTGATACTTTATTCTTTTACAGGAATAAACATGGTCCTTCGAATCGTCAAAAAAAAGAATTGACAGTGATTGTGTAGTGGCAGATTATTTAAAAAGTGAATAAAATTGAAAATTCAGCTCAAATTCACGATGTGAAGGCAGCCAAAGGCAAATGGCTAAATCAATTCAAAAAGATTCATGCAGAATCGAATTCAATGCGAAATACAAAAATTTCCACACACAAGCACAACATTTTCAAATACAGGCTGGCTGCTGTGATAATTTTGTTCAAAAACATTGATTGTCAAACGAGTTTGTATAACGAATTTAATGCTTTCGTTACAAACACTGAAATCCAACAACTCATGTCGGCTCAAAAAAAATATAAGCAGACACTCGGTATGCGAGTATTTCAATCAGCTCAGATGAACCGTTATCGAAATTGCCAAAATGACAATATTTGAACATGTTCAATATGCTGAACAAGAATACAAATTTGGTTCCAAGCAATGCATTGTCATGAACATCGAAAAGCGAAAATGTTGAAATACCCGCCGAAAAGCATTTTAAAACTGCTAAATGCATGCAGCGAAAAAAAAACATCAAAAAAAAGAGATGCTTTGTTTCCCCTCTCGAGTGAGTCGAAATATATGCTCAAGCGACAATATTCAGAAACGCTCAATCATAATATAAATGCGAACAAGGCCATGCATTTATCCAAATCAATGGAAAGTTGAACGCAAATAAAATAACAAGCAGCATACATTTCATCTAATTTGAAGCGCATCGATCCAAGCACACGATGTCAAAATGCTGACTTTGCAATACATAGCATGCAGCTAAAAAGACTGTACAAAAATTGTACGAAAGCAACATTTCAAATAAGCATGGAATCAGAAACGAAACACACACTCAAAGCAATATGATTTGCCTCAGTTCAATCGATGAGCATCGTTTGAGTGAGACGCGCACAGTTCAAACTGAATAAAAGAGAATAAGAGAAAGAGGGCGGAGCCATGCGCTGCTTGCTATCTCATACACTCAATACGTTCAAGTATGCTTAGTATCATGCAGATACACAACCATGCGCTTATATGTGTAAGTGTTGTTCAGCTCAGTGTGAATATGCTGACATGCACACGAAGCGAGAAAAAGAACGAGAGTAAGAACGAAAAAAAACACGTGCTCTCATGTACAGTCAAATAGAATTCGAACAACACTCAGTTCGAATCGGCTTCCAAAGCAACAAGTCCATCTTTTTTTTTCAATGCGGAAAATAAAAACACAAGTGAAATCAAATTAAAACGGAAATAAACGCTATTTCTCATTACCAAAAGACAATAAAATAGATATTTGGCAAATTTATATTCACGGACAATTTGGTGTTGATAAAAGTAAATCCAATAAGTTGAATTTAATTCCAACGAAGTGAAGCACTCGTGTTCAAAAGTGAACTGAATTTCATAAGCATTGACGATTGAAAAAGAAAAAAGCAAAAACACACGTACAGTTGCAGTTCCAAAAGTGAGTCAAAAAAAAAGTGAAATCACAATTTGCATGCGGCAATTGGAAATTTGAATCTACGTGTAATCTCTGCAAAAGTGTATCCTTTTTTTTGTGTGTCGACCAAGTGTGATTGAATCGGCTCGTTGCATGTGAGTCGTAAGTGTAAGCAACACCAGCTCAAAGGATTTTAATGCAAAACCACATTGCGACTGGACAACCACAAACGCATGTTTGTCGGCACCAAAAAAAAAACATAAAGAAGTGAATTTCAGGCAGAAATTCACAATTACAAAGCAAAAAAAAAAGAAAGATCGCACTTTGAATTCCGTTGTTGTGTTAGTGTGTGTACAAATGTCACAGACATAATTGAGATTTTAATGCAAAATTTGAACACCAAAGAATAAAATCAACACGACTCGAATTCATTGGAGCAAACAAATACGAATTTCATGTAGAAATGTACGTTTGACAAACCAAATAAATTGCACTTTGAATTCCGTTGTCGTGTTAGTGTGTGTACAAAGTGCACAGGTATAAATGAGATTTTAACGCAAAATCAAACGGCAAGAAGTAAAACCGACACGACATGAATGCATTGATGCCAATAAAAGTGAATTTCAAGCCGAAATTACAGTTTTAAAAAAAATCGCACTTCGAATTCGATTTGTGGCGTTGATGAATGATTTAAGGCAAAATTAAACAACAACAACAGAATAAAGGCAACACAACACGAATTCATTGGGGCGAAGCAGAACAATTTCATGCAGAAATTGCTGTTGACAAAATGATTTTTTGTTGTAATTTCATGCAGAATCATCTGAAAAATTAAATTTTTTTTTCTCTTCTTGTTTTTGTGTTCGTTCTTTTTCTTTTTTCTCGTGCTTGTCTTTTCTTATTGTAGTTTGTTGACAAATTTAGCTCCATGCAGAGTGAGCTAACAAACAAGAGGCTTATAAAGGAAGCGTTTGTTCAATTGAAAGAGGAAAGGGGACGGAAGAAAGCAAAGATGGGAAAAAGCCAAAAGGATGATAAAAACGTTGGCAGTGAGGAGGCAAAGCTGAAAGCAGAAAATCGTGCATACAGTGACCGTGCGTTTTTTGTTGAGAAAATCCAAAAGCTGATTAAAACAATCGAAAATCAAATTGGAAATGTTGAGGTGCACGAGCTTCAAGAGAAGCTAGACAAATTGGAATTTCTCTATGCACAGTTCACAATTAAGTGCATGGATTTAAGAGGAATAGTTGCACAACCAAACACATCGTCAGAAGATGACGAAATTGAGGCGCAATGCGACGCCATTAAATCTTTGCTCAAGCGCAAGATACAAAGCCTACAAGCAGAGGCTAAGCCATGCGAAGAATTGCCAATGTCATCCGCCACGCAGGCACCAACACCGGCAACAAAAACCCGGAAAAACACTTACGGTATTTTTTCGGGCAGCTTGCACGAATGGCATATCTTTGAAGCCAAATTCAAGGCAGATGTCATTGACAATGACGACATCAATGAAATCGAAAAAATGCAATTGCTCATGCAGGCTTGCAAAGAAGAAACGCTCGGAAAAGCATGGGAAAAGCTGAAGGACCTTTATGGGGATTCCTTCAGCCAGGCACAATTGTGCATGATGCGACTGATGAAAAAAAAAAAACGAACATGCATCCACTCAAACATTGACAAAGCTGCTTGAATGCTCAAGCCAATGTGTGCAAACTCTAAAAAGTCTATTGCCGAACACAGATGACGCTTTGTTTACAACCATTGTGGCGGATAAATTAGATAATGAATCTGCCAGAATGTGGGATGCGCCTGCGAAGCTCACTGGCGGCTTCATGGGCAGCACAAAATAATGATGATGGCACAATGCGTGAAAAGTCGAAACACATTCCAGGCTGGTGTGACTTTAAAAAGTTTTTGGATGATGAGATCATGGTGTACGCCAAACATGATCTCAGAAATGCAGCATGCAGCTCATTTCCGTCCACCAGCAAGGCACAAGAAGCCAATATGGACATGAACGTCGTTCAAAACAAATTGCACAAACAAACAAATGCGGTAAAGCCCCAGCAAGCAGCTGGTGATTACAGAAATGTACAAAACTGTCCATTATGCGGCATAGGACATTTTTTGTTCAAATGTGAACATTTTCTGGCGCTTGATTTTGATGCAAAATGGAATTATGTTCGCGAAAACAGAATGTGCAAAAGCTGCTTGCGCAAAGAACACCCAAATACACAATGTGAAAATCGCACCAACCGTGACCCATGCCCAACATGCAAACATCATAATCCTAACATAGTGGCGCACCATAATAGCACACTGTGTCCGGTAAAATATGGGCTCCACCCTGGACAAGAATGGCCGACGCTTTGGCCAAACTAAAATGGTCTCTAGCCAGACAATATTCGGCAATGCACGCCAATTATCATACAAAATATTTTTACAATTAATTAAAGCGAATTTGCACATGCACTTGAATCTCCCATTTGAACCAACAGTTCAGATAGTGACAAGCAGTCACTAAAGGCACGCAGCCATCAAATATAATAAAAATTCAATCATAATTACTGAATCCATTGAACAAGCGCTTCAGCAAAGGCAAAGCAACCGTACAAAATTTATCAACAATGTAAAACACAAGCAGTTGTACAAACATAAAAGATAAATGAAATAAATCAAACAAAAGAACAAATGAAAGTCTTTTATTTATTGAATTTCTTGAAATTTCCTGATTCCAATTTTAGCACGTTTAGCATTCACAGAGAGTAACATACAAGCAGATATGTTGGAAAGTGAACCATATGTAAGTATAAAATACGCCTTGAATTGATGTCAAGCAGACACAATTTACATGTTAGCTTCATGCTGAAATACGTTCAAGCATGATAAAAATGCGGGAAATTAATGTGCCGTTATGCCGGTACAATTTCGTTCAAACAAGTCTCAACATGCAGAGAACAAAAATGCGATTTCAATATCACATCACAGTAGCCTTTGCTCAATGCGAGCAAACGACACAAACACTTTGTGCAAGCGCACATCCAAGAAGCCGCTTTGCAAAATGGCCGCCAAAAAATTCACAATGCTATGCAAGCACGTAGATGTGAGTGAGAGACAAAATTCAGTTAGAGTATCAGGCCGATGCGAGAGCTGTTACACATTCATTCGTTTCGCAGCTCCCGAGCAAATAAGTCGCAACAGTGAAAACATTCGTAAAAAAAAAAAATTAATAATAACAGAATTCTAAATTGGTCGAACAACAAAATCATCTCAAAAAAAAATCCAAAGCATTGGTGACAATATTCAATAAAACGAATTACTGTGTGAAATATAAAGAAAAAGGCTAACTTTTTCAGTGAAACAAACACTTTAAAAATTCACCAGCCACGTGTTGAATTGAACACTCCAGTAACAGTGAGCTAAAAAAAAACTGTGCTGTTCAAAAAGTTGAATTTATTCAGCCTTCATTGTTGACTGGGCATAGATTAGACACGCAGTCTAAAGAAAATCGACAACTGTAGTTAAAAAGTCGGATATGCATTGAATATAATAATTGCAATGATATACATATCGGCATTGATTTCGGTGTTACACGAAATGTCAAATGCAGCAAAAATTCAAACAAGAAGGGTAACTAAAATAGCCGAAGAAAACATGGCATTGGCAGCCCAGTTAAAAGCGAAAAAAGACAAATACGAAAACAGAATTAATATTCTGCTCGAACAAATAGGCAACGAAACAGTGTTCCAAGCGTGGACAAAAGGCGATTTATACGAACGACAATCACAATTGAAAGAATTCAACAAGCAGCTGGAAGAAATTCTAGACAACGCAGTGATCGAGCTTGACGCAGTGAATCAAGCCGACTTTGTCGATAACGTACAACTAAATGAACAAATAACATCAGCAAAAGCAAAAATATTTGATCGTTTAGAGGAAATAAGCAAAGCTGATCCAAATCATGCCGAAACCGTGCCAGGCAATGAAAGAAAAATTGAAATAGAAGTCATGCAGACTGATGCAAACGGGAACATTCCGAACATCTGGGGCAAGTTTGACGGCGACTACTCAAAATGGAAATCATTTCATGACAAATGGGTAGCTTCAATGCACAGCCAGAAAAAAGTCAAAACTATCGTAAAGTTCCAAAACCTACAAGCCGCATGCGTCGGTGCTACAAGAGGTGCATTGGGCGAATGGGACCTCACCGATGAGAATTACAAAAAAGCATGGGAACGGTTACAATCGATTTACGAAGACGATTATATGCAAGTCCAATCTTTCATGCAGAAATTGGCTGCATTGCCACAAATAAAAGGCTCATCAAGTCAAACAATTCGTAAAACAATTGATGTTGTCCAAAAGCACATTCATGGGCTAGAACAGTACATTACCATTGACAAGAAACATCCATACATAGTGTTTGCTGTGATAGGAAAAATGGACACGGACACATTCCGTGCAAAGAGTTTGGAATGCCCAATATGCAAGGGCCCACACATGACTTATGGCTGCCCAACATTCATTGATTTAAACATCACTGGTCGTTTGAATCAAGTGGCAGAACTCAATTTATGCGTTCGTTGTTTACATAAAAGCCATGCAGGCAGATGCGCAAATAAAAAATGCAATCAAATATGCCCGGCATGCTTACCTGAAAATAAATACCATAACAGTATGCTCTGCCCAAACAGATCAGCATCGGCTAATGCAGCCATGAAAGCGTCAAACGAAGACAGAAAACGCAAACGCTTCGACAACAAGCAACAGAATTAAAAAAAAGACGCTTCAACACAAATAGCAATCAGCTAAAACAAGAGAACATTCAATCTGCCATTCACAAAGTAGGTGATTGGGATCTGATGCAGAAAAGCAATGCAATCAAGAACATCAAGCAGATGAATGAAAGTAAGGTCACTCGAACAGTTGCTTTAGCAACTTTGAATATACGTATGCAAGACATAAAAACTAATAAAAATGTATTTTGCAGAGGAATATCTGACACAGGAGCAACGCTAAATTGCATTGCAGCCAAATTCGTGAAGGAAAACAAGCTGTCCGTCACGAAATGCCAAAAACGTATATTTGGTGTGACAGGCCCAGAGATCATCAAGCAGAAGATCATAGTAAAAATACGGCCATAGTTTCAAAGCGAATTTTCAGCATTAGCAGAATTTTACATATTAAAGCAGTTAGATGGAATGTATCCAGACAGACAAATTGATGTCAACAAAAATGATATTATGCATTTAGGTCTAGCTGATATAAACTTTGACATTCCTGCTCCAATTGATGCACTATTTGGAGTTGAAATATACACGAATATAATAGGCTCTAACTTATATAAGCACAAAGAAGGTGCAATTATGCAATCTACTGAGTTAGGCCATATAATATTAGGCAATTTCATAGTTAAGAAGCAGGCAAGCGATCCTGCTGTTTTAAATGTCACACAAAATCAAAATATTTCCATTTCATTCGAAAATAAAGAAGAAAATGAAAAACTAAATAAAGCATTGTCTAAATTCTGGGAGCTAGAGGAAATTGATGAATCTGATTCCAAATCTGCTCTAAGCAACGAGCAACAAATGGTCGATGAATTATTTGAAAAAACTTACTACAGAGAGCCAAGCGGCAGATATTTAGTAAAAATTCCAATAAAACCAAATTGCAAAGGCTTAGGTAAGTCAAAAATGATTGCGAAAAGGCAATTTAACCAATTAGAAAGAAGTTTCAAGCGAAATCCACAACTTAAACAGAAATATGTTGAGTACATGAATGAAAATCAAAAGCTTGGCTACATGCGTTTAGCAAGCGATCCTAAAGAAGGTGAACTATGTTACTGGTTACCACATCATGCAGTGACCAAAAAGTTTCGAGTGGTTTTAAATGGCTCTGCGCCCACCTCAAATGGTGAATCACTCAACTCAATTCAAATGAAAGGTCGCAAGCTTCAGCATGATGCACAATTCCAAACAATGCGTTTTAGGAGACACAAGTATGCAGTAGCGACTGACATAACAAAGATGTTCAATAGAGTAGGCTTGAACCAAGAGCAATGGAATTTGCATCGTCTATTCTGGCGAAAAGATGAAAATGATCCATTAAAAGAATACGTGATGACCGATGTAATATTTGGTGGAACATCATCTGCTTACAATGCAGTAAAAGCCATGCAGCAATGTGCACAAGATCATGCAGATAAATACCCAGAAGCATCAGACACAATTATGAAGTCATTCTATATGGATGACGGAATTTTTGGAGGTGATGCAATAGATGAACTCAAAATTTTATGCAAAGAAGTAGAGTTCGTATTGAGCCAAGACCATTTCATGCTGAAAGGCTGGGCATCGAACTCTGAAACAGTAGAAAAATATTTAAATTCATCGATGACGAACGAAATTGTCATAGGCGAAAAAGATGAAGAAAAAAATACTTGGCCTACGCTGGCTGAAAGAAACAGACGAATTATCAATTGTGGTCAAATCAGATGAGACCAAAAGAAATTTCACAAAAAGAAGCATATTGAGTGAAATTGCGAGACTTTATGACCCAAACGGTTTCAT
Organism: Aphidoletes aphidimyza; assembly: GCA_030463065.1. NCBI lineage: Eukaryota > Metazoa > Arthropoda > Insecta > Diptera > Cecidomyiidae > Aphidoletes > Aphidoletes aphidimyza. Next base: position 23,617,976 of record CM059997.1, on the reverse strand, counting down.
ATCTCCGATAATCGTCAAAGCAAAGATGTTAATGTAAAACATCTGGCGATTAAAAGAACTCACCTGGGACGAAAACGTTCCAACAGAAATATGCAAAGAATGGTTAGATCAATATGCTGATCTACCATTACTAAGTGAGTTCAAAATAAAAAGATGGCTAGCCACAAATAAAAAATCGAGAATTCAAATTCATGCTTACTGTGATGCCAGTGGAAAGGCGTATGGAATGGGAATATATGTGAGAGTAGAGAATGAGAATCAAGGAATATGCTCTTCATTGATCTCCGCTAAATCAAAAGTAGCCCCTCTCAAGAACATGACAATTCCAAGGTTGGAATTATTAGGCGCTCTTCTGCTAAGCCAGCAGATTGAAGCAGTAATTAAAGCATGTGAATTTGAAAATGCCGATGTCACACTCTGGTCGGATTCAATGATAGTATTGAGTTGGATCAAGGAGCAGCCAAGCGAGCTGAAAGCATTTATTGCAAACCGAGTGCAAATAATCCAAGAAAAAACCAAAAAATATAAATGGAAACATGTACGTTCGGAAGATAATCCGGCTGATCTAGTCAGCAGAGGGATGAACATGCGAGATTTTCTCAAAAGCAAGCTCTGGTTGGAAGGCCCAGCTTGGCTCAAGCAGCCCGAAGAAAACTGGCTAGTTTCCAAATTTATAATAACTCCAGAAGCCCGAAATGAAATTGCAAAAGAATGCAAACCCAAAATACCAAAAGAAAAAGTGTTTAAAATATCTTTTGGGACAGACAATGCAGTGCTGTACAATAAATTCCAAAGCTGGAACAAAATAATAAATATCACAGCTTATGTGTTCAGAGCATCTCGAATTTTACAAGAACGTTTTTTCAAAAAGAAAAATAATGTCAGTCATACGAGATTTATAAGCTTTGAAGAAAAGAAGAAAGCCATTGAATTTTGGGTAAAATACGAACAAACCATAGCATTCAAAAAAGAAATTGAGTGCATTAAAGCAGGCGACATGCAGTCACAAAAGAGTTCAATAGCCTCGCTGAGACCATTTTTAGACAAAAATGGAATTCTCAGAGTAGGCGGACGTATTGACAAAGCAAATATCGCATATGAAAGCAAACATCAATACATTATCCCGCACAAATCAAGACTCTCATTTTTGCTGTTAAGCCATGCACATGAAATGACAATGCATGGAGGCGCACAATTGATGACGCAATTTATTCGCAGATAATTTTGGATCCCTAAACTGAGATTCGAAGCGCGAAATTTTGGAAGAACATGCGTTCAATGCGTCAGGCAGGCGCAACTAACCACAAGCCAGATCATGGCTGAGCTGCCAGAAATAAGATTGAAACCAGCACCACCATTTCAGCACGTTGGTGTTGACATGGCAGGTCCATACACACTGCGAGTATCAGAAAAAATTAATGCAAATACAAGAGCACGCACTCTTCCGGATATGAAAGGCTGGATTGCAGTATTTGTTTGCCTGGTTACTCGCGCCGTTCACTTAGAAGCTGTTGAAGGCATGACATCAGACGATTTCTTGATTGCGTTCACAAAATTCACAAGCAGAAGAGGCAATCCGGAAAAATTTGGAGCGATCATGGAACCAATTTCATAGGCGCAAATTCGGATCTGAAAAGCGCAATGGAAAGCTGGCAAAGTGATAAAGTGCAACGGTATGTGCATATGCAAGGCACTGAATGGCATTTTATAACACCATCTGCTCCACATGAAGGAGGCATTTGGGAAGCAGCAGTAAAACAAATGAAACATCATTTGAAACGCGTCATCGGTACACAAAAGTACTCATTTCAAGGCATAACAGCACTCTTAACTGGTGTAGAGGCGTGTCTCAATTCACGGCCGATATGCAAAATGTCAGATGATCCAGAAGATCAAGAGCCACTGACACCGGCACATTTTTTGATAGGCAGACCATTGAGATTGCCAATACAAGAAAAAGCTGACACGCCGCCGTACAGCATAAAGCGTCTGTACGTTCAACTACAATTCCAAATACAAGCATTTTGGAAGCAATGGTCGAATGACTATTTGCAATCACTTACGCAATTGCCAAAGTGGCGGAATGAGCAAGAAAACCTCCAAATTGGACAATTAGTTATCATCAAAGCCGATAACATTGCACCCACGTATTGGGCAATGGGTAGAATCATGCAGATCCATAAAGGAAATGACAAAAAAGTAAGATTTGTCTTGTTAAAAACACAAACAGGCCAATTGGAGCGTTCAGTAAGAAAAATATGCATTCTCCCAAGCGACATCGAGCTAAACTATTGGAAAAAATAAAAAAAACCAACAATAAAATGTATATGCATGCATTTAAGCAAGCGCTAGAGTTTTAAGTTAAAACAAAATTTTAACGGGGGGAATGTTTGTACCGCTCCCTAAAATGAATGCAAAATGTATATCTACTCACGCAGAGTAGATGTACATGCACAACCACACGCAAGCGACACACACCGAGAAGAGAAAGAGCACAGAGAGAGAGAGAGAGAGAGCGCAGCAGCAGCGACATTACAATAAATCAAGAAATAAAGTAGTTGTTCGATAGACATCGATGAATAAAGACCATTCATTATTACAGCCTAAAAGCCAACCATTGTTTTATTTGATACTTTATTCTTTTACAGGAATAAACACATGGTGTAAGCATAAAACTGTTTATTTGAATTTACAACGAGAATTTGGCCGAAAAACTAATTTTAACCATTACATATGCAAGTAGTATGTGTCTTTTATGATTGAAAACTAAATTTATGGATAATTTTAACCATTTTTGCATATAAATTGCGATAAACCCTAAAAATGGGTAAAATCAAGTTTTTTAGCGTTTTAGCTAAAAATTGACACTTGGGACCGAGTAACTTACATTTTAAGATTGACGCAGAATGAAAAGACAAAACTTTTTGGAAGAAAAAATGGAAAAAATATACGTCAATTCGAGTTTTTTGCGTTTGAAGATTTGAAAATGAAAAATATGTACCCGGAGGTATCCGATCATGAGCTGGTGTCAAAAGTCCATTTACGGGTTACAAAGTCATGTTTGCTCTAATGTGATGGTTTTTACGTGTTTTCAGAAAAAAATCGAAAAATTCTCTTTTAACAAAAATATGAAACTAATAAAAGGCTCAAACCAAATCGGAGACCCATCATACACAAAATTGTTCGATATCGTGTGGAATTGTCGAAATGTAAAAATGATAATCGATGATTCCAATCGTATCACGAAAGTGCATTTCACTTGTGATACGATGCTGAATCGGTTACATGTGTGAATGCAAAGAATATTCAAAATTTTGGAAAACTCTTACTTGCTAGATACAATATTTGTAATGTTTGTTTATTATTTTTCGTTTTTATTATTGTATAGATTCTAAATATTTTATCCAATTTTATTACTACTTATTTAATTTATGTTATCTTATTGTCCACATAAATGCGTCAGTTTAGATGTCAATATTTGAGCAGATGTAATATTTTGAGAGCGTAAAATCGCCACTCAAACTGTTTCTAACCAAGTAATATTTCCGAAGTTCAAGACAAAGAAATAAGAAAAAATTTTAATTTTATTAATACTGTGCCCGTGTGGTGATAGAAGAAGGATGAACAATTAAAGAGAAAGACTTTTATTATTATATCTTATTTTATTTCACTTTACTTTTTATTCAATTTTAAGATGTTTACACATAATATTTTGAAAAACTGATTCACTTGAACAACTGATGCTTTCTCTAGGGGGAAAGAACGCTGCAAATAGCCTGCAAATAGCGCAAATAAATGTATGTATTTACATAGGATATTATATGGCGTATCCGCAGCCTACAGGTGGCGCTCGTGTATGCTATGTAAATACTATGCGAATACGCTTGCAAATGAACGCAAATGAAATGCAAATACACGCAGTTATGCCAATAGTTCTTTCCCCCTAGTGCTTTCTCATACTAATATATATATGCATATCCTTTTATACTCTTTATCGTACGGTGCTAATCGTGTCGGCAATTTCGATTGTGGCGCCCTCCCGGTATGTAAATCGGTAATTAGTGTGACTTGACACTTGTTGATTCAGTATTGCTTGAGCATTTAAATAGCAGCAAACAATTAAAATAGTGCGAAATAGTGTATTTAAAATGCAGAAAAAAATTATTAAATCTGGTGCCGTCGTTCGACGATATGGTTAGTATTAGTATACAAATATTCCATTTTCTATTTTATATCGTGCTAATGTGAAAATAATGATTACAGTCACACGACAAAAAAATAAAATTGGCTTAAGATCCGTACAATTGGAACGTGCAATAAAGTGCTATCTGACGGTGGAAAAGATTCCAGAATTGGAGGTGAGAGCAATGCTCTCTAAGCCACGAAAGATGAGAAACCGTCGACAATCAACTGGTAACTCGAGAAAACGCCATCCGAAACGCCGATTTTCTTTCCAAGGCAATCATGTAAGTATCGTGTTACTAACATAACCACATTCTTTTCGTTAGTTTCCTTTCGTTCACTTTCGACCTGTTTTCTATTTTAAGAATAATGATGTTCGACCACTGCCTTTCGAATTCGTATCGGTTCTTGGAAACTTCAATCGAAATACCATGTCACCAAACCAACCAGCAATCGAAAAGCCTTTTGAAGAGCCTCCAAACCAGCCAGCAATGGAAGCAATGAGTCACGATGAATCCGTTATACAAGAGCTGAGTCCAACAATAGGCAATCATGGCCCGTTACGCTCACTGAAAAATGCTGATTTTCACACACCAAACCGATCTCCACTAAAAGATTTGACTCTTAATAATTCCATTGACTCGAATAATTCAGAGGATGACGTGTATTTTTTGCCTAGATCATGTAAATCACCAGCGTCACCAAATTCACCAGATACTTTTCATGACGCAGGTAAATTTTCATAGCTAATATTTTCATGGAAATTTCACCTATCATTTTCTCATCAAATCATAAAATAGTTTCAGATGTCATGGACTGGGCCAAACATGTCGTACAATCAAAACCATTCCATGTCAAAGGGCGTAGACCGTCTTCCAAGGAGAATTGATTTCTGTGCCCTCCAACAAACATTACCAACAGTTTCCATAAATTTCAATCCCACAAACTTTCGGAGTTTCATTTTCACACTAATTGCAATTATGAATGTATTCCAAAGTAGTGTACCATTCAAAGTTGCTCGATGTCGATCAATGTAACCATTTTTTCTACAATTGGTAGAATTTTGAGAAAAATTTTGCTAGTGAACATTCTCAAACCGTCTCAAACGTTCTCAAAAATATAAAAAGAACCAAAAAGTGTTTGTCTGATTGAATATTAAATTTTATTTCAATAAATTGTGGAACAAAAATCAACGTTGATTTATTTCAATGGATTTTTTTTCGAAAACATTTTGAGTTTTCATTGGAACAAAGCAAAACAGCGGGCTTGAAAGCGATCAATTGTCATCCTCACCCTCACCCTCTCCTTCATCTTCATCTTCTTGTGAGCTTGGCCAGTAAATACGATTTTGGAAAAAAATCATTGCCTGACGAGAGAAATTTTCTTGCATATCTGCCCAAGAAAGCAACTCGTTTTCGCTTTGATCTGCAAATTTAACCAAAAAAAGCAAGCCTTGACCACCAGTATCCGTGATACCTTTGAACACAAAAAATAAATGGTATAAATAAGTAAAACATAAAATGTCAAAAGTTCGCTTTTCATTTATGTGGATTTGATTCGACTTACCATAAATGTTGGTCAAAACACGTTTTTTGAGTTCTGGAGGCGCATTCAATTGAGCATCTGCTTGAGCCCGTGCTTCTCTCTCTTCAAACTCGGCTATGCGCTCCAAACAGTTTACACAATTGTCTTCCCATTCCCAAGACGGTTTTTCTTCACAACGCCATTTTACCAGATATTGTGTCTGAATGTATGGATTAAAGTGAATTTGTCAAAATATGCATTGTCATACATATGTCATATATTAACAAAAATACAAATACCTTTCTCCGGTGTATGCGCTTCTTCAAAATGCATTCCACCTCATATTCTTCATCGCTCACGTCGCTCACGTCAATTGATGTAGATGCATTTTGTGTCCCTTGGTGACATTCGACGTTTGATGCCATTTCATGTGAACCTTCATCCAATAAACGATTTGATGTGGTTGGTTCTACGTTTTCACCTTCTTCATGATATGATCCAATTTCATGATATGATCCATCCATAAAGTGATTTGAATGTGATGAATGACTATCATCATTTGAATGTTGTTCATCAACTGAAATAGTTGTTTTTGATGGAGTGTTTTCAGTCCCGATTCCATGTGTTGTTCCATCGAATGACTGATTTGACTGCGATGAACGATTTTCATTGTTTGAAACCATTATATCCAATAACCGATTTGATGTAGATGGTAATACGATTGCATATGAATGTTCATCAACTGAACAAGTTGATTTCGTTGATTGGCTTTCGATGTTTGGATCCATTTTATGTGAATGTAACCGAATGTAACAACAAACTTAACAAAATTACTACAAATACGAAAATCACAATTGTCTCACTGCTTTTACCAGTTTTGTGAAAAAAATGATTACTGTATCTATCGGTTTCTATACTCAAATACCAACAAACACCGGCAAACACTCTATTAGTGGTGTCACATTTAACGCGGCAAAAAAGTAAAATTGATTGATGACAATTGATAAACTGTCAATAGGCATGAAAATTGTTTTGACATATCATTTGAATTATTCAAATTAGTACAGCCAGTACAGCGCAAAAATTCATACTAATAATCCCCAATAATAAAAAAGAAAAGAAAAATCCGGAAAAATCCACCAAAATCCGCCAAAATCCACGATGAATGCGATGAATATTGGAAAGGGTCACGGAAAACTCCTTTCAACTGATGTTCCGAAGAAGCAATTGGTAAGATTTTCAATTTTCCGTATTTTTCCGTGACAACCGAACTGTTTAACCGTTCGATGCGGTTCGATGTGAATTCATGGGATGGATTCAGTCGAATAATTTCAAAAACATTAACTGTAATATGATTCAAGTCCCATTAATTTCCAACGATTTCCAAATGTTTTCAAATCATAGAATCAGATGTTGGACGCAATGAAGGCAAATGCAAATGCTGATGGAGCAATCAATGCCCATTGCAACGCCGCCAATGTCGATGCTAACGCCACTAATGTCGAGCGCTTAGCCGCAGCAGCACGAGCAGGCGTATTTGTGGATGCAGATGGGCCAAATGCTGGTCAAATCATGCCATAAACGGCCATACAATTATTGAAGGTGTTCAAATTGTTTTCACCAATCGTCACCTGTCGTCACCAATTGTGACAAAAACCAATAGCCAAAAATAACCAAGCTTTAACTCGTTTTAAAGTTGTAATTATTTTAATAATAAGCAATATAAATATTCATTTAACATTTAATAAAACATTGATTTTGACCTATATTTTCTAAATAAAACGTTTATTTTTACAAATGAATATGAACAAATATGACAATTTTAAAGGTTTTTGAAATGAATTGTTTTGTGTAATTGACGTCTAAGTACACAGTAAAGTACTAAGTACTGTGAAATACACTTTTAGGTACTTTTCGTTCAAATAGTACTTAATTTCTATGATTAAGTTCGAAGTTCTAAAAATATGCGTATATGTATTAGTGTCGATTCGTAATGTCATTTCCATTGTTATTTACAGCCCAAAGCCTTTTTAATTTCCAAAATGATTAAAAAATATAAATATTGTTTCAAAGAGAAGAAACTAGTCGAGTGTAATTCACATGATGATAACATCTGTGACGATACTGTTAAAAAAAGTAAAATAAATGAAGTAATTTTAGACGGTCAAAGAGGAAAATTGTTGACAAACACTGGAGCTGTGTACAAGGATGCTAATAAATTTTTCTCCGATTTGCCATCCGAGTTGATCCTGTTGGGTTTAACAAATGCGAAATATACCAAGCTGATTGAAATCATTGAAGGAATTGCTAAATACTCCATCGATTTACATTCCAAATTAAATGACATGTGCAGCAATGATTGTGTTAATGCAGCGACTGCTAATGAATTTGTTTTGGGGAAACTCAAGCAAATTAAAACGCTTCCAAAGCTTAAAAAGTTAATAAGCAAGCATCCACTATTTGTTCCCCCACAAGAGACTGCAATCGGACTAAAATGGAAAACGCCCAAATTGATTGCTGACACAAATATTCCAAATCACAATTTGACAAATGCCACATTCCAGTATGTCAGCTTGAAAAAAACACTTGAAACGATTTTTTCGTGTGGAGAAATGCAGGATTACTATGTAAAATATAATCGTGAGACTAAACACGACTGTGTTGACGGAGTGTTCCAAGATTTCTGCTGTGGATCTGTATACAAGTCAAAAGATATATTCAAAGATCCTTTAACATTACAACTACAATTAGCCAATGATGACTTTGAAGTATGCTGTCCCATAAAGACCAAAGCCGGAATACACAAAGTGAACGCCACTTATTTACAAATAAAAAATATGCCACTCGAATACAGATCGAAATTAGAAAACATAGGTTCTGACGCCGGAGAATTTAGGGGGGGGTAAAAGCCAAAATCGTTGGGGGGGTTCGAAAAAAAATCGATTCTATCTAGTGTAAATTTGGTCTCAGAAAAAAGTGATGACCTTTTTTTTTTTTTTTTTTTTAGGTCCTCACTTTTGAAAAACGAAAAACCCTAGCAAATTGAAAGAATGAAGCGGAAATTTGTCCTAAACATCAAATGTTTTGTTAGTTTCAATGAATTGTTATTATTGATTGAATAAAAATTCCAGCTTAAATAAATTGTGTACATTTCTTAACGGCAAATTGGATTCGATACATAAAATTCCAGTTAAATCTCAAAAAAAATTTCAGAGGGGTGCAAAAAATCTGACGGGGGTTCTAAAACGTTAGGGGGGGGTAAATTCGACCTATTCGACCAGCGTCAGAACCTATGTTAGAAAATATTTATTTAGTTTCATTGTGCAATTCGTCAAACTTGAAGCCAGAAAACATTTCTTTTGATCACATTGCTGAGCTTATAGTGAATGAAGTTCGTGATCTCGAAACAAACGGAATACAAATTGGAGTGCACACTGTAAAAGGCACAATAATAAACATATCTTTAGATAATTTGGGCGCCAGTTTGATTTTCGGATTCACTGAATGTTTTGTAGCCAACTACTTTTGTCGGCATTGTGAATGTGATAAATTTGAGTGTCAAAAATTAGTTGAAGAGAACAAAACAAAATTACGCACACGTGCAAAGTATAATAAATGTGTTGAGCGAGCTGAAAAAAAGAACATGAAACTTGATTTGAAAGCTACGAAAGGTGTGAAACGCAGTTGCAAATTTAATGATTTAGAGAACTTCCATGTCATAGAAAATATGGCTGTTGATGTCATGCATGATATAAATGAAGGCATTGTATCGTACTGTATTCATGATTTTTTTGCACTTCTGATTGAGAAAAAAATTGCTTCAGCAGCTGTTATTCAAAGAAAAGCCCGTGATTTCAACTATAGTCCTTCTCACATGCAGAACAAACCATCTCTATTGAACTTCGAAAAACACAATCTTAACCAAAATGCCTCTCAAATGTACTGTCTAGCAGTCAATTTACCATTCATTCTTTTGGATTTGAAAGAAGAAATTGGCGATCACTGGGAACCAGTAAAAAGTCTGTTGGAGTGTATGCAGATAATATTTTCACCAATGATTACAGAAGCTGACATCAAAACATTAGAAATCCATATTAAAAATCACCTTTCATCCGTACAAAACACTTTCGGACGACTTTTGTCTCCGAAACATCATTTTTTGGTTCACTATCCAGCTTGTATAAGAAAATTGGGCCCATTAATTCATCTGTCCACAATTCGATTCGAGGCAAAACATAAGGTGTTTACAGACATCGCAAAAGCCAGAAAAAATTTTATAATTGTCGACCGAATTCAAATTCTCTGCATCATCAAGCCAATTTTCAAAGTCAATGCAGTTTACGAAATATAAGAACATTATAGAACAAGAGCTTAAAGTTGACATCGACTCAATTCAAGTCCATAAATTCGCATCGTACGGAAGCATTGGGTACAGAGCTGGTTGTTTATTGGTTTTGAATAATACATTCTATGGAATAGTGCATGTTTTATCAAGCAACTCTGAATTATGTTTTGTTTGTGAACCATATAAAATTGCAGGTTTTGATACATTTTTGAATAGCATCATGGTTGAAAAAGAAGCTGCATCAGCAGTAGTTTTAAGAGATGTCGATATTAAACATGTTTTAGTTGTTGACAAAATGTTTGCAAATGATAATTATTATGTTATTGCAGATAAACTTTCCATCGCGAATTTAATAAAATAAATGTATTGTTCAAAATGGTGTAATTTATTATTTAATTTTCAGAGATCTTTATTCATAAAATTTACATTAAATTTACTATTTGACGGAGACAACATTTTCTACCAAATATTTTACGCATCATGAAACGTAAACAAGGCGAAATTAACACGTGTTACATACATATGTTCGACTCCTATTTAATAGCAAGTCACATCACAGGAAACAGCGTTTCTTCTTAAACCTAAAATATATTGAGATAAATATATAAAACCAACACGAGTAGAAATATTTCGAATAAATAAATCATTGCAAATTCATTTTGATTTGATTGAAGATCCCATGAAGCGATTGATTTTAAGACTAAGGAAAAGCCTTCTCTAAAGCCAATTCACGCATTTTTTCTGTAATTAATTTTTCATCGATTGAAATTTGATAGACGTATCGTTCCTAAAACGCCATAATTTGTTTGACATTGGCGTGGAATGGCAAATCGAAGACAATATGAATTTTGAAGAAGATATCAATAACAGCGATGTAATCAAAACTATCTGGAACCTTAAAGCAACAAAATAACATCGTTATGTTTATAGTCAAAAAAAGAAACTGAATTTATCCAAATAATTGTTCATGGCGAAAATGAGACAAATCTAATCTAATCTTTGAACTGTGTAATGAAACTTATTTTCTGTTGAAGAGCTGAGCACATCGGTGATACGTTGATAGTAGATACTTACACTAACCAAGATGCGATTCACATCAATGTAATACTTAGCCCGTTTTTTATCCACTGACAACACTCCAATAATGTATGGATTCTTGCTTTTTTCATTCATAAGATTCATCGGATCCTCCAATGGGTTCTAGGAGATTATCAATACAACAATTTACAAATTGAAAAAAAACACTTATTGCCCATCAATTTACCTCTGAAAATGTGAATAAAGATTTCACAATGGTTGGAAAAGTAGTTCGACCTTGTTTCAACTCGTACATCGACGTAAGAAACCTCCAAACTTCTGTATCTTTGGTTGGAACGATATCAAAATCAATACGATTTTTATATTCGATCAATGGCTTTGAATGCAGCGAATCCCAATTTTTGCGAAGCGCATCGTCATCAACAGTAGGATGTAGCAGTCCGAAATCAAACAAAATCTGATAAAGTTACATTAATGATGGGTTCAATAATAAAACATATGAATGAAAATTCATACCAAATCTGGTTCAACAAAATAAAACGACAAGAAATCTATAAATTCTTCCTTCTTTTCCTTCAACAATTTGCGTCTCAGATCGATGCTGCCACGAAGTTTCTCCTTTAATTTTGTTTTGTCTTTATTGACAACACAATATTTGAAAAACGATTTCAAGCTATTCTCGGTTTCGGCGGATTCAGTTGTCTTGTTGATTTTGTTCGTTTTTGCGTTCTTAATTTTGTGGTATAGCATGCCCTTATGAATCTTTGGATTATAAAAATCGTCCTATGGCGAGAATAAATAGTAAACAAGAAAATTATATCGTATAAACAATTCATATTCCACAATGCACACAACTCACAATACCACCGATTTCACTTGGATCAACCTTCAAAGATGGAAACATTGTGAGAGCTGCTTTACAAACATCAGATATTTCATCTGGTGATGGACCGGTTGTAAACGTTGCCTTCAAATATTCATACAAACAGTCTGACAAAATCCTTTTTGACTTGTCTGACAGGCCCTTTATAAGATTGTATTCATCGATTAAACTCTGACGATTTGAATCCGTAATCCAATTGCGGATGCTCTGTAAAAAGTTAGGTTAGGATTGAATTTTATGCAATGAACAAATACAGGCTTACCTCTGCTCGAATCGACAGAGCTGGCTGATCCAATAAAATTTCCACAAAAAAACAACCACATCCTTTGTACTGTGCAATCAATTCTGGCAATTCATCTGCATTGATTGGTGCATGCAAGTTGTTGGCAAACGAGAAATTCACGTAATTGTCGTCCGTGAGTGCAAATGATTCGAAAACTGCAATGTGTTCGCTATAAGTATTTTATTTTCAGTAAATGCAATTTAAAATAAACTCACTTTTTCCAACAATGGTGTGCTGATTCTGTGCTTCGGTCTCTAACAGAGTTATCATGCGCGTTCTGTTTCCAATACGTGCGTTGAATTTAATATTCAGCATCGTGAACGCGCAGTAAACAATGTAAACAAACATTCAAGACTGACGTTTTTCACTTTTGACATTTAGTACATTTGGTACTAACTGTCAGAAAAATGGTACTTTTCGGCTGAAAAGTACAGTGATATGATATTTTTAGTACTAAGTACTTCGCTGTGTAGCAACTCATGTCCATCAAGGGTAACTCTTCTTGCTGTATAAGTGGCATAAAGCCGAACATATTCATCGATAATATAATTGACAAAAAAAACTTTGTGCCCAATATCGTGGGAAAAGTCAGTTTCTGGGAATAGCATATTAAATGGAATTTTCCTCTTAATTTCTTCTAATAGTTTCTTATAATCAAATTGTATATTTCGGCTATGAAGGTCAAATAACTTATGAACAATTTCACATATTTTCACTGTGCTTTTGCACGGCCGTTGTGTTGCTTTGTTATCTTTAAAAAAATTAGAATCAATCTTCTCATTTGATATGAAAATGGTTGAACACGAACTAGTTTCACATTGGAACCGGCCTCTCTGAATTTTCAATTCAATTTGGCCAGCGAAATACGCAATTGTGCTTGAAAATAATTTCTGTGGATGAAATGAAGATTCAGTCGATTCACTTGAACTGACATTTTCATCAAAAAATTCAGTATTTACGTCGTCATTATAAAAATTTTCAATTTCAATTGGATTCACTGGTCTTTCATCAATAACAGAAATTGGTGGCTTTGCTGTGGATGGTATGGATAAAATATTTAACGAATCCTCACAATTCGCTAGCTCACTAGCCGTAATTTCATTGTGTACCACTAAGGCACGAAGAGCTGCATTAAATTGGGATGCAGTCGGATTATCGTTTCTCCCGTGTCTGGCTCGAACTCTACCAAAGAAAGATTCGAGCAAATCTTGCCCCAAATAAAATGTATGAAGCACATTTAATTTGCCAGTTTGAATGTATTCGGCATAAATGATTTTTAAGGCCTCAATATTTATCAGAAATCCGACGAAACAGGTCTTTATTTTAAGTTCAACTACATATTTCCACCCAATTTTCAATGATTTGATATATTTTGATGCCTCATCAAGAAACTTGAATATTTCATCGGCCGAATTGATTGAAAGTCCTCGAATAAATGTTGACGTGCTGTCTGCGTGTTTTGAATTAAAAATGTCAAAGATATCATTAGCAATTCTAATGAAATTGCAAGTCTCTTCACTATTGGAAAAAATAACATCGCCAGCATTTCTAAGAAAGTCGATTGAACTAGCAACACTTCGACTGAACGTTTGCGTCGCTAATCGGACTTTCATTTTGTTCCTTTTCCATTGTATGTGTTCTTTATTAAGTTTGTGTGAAACCAAGTTATTGTTGACTCTTCGGCTTTCGAGTCTCTCTATATACCGCCATGCTATCAATTTTCCATTTATATGAAATTGTCCATAGTTACCTAACGCGTTTCTCATGTTTTTGAGCATATGAGGTGGGTCTAAGATAATTAGAATTTTTTTGCCGTCAATCTCAATATAAGGTTTTAAATTATTCACTTCAAATGAAGCCCCCAAGGCTACACACATAGAAAGGTTAACTGCCAAACCATCAAACGCTATGTTTACAATATTCACGCCGATCATCGACAAGCACCTAACTATTTCAATCAAAACATCAATTTTTTCTTGTGTGTTTAAGGCACCAATAAAATAATGTGCGACTGGCAAAGACATTTTAAGCTCAACACATGTGACTAAAAAAACTAAAACTTGTTTAGCGAGAGGCATTTTGTCATCCGTGCCTCTGTGTCCATGCGTGATGAGTCCACTGAATACTTTCTTTTCATGTAGCCATTCGACGTGACTTTTAATGTGCATTTCGTCGAATGATAGGCTGCAAATTAATTCTTTGCCCTCGGCTTTCATTTCTTCTGATAAGTTTGAGAGCGTTGACATTGATTCGCTACAAATCCCAGCAGATCCATCTGCTCTGCTAAATGAATACCATTTGCGAATAGTTGAAGGAGCTGGGAGTCTGTTTCCAAATTTACTTCGAATGAATCTATAAGCTTGTGGGCTATGAAAATTGAGAGACAAAGCAAACCGGCGTACCGGTTGTGAGTATTGACTTTGTCGACTTTCTTCACAAATTGAATTGATTATCTCTATGGCATCATCCTACATTTTAAAAAGAGCATAAGCATAAAACTTAAATTAAATCTAAATCGACAGCTGTTCGAGCTGAATTGTGTTGCTATGTATAATTTCTGATTAATAGCATTTCATTCGCTTTCATTTCGTAAATATTTCGCTTTAGATGATGGTACCTAGAGTTAAGTTTTAAGAGATTGTTTTAACGAATTAAACGATTCTAGGATACAATTATCAAAATGCCAACATCTTAACTCCAACATCAAATTAACTTATAAATGATTTTGTATTGCGCTCGATTGCGCTCTCCAAAGAGACAGATTAGAAAAAAACAAGGTTTTGATCACTTACTCAAGTTTTTACCATCTTCATGGTATCTTTTGAATACCGAAACAATTGTATCGAAAAAAATCGCATTGTATGCGTTTATTATAAAGTGACACTAAGGTTGATCAAAACCGATCAAAACATTGTTTTTTATTTATCAAATTAACTATTCAACAAATCTCGACTAATGCGGAACGTGAAATATTGTCTTCAACTTAAATTACATTCAAATGCTCAGCGATTGGGTTTTTGGTTAGTCTCGATCTTAAGTCATTCACTTCCTTCTTATAATATGCCAAAGATTTTTCCAGACTCCGAATTTTTTTTTTTTCTGCAATCAGCTGCAACTTTAAATTTTCATGGGCAATTTGGAGTTCTAATAAACTGCAAAAAAAAAGTATGAAAAAAGTGATTAGTCTTTTTATCAGAATTATTTTATTACAATTTTTTTCTTCAACCATGACTGAGTAAATCGTTGCAATCAATTGTCATCTAAGTTGAATAAAATGAATACACCAAACCAAACCAAACTTAATTTGACGTTGGACGACGATCATTTTTTAATCGTACAATTTGTTCTCGTCTGTTGTATGCGAATTGTTCGTTCCAAAATCAAAATCATTCGCCTTAGTATTAATGAGTATTAAATTGAACATTTGGAAAAAAATCAAACGAACACGAACATGTTCGGTTCGGTGCACGGTCTTAGTATCAATCCATTCTTTTACTTGAACTGATAACATTAACTTTTTAAATAGTCGTTAAGCCAGACGAAATTGCAGTCTCGTAAATCATACTTGCAACCCTATCGAAAGCATATGAGTGCATGAGATCACATGAGATAACTACGGATAACTGGCTGAAGCAATCGGAAGCACCGTCACACTCTGTCACACGATCATACCATCACAAATTGAAACTAATGCATAAAATAAAATGAATAGAACACGTCATCAACTTTCTCTGTTCATTTACCTGCGATTTGGGCTGTTTGGTGCAGGTTCAGATATATTATCCGGATCCAGTGTATACACATCATCTTCATTGTTTATTGTCTGAGTCGTCATCGCATCTGACACATCCATTGCATGCTCCTTTCCCGGTTCAACTGCTACGTTTAAAACTGGATGGATGAGCTGGATTTCGAGAGCTCTGGTTACTTCATTATCACCCAGGCTGTACAGAAATAGAACAAAATAGAAATGATTCTATAGAATAAAAGCAGTTAACAGAATACTGGAATATTCAAAGAAATAAATACCTTTCGGGAAATACTGTTGGCACTGTATTTTTATCCAGTTTATTTCTGGCTGCATTTCAGTTTATTTTTGTTTGGTCGAAATGCATTTCACAAATATAGAACAGTGAGTTTGGCTCTTGGTCAAAAGTTTGATGCGTTTTAATTGCATCAATCCAATTTTGTCGTTGGGTTTTCTCCGATGGTAAACGAAAGAATAGCACATTTTTCTTGTCGGATTCATATTTATTATGCAAACAATTGACTATTTTACAATATTTCGTCATTTTATTTATTTTACAAACAATTAAACCGAACACATCAAAGCACATAAACAAATACGTTTTAAACGTCATGTCTTACTAATTCTGATTTTACATACCGCGGTGGCGCCACCGCTCAGTTCGTCCAAAAATTTAGTACAGGCATTTATATACCATTAGCAGCGTACGGGAACAATTCTTGAACAAATAAACTAAATGTAATCTAGATCGCTTTGAAGTTGTGTACGCACATAATTCCCCTTATACAGATCAAATTTGACATACATTCGTGTCCTACATAACAAACCTTGTGGGAGGTTTTTTCGGAAGTACTATCTTGGGAGATCATTAGGTAGGTCTCGGATCAAAGGAGAAAGGTAGTATCTTTTCATTATTTTAGTGTCCAAAATTTTTTCTGCTTTTATCAAGGAAATTTATGATCCCGTATCAATAAGAAAGACCAATTTATTCACTGACACAGATGTTGATAGAACCAAAAATAATTCATTTCGAAAAAATACGATTTTACTCTTGATAATTTATTTCATATTATAAACTGGCTTAATCTGATTAGCGGCTCGCGGCAAAATGTGGCCAGTAGCACATTTTGCAAAGTTTAGTTTTTTGATTCATTTTGTAAATTTAAAGCTTCACGAACCGTTAATTCGTCAGCAGTTTCTTGTTGCAAAGTTTTAACATTTCTTGGACCGAATCCTTTTGAAGATGATACTGATTGTTCCGAAATCTTATTTTTCTCTTTGTTTTGTGAATAATTATTATTTTGAAAAAAACGTTGTTCCGATGGTCCCGAACTATTGTTATTATTTCGTGACCATGACTCATTTCGTCCCCCATTGAAAGGCTTTCTTTCAATATTGAAATTGCGTTGATTATTTCCACTAAATTTACTTTCAAATTTGTTGGGGCTCTTTTTCTTAACCTCATTATCTCTAGCCTTTTTGCGGCACGAATTTTCTTGGTGATTGGATAATCCACAGTATCGACAATTTTTTACATTTTTATTTTTTTCTATCATCTCCTTTTGCATTGCAAAAGAGATGCACTCATCGATAGATTGTTTTCCTGCGGCCGAAACTAGAACTTTAATTGTTGAGTCCTGAAGATTTTGCTCAAATTTAGATATTGCTTGTTTTTCGTTCATTTTTCGTAAAATATTAAATTCAGCCTCGACTTGTGTAAGCGAACGACTAGCTTCGTTCAATTTTTTTAACTTTTTCTTAATACGAGTACCATATTCTTCAATGGATTCATCTCGTTTTTGGAAGCTATTGTTTAAGTCCTCCAAAGCATATTCCAATGATACTGGTTTTTTGAGACGACTATTTAGTCTTTCTTTCAAAAGATCCCATGTGTTCAAACCATCTATAAATGGTCCAGCCTTTGAAAGAGCTTCACCAGTAATTTTTGCCTTAATTATGCGTAAAACATAAGGCTTCTGGGCTTCTGGCACCATTTCATAAAATAGGCCACATGTATTTATGAAACCATCGAATTGCTTCATGTCGCCTGAAAATGCCGGAATGGCTGCAATAACATCTTTTGCTTGTACTTCCATTGTACTTTTTGTAGTTTGTGATGTCTGATCCAAATCTGTCTTTGGATTTTCTTTAGATAGCCCTTCGTCTTTTCGACTTAATTCAGCCCGTAAATCACTTATTTTTTGTTGATAACCAGAGGTTGATTCACTCAATTCTTTTTTTGATTCTTCTAATTGTTGTTTCAATGTTTCAATTTCAGATATCAAGGTTGCTTTTTCAGTATCTCCCATTGGAGTCGTCACACTTAAAAGTTCACGTTCCAATTCAAGTTGTTCTATATATGATTGTTTCTCATTTAATTGTTCTTTTAAATCTCTAATCTCTATTCTTAGAACTTGAAATCCCTTTTCCCTTAATAAATCCTGGGCTTTATAAAGTTTGTCATTTGTTTCAGTTAAAAGAGATTTGTTGTTTAACAATTGCTCATTGGCTAATTCCAATTCTAATCGGAGTGAGTCGTTTTCTTTTGATAAATTCTTTATGAAAGTAGTATTTTCTTCTAAAAGAATACTGTTCAATTTTTAGCCGAAATTGGAATCATTTGACAGTTCATGTATAAACACTATGTAAAAACAGTGGCAACACTCATGTATTTCTCATATATTTGTAAAATGATTCCAAAGTGTTCATCATTCTTTTTAAACTTTCTTCTCTTTCCTTTCGGATGATTATATTCAAATTCTTTACTAATTCTTTATATGCTTCCGCACGATCTGATGGGTCTTCTATCCCCGTATAAGTTTCATCCAAATTCGTTTCATACCCAATTGCATTCAATAAACTTTGATTTAATATCTCTTTTACATCTGGTTTTCCCTGATTATTTAATTCAAATAAGGCATCGACTGATCGTGATCTCAATAATCGTCTTTCTGTCATTAACTCTAAAATTTCATCCTCACTCATCTAAATTCCGTTGCATTTGCCAAAAGTAAGCGATATAAATATCGAAAAGAATGACTCACCAAAGTAAAAAGGTTGGTTTGTTGAAACGTTTTGTTCCCGAATAATTCCACTCCTTCGAATTCTCAATCGACTTCACTGCTGATTATTCCACCGTTGGATTTTTAAAGATGATCTTTAGAGTTGAAAATGTAACTGACTGGATTCCTAGATGTCCTCAATTAATATTATTTTTTACATTGGTGTTGACCAATTCCAAGGAAAAATTCGACTTTTCTTCTATCCAATTCTTTCGGAGTAATGTATTAAAGTCGAATCGACCTATTATGCCGATAACACTCCTTAAAGTTCTGTTTCATCCACGTGTTTTCAATGCAGTTGAATTTGTTTTATAGTGTATTTTTTATTATATTTTTTTAGACTTCGCCCCGACTTTTGGAGACTTAGATCAGTTTATTTTTTGTTTCAAATTATTGCATTATCCACTTTTTGAGCAGGCTCGCCAAAATGTAGTCAACATTTATTAAAACACGAGATTTTACGCACTTTGAAAATACTTCATTGAAATGAATGTAATAGGTTCGGAGTTCGTGACATCAATAGGTGACTATGCTAATTCATACAGCTCTTATATACGTTTAACATGCGTCTAAAAATAAGATAGTCGCGCAGGCGCGAATGTACTAAGCGCCATGTCAACTTATAATCAATCTTTCTGCGCCATGATGGAATTCAAACGGTTTCTCTGCGCCATGATTACTCACATAAAGACAACCCAGTGTACGTGTAGTAGGCTCATAATGTCTATCCTACTACAGACACATTCCCACTTTCTGTCAATATTCTAGTAGAGCAATATACAAGAGAGTTCCCTGGCTCATGGGCATGTAACTAGATTGTTAAACTAAAAGTGTTGATTGAAAATAAATTATTTTTAACATTGAGTTCAGTATATTATTTCATTTAAATTAGTTTTTTGGTTCCAGCTTTAATGAATTCATTTATGGACTTAATTCAATTTTTGTGAATCGAACGCAATGCTATGAATTCCATTGTACCGAGTTAGATTGTCACGACGCTAGTTGTGAGACTGCTAAAGTTTAACAGAAGACAACAGTCTAGGTTCAGTTGATTTGATTTTTGACTGTACAATTCGAAAAATCATCGAGTAGCCTTTTTATTTCTCTCTTGTTCGGGTGTTCTACAGCTCTGCTCGCTTGGCGCGTGACAATATACTGTGTACTTGCAAACTTGCCAAAATTGTATGTTATTGTCGTTGTAGCTCCATAGCCGTGATCGAACTGAATTAAATCCATACTTTTGTTTGGAAATAATTCCATGCTTTTTTTGTGGAGTTAGTTCCGAATTTTCGGAAATAGCTCTAATGGACTTATTTCCCAAAAATAAATTGGAGTTATTTCAATTGGACCTATAACATACACCCATTTTCAGGACAATCAATCGAAATGATTCAATGCACCGGCAGTCGTTCTGTATTGATACAAGTGAGTTGACGGTTTTTTGCCAAACATTTCAATGTATCTTCGTAGTTAAAATATTGATCCGATTTTCGGTGTTTTGAAAACGTTTTGTCTCGCATTCAAGTGAGATGGCCATAGAACTGAGTAAGTGATATTTCGTCTCTACACTGCAGCAGCAAATCAGAATATTACTAGGGGCATTTATCTCTCACGAATGAGTACTTTTTGTGCACATTTTTGTGGTATTCGCACGCATTCGCGCGAATTCGTATCAGTCGACGTATAAAAACAATGCACAAACTCGCCTTATATTCGCGAATGGATACGAATGCCGGCGAATGTTGGTGTATACACTCACACAAATACATTCTTTCATGTTCGTGTTCAGTTAAAATATCATAACAAACTACCACAGTACAATTATGTTTAAATAAACATATAATAAAAATTATCACTAAATCTGGTTTTGATACAGATAGTTCCATTTCTTCAATTAATTCAAAAATTATATTGGAAATCGAGTCATATACCAACGAAATGAACATTATTTTAGAAAAACACAAATTGAATGTCAACACGAGAGCTATTTGCATGTCAGCTTTGTATACACAATTATATAAAAGAACCTATATAGAAACCTTGTAATATGAGCACAATTTTATCAAGTGTTTTGGGTGCTTCGAAAAGGAATTACAATTTCATTGAGAATTTATTGCCTGAAAATAGAACAATTTCCTTTCTATTTGGAATTATGTGTATCAATAACTGAACATTTTTCACCGAACGAACTTCAAATATTCACTTTATTCACTTTTGGTAGTGTGAAATGTCACTTTTTCAATCACAACATACACAACAACATCTGGCATTCGCTGTGTACACATAATTCGTCCATTTGAAATGATATTCGTGCGCATTTGCAGCTTTAGCGCGGCATTCGCACGCATTCGTCGGCATTTGCACGAATGTGTGCAACATTCGCACGCATTCGCGAGAGATAAATGCCCCTAGGAATATTAATTTAAACAAATAAAAGATGATTCTCTTTGATTGTTTAAGATTCTTTCTTAGTTTTCATATAAAATTAGTTAAAAATCACACAAAAATGACTAAAAATCGCAAAAAAGCTGATTATTTTGTGGGAATGACTAAACTTACTTCTAGAAAATGATTCATTTTTGTTATAAAAGGTAAAATTAAATATAATTTGTCCAATATGAAGCGTTAAAAGGTGAGTAATATGAGTGAAAATAGGCAAAAATATGACAATTTCTTGGAAATAGCTCAAATGTCACATTTTGGCCGTGCGCGAAGGCAAAGAACGTGTAACAGCTTTATACTATTTCTCCACTTTCATTAATTTTATATTAAAGATCTTACGGCCAAACATAGAGCAAATAAGTTTAATCACAATTGCAATCAAATATGAGTGGAGACCGCGTGTCCGAGGTTATACCCATGTAGAACATGATACATAGAATTTTTCACATTTTTGACACACCCTATTGTTCACTGTTTTTTGTTGTTGGTTTCGTCGTTTTTTTATTTTATTTTATTTGTATTTTTCACTTTAAGAGATATTTATTTTTTTTAACCGTTTTGTCGTTGTTTTTTATTTTTATTTGTATTTTTACTTTATTTCAAATATTGATTTTCACAGTTTTTTTGTTGGTTTCGTCATTTTTTTTATATTTAAATTTTTTCACATTTAAAAGAACTATTGTGATAGTCACAACGTATCACTTGAAATTTGAATAGATAACTGATGTGTTGAGATGGTATAGTTTGACACATATGGTAGAAAAGTCATTAAGATGACGCTCTCCTAATTACTTCTTTAATGGATTTCAATGCATAACATGCTAGCGGAGCAACGCTGCGTCGCATCATAGAATAACTACGTAAAGCTGCGACGCAGCATGTATCAACTAAGAAAGCTGTGTCGCGGCATGTATTATCTAAACAAAGCTTAGTTAATACATACTGCGCACACACTCACACAGACACACATTTTGACGTTCACACGTATAGTGTACGTGTGACACTAACACTAGCATGCGCCAGTAACCATGTACACTACAGTACTGCAAAAGATTCATTCAGTTTGGTTACATTGAAATGACAATCATTTAAATTCTACAAAATATTCCATTCAGTTTTACTCTTATAAGCAATAAAACAATACCCGTATTCAACGACATACGCAGCAGTATTCAAGTATAATTATGAGCACATAATGCAACTCAAGTGTGAAGCATTTATAACAGAATATGTGAGATCTATGCGAAACGGTTTACTTCAAGTGAATCTCAGAAAATAAAGTAGTAAATAATTACCTACAAAATGCTCCGAAGTATCCAAAAAATCAATTTTAGGATTTTTGTCATGATTTATTTTTTTAATTTCTATTTTTTTTTTGTCGTGACCAAAATCTTAAAACTGATTTTTTGGATACTTCGGAGCACAAATAAAATTAAAAAAAAAAAACAGTGAAAAAAATAGAGATAAAAATCTCAAAATGTAAAACATCATGACATCAAGATCTATGCACGCTTTGACACAAGATTGGGAAGCTTTCCAGCATTTTCCATCATATATCGCCAAGCTAATTAAGGATGGAGAACCAGCAAAGGGTATAACTTTGGTAAGTTTTTAGAACAATAATTATATTTCATGTTTTTTTCACGTTTTTTACGACTTATTCACGGTTTTCTCGCGATTAATTCGCGATTTTCTCACGATATATGCCCGTTCCAAGTGCTTTATCCGGATAAAGTTGTTCAGGCTAACTTTTATACGAGCCTAAACTAGACATGATACAACAAAAAATCAATTCCAAGTTTTTTTGTCTATGAAAAATATGAGATTTGGCTTTTAAAGTTTGTTAAAATATATATTTAGACAAAAACACTGCCAAACGCATTTTTTCATATCTCGTATAGTTTGGGCTCGGATAAAAAGTTATCCTGAACAAAGGATAAAGCACTTGGAACGGGCATTATTCACGGTTTTTTTACGTTTTTCGTGGACTTTTTCCTTTTCATAATTTTTATAGTTTTAATATTTTTAATTTTTTTAGATTAAACCTCCTTTATTTATATTATTAATCGAATTTTTCACAAACTCTCCGATAGTTGAAAATGTGTCCAACATTGAAATTCAAAGATTAAGTATTGATTTTTTTATTTTATTTAACACATTTTACATTAAAAACAATATTTTTTTTCAGCATGAAAAAGTGGTTGAGACTAAAGAATTATTAGCTGAAATATTGAATAGTCGGGGACCTCGTGAAAATGAGTGGTGGTGGTCCCAGCGCTAAGAAGATCAGAAAAGATGAAAAGGTAAATGTGTGTTTCTTCTTATTTAAACTTTTTTTTTATTTTTTACTGTAAAATGATTTCTAACATTTTTTCATTTTTCTAATTACAATTTAATTTTCTATTTATTCTAGTTTAAGTGTAACATATGTCACATTCAACGTAAGCGCGAGAGAGATGTCATTATTCATATTAAGAAAACACACCCAAAAAATTCAGAAAAAGAATACTACAGTATTCATATTAATTAATTAATTAAGATTTAGCTCACTTTTTGACTATGTAATGATATTTTTTGAATCAATAAACAACTTAAAAAAAAAAAAAATATCCTCCAAACACGATCAGATTTG
The DNA here is from genome assembly GCA_030463065.1 of Aphidoletes aphidimyza. Lineage (NCBI taxonomy): Eukaryota > Metazoa > Arthropoda > Insecta > Diptera > Cecidomyiidae > Aphidoletes > Aphidoletes aphidimyza. The sequence continues at coordinate 23,593,837 of CM059997.1, read as the reverse complement.
GTGATCGTAGATTTCGACGGTCACTGATATCGTCTTCATCTGTATCCCACGCACAATCCGATAAATTCAAACTATTTTCTGGACTGCTGCAACAATATTCGCCTTCGTTTTCGCTTTCATAACAATCAAAATCATCCAAAACAAATAAATTTAAGTTTGATGGCTCAAACACGCTTGATTCATTCAGACCATTTGGTGTCCATGTGTTGCTCTGTAGCTCAAAAATGAATTCTTCAATTCCATCTTCAACATGTCCTTGCTCTTGCTCTCGATCACTATCACTTTCTTCGGATAATAACTCTGTTTCACTCTCTACGCTATTCCGATGTAATTTACAATAGAATAATTTCGATGTGGTTTGTAGATGGTTTTGGGATAGCACGCTGTCCTCAAACATTGAATTATTATAACTGATTTGAGTGCTCACCAAAGATCATTTTTGAAGCTATAAAAATATCCATCGTTTATGTTTATATTTTAAAAAATATTTCTGTTTGAATATTAACATACAAATTCGTGGAGCTCATATGAACATTTCTCTCAAGTATCAAACGATTAAACTCAACATCTCCATATAATTTAGAAGTGCGTCACACACACACACACACACACACAAAATTGGGATTTTTTGTTGATATCGGCGCGTTTTGGAATGTAGTATCATAAAATCAGTTGAAATATTTTTTGTATGAATGCAGCGAACAGAACTGATGACATTTTTTCCAACAAATATTTCAGTTTAACTCAGATGATCTGAGTCAGATCACCAAACGATCCACATTGATTTCAATCCCTACAAAACGAATTCAGTTCAGCTTCATATAAAACCCAACAATATTTTCATATATTTTGAATTTCAACGAAAAATCAGTACCAGTAACCAATAAAAGAAAAAACATTATGAGTAGTTTACGATGTGAAATTGAACGCGTCTTTTTTTGCGGTGAAACAGTTGTAACAGCAAATCTATTTAAATTTCAAAACTCAGTCCATCATACAATCAATATTCATATTACAATCAAGAATGTGCTACCTTCGTTTATGCTATATATATAATTTATGGAATTATCACAACAGTAGCGCCACGTCATTATGATTGCGTTTACTATTGTGTACAACTGAATTGAAATCCGACATGGTAGCGTTCATTGTACTAGAATTTTAATAATATTATTATTATTAGTATTGTAAAAATTATTAAAATTATTTTATCATTTTTACATAATTATAAATAATTTTTATAATACTTATAATAATAATATTATTAAAATTCTTCGACGTACAATGAACGCTGCATAGCGGCATTCAATTCAGTTATGCCAACTTCAAAAACAAAACAAAACAAAACAAAACAAAATGCAGAAGGCGCAAGTGACATATATATTTCATATTAGATCACATTGTAGCAGCGTTCAGAGCATTCATCGCATTCAGTGACTTCACCAAATTCACACATTTCACATCAAATTAAATTCGATTTGAACTATAAAATAGATAAAATCAAAATGGTTCGAGCTCCCAAATTTAAAATTGCCAATCGACGTGTAAACTCCCCGGGTAAGTACAAATTGTGCATTTTTCCAATCGGATTTTTTTCCGCTTGAATGGTCTGAATCCATATGAAATGTATGAAGTGAGGTTGGGCTTCACGGGCTTCACAAAGAACGTGTCTTTCAATCTTTGCACGAATATTAATTTAATGTTAAGACAATTTATTGTGAAATCATAATGTTTTATGAAATCATAATGTTTTCAATGTTGCGAACATTCAACATCGTTGTCACCTGCACGGTGATGACGATGTTAAATATTTTTGCTGATGGTAACTGTGAAGTTTGTGGAGCTCAACTCTTGTTTTTATGATTTTTATATTAATATTGTTGCCTTTTTAAAACGTTAGTTACGCGCTCATGGATGCGTTTAATAAGGAACCAGAATTTGAGTTTTGTGAGCCGTACAATAAATGTAAATGTGACTGCGCCGAAATCCACAATTGGAGCTGTTGGTTGCTTTAGAAATGCCAGCACGGCAGCTAGCTAGACGCGTTACGGTTGATGTGGCCGACGTGGCAAATGTGGCAAATGTGGTAAACGACGAAAACAATCAAAATATCAACAATGGTCCCCGTGCACAAAATCGTAGAGCATCCCTTTCGGTTGCGTACGAAAGGGTAAAGTGTTTGTGTTTATTTCAAGGGGATATTCATGGTAGCTAGTTTTGCTAGCTTTTGCTAGTTATCTAGTTCTTACAAATTACAAAAGTTCATCAAAAACTCCATTTAAACTAAATGTTCATTGTGTTTATCAGCTTCAAATTGTTCTTATAACATTCCCATTCGTCCATTGACTTTAACAAATTCATAGAGACGTGCAAAAACAGAAAATCGTATAATTGATTTTGCTAGTTTCTTCTAGTTTTCTAGTCGTGAATATCCCTATGGTTTATTTTTTTCTCTTTTTGAGAGTGTGAAGTTTGTGAAGTATGTCTATTATTTTACTTTCAGAGAATCGGTGAACAATCATCGATGATCAATAATGAACCTAGTAATGAACAGTCGACATCTGGCATTGGTGGTGTCGGTGGTGTTGAACCGGTTGAACCATTGATGACAACAGAACCGACAGAACCGACAGAGCCAATGTCAATCAGTGAAGGTGGTGAGAACGGTGAGGCTAGTGGTAAATCCCAGATTTTATTGAATGAATTAACTTACGATGGTTCGGACCGTTCGGACGATTCAAATCCAACAGATTTACTCAGTGCGGTTAATGCTCAAGTAAGTGTGTTTATTTTTTTCTCTTTTTGAAATTGTGAAGTTTGTGGGGTATGTCGACTATAGCACACTGTGCTCCTTTTTTACTTTCAGGGAATCGGTGAACAGCCACCGATGATAAATAATGAACAGTTGACATCTGGCATTGGTGGTGTTGGACCACTGACAGAACCGACAGAACCGACAGAGCCAATGTCAATCAGTGAGGATCGTGAGGATGGTCAGATCGGTGAAGCCCACAGGGCGGAAATTGTGACAGCTCGGCAACAGAAACAGTAACAATAACATAGATAATTTAGTTCTGTTGGCAACCGCTATATTGAATTTGGGGGCGCGTCGATCAATGCATTTCACTTTTGCCCAGCTTTGGTGAAGCCGGTGAAGCTAGTGGCAACACCCAGGTTGCCTTGGATGAATTAACATTCGACGGTTCGGATGATACGGGGATCAATAATGAACAGTCAATAAGTGGCTTCGATGGATTGGAACCAGTTGAAACGATTGAACCGATGTCAATCAGTGATATCAGTGAAAACAATGAAAGAAATTCAGTATGTTTTTTTTAGCTAACATCCTATATGTATAATGTATATCATATAAATATTTACACATAATCTATTATATTTCCAGATGTTACAAGGAATCGACATTTCGATTGATGGGTCAAGCACCTCAATAAATATCACACCGATTACGCCAATCACACCATTACGAACCACATCAACAATAGCAACAACAATGACATCAACACCATTGATTGAACCGACTGAACATGACAAAGAAAATCGACCAAATGCAGTTAATATACGCGAGGCGTATGTGCCGTTCAAAATACGTGGTCGCCGCCCTTCTGGAACTTTCAAATCCCGACCTACAGTTGTTTTAGAGGACTCAGAATACTCAGAATAATTTTTCATTTTCATATTGAGTATGGTGGTTTGTTGATTTAAATAGATTCATTTATTCATACTTTTCTACCAATATGACGTTGTGTGCACACGACATGTCGATGACTTTAACCAATTTGCTCATGTATGTTTTTCTTGCCTCAGTTGTCATATCAATGGAGCCCCTACGATGAATTCATTTTCGTGGTTTTCTGGGGGATTTTGGTCTTTCGTTGGATGCACATTCTTAATATATCTCAAATGAGCATATCGTGAGGTTTGCTTTTCTTCGCAAAATGGGCAAAACCAGCGCAATCCACCATGAATCACATCCACATGTTTTTTAAATTGGATCGTTTAGAGAATGATTTGGTGCACTTTGAACATTTGAATGAAACTGTCTTAGAATGGCCTGCTTCTGCTATATTCACGGAATCAGCTTTGATTTCTTTAGGCAGATTCTGGCTTGTTTGAGGCGTGTTTGAGCTGCCTGCTACATCTTTTTCGGCCACGTCCTCTGCCTCAGACTTTGCCAATTTATATTTTTCAATGCGCTTACTACTGCGAACCATCTTGCTTGAAAGTCAAAAGAACACTGACCAAAATGAAACACAAATGTCTCGATGTACATTTGTTTTCGCTTATCAACTTCATGTTTAGGTAACAGAGAATGGAGAGAATTGAACATAAACCAAAACGAAATTTCCTGGTAATATCAATAAATTGCTGCTACGCTGGTGATGCCAATAATTTGGTCATTAATCTCAAACGTCTCAAATTACATAGACGTACTTGGAAATAAAACGAAACATATTTTCCAAGTTCACAACCATTAAAAAATAAACATCTCCAAATGTGTATATTGTCCGCTCAATACATTAAATTGTGTACACAAATCATAAAAATAAACATAATTGCTGAAGTCAGCAATCTTAAGTTTTTGTTGCTTTCTCACCGATTTCAAGCATCTCTTGAAATTCCTTTCCAAACCCAGTCATTAAATTTAAATCGATGCATAATATGGCTTAAACATATTTTTCAAATTTTATGGTCGTTTTTCGTCGTCGATCCGATTTTGAAATCGATCAGGCAACATTGACCGTTTAATGTGCATGAATTATCAAATTCTTTACAGTTTGTATGCTTTGCATGCTGTGCGTCGTTTTGCTGATTGAATTGTGTGCTAAATTTGATTGTTTGTTAATGTTTAAAAAGAGTCAATGTAGGGTTTTAACATTTCCAGGAACGATAAAAATATGCAAGAAAAATATACGGAATATACACGCAAACTGCGCAAACTATCGGCGATCACTTCCTTAAGAACCTATGTTACACAAAAAAGCAAAATAAGCATGCATATTTTTGTCGTCTTTGACATTTCATATTTTATTTTATTTTACTTAATTTTATATTACACCGGTTACATTTTCCCCAACTAAAAGCTATAGCACTACAAAAGCTATTTGTCTTAAACTTGTGAAGTTTGTGTGTAAAACAAGAAACTGAACTCTTATTGAGACACAACTTTTCATTGTCCTAAAAAGTGTATTTTTTTTAGTTGTTTTACCACACATAACTTTCTGCTCAATCAAGGTTACATTTTTTGCAATGTATGTTGCCTGTAAACGTATAAACTCTTCCATAATGTACTTTACGAAACCATGTTTATGGGTATCATCACATGCAACCTGTAAAAACATTATCGAATTTTATAAATTGCATAGTTTTTTCAACTAAGGCTTCATAATCAAAATCAATTTGATTTCGGCTCTGATTGAAACAAATGTTCGCAACTTTGCAAACATATACTGTGGTCATGCAGGGTATAAAAACACTATCCAAAATCATCAGTCCGGTTACTTTTTCATTTTGGAGGAGCACTTGCTTACAGTCACATTTAAATTGGAATATTTTCTTCAATAGAACCTGCTATTGATGCAATAGTGATTTCCTCACAGCAATTCATCAAGAAATCGTTTTCGTTCAAAGTTGGCGTTTCAATTACATCAACGGAACATTCTGAGCTATCATCATCTTGTGGGGTCGAAGTGATGTGCAATGTCAACCGATTTTCATTTGAACTATTAGTTGGATTTGTACGACGAGATGATATTTTGAGAATATCCAGTTTGTCGCCACAATTTGCATGTATAGACGCTGTGATTTCATTGTTTATAAGTATTTTCCTATAAGCTGAAGTGAATTGTGTCACATTTGCATTGTCGTTGTTGCCATTTAAAGACCGAATTCGACCAAAAAATGACTCCAACGGATCTTGAGATAGTTGATACGTTGGTAGCTCCTCAACTACACCAGTTGCCGGAAATTTTCATGATTTCAAATAGTCACTAGCCTTATAGAGAAATGTAAAAACAGTATCAGCTGACTCCCGCGTTAGCGTTCTTTTGAAAGGTGTACTTGAATTGGAAGTGGTTGAATTGAAAATATCAAACATGTAATTGACTGTATAAGTTAATTTAGCTGTATCTTCACAATCCTCAAACCCATGACAATTTTCTTTTTGCAAATACATCATTGAGTCTGCAACAGATCTGCTGAACAGTTGCGAAGCAAATTTTACAGTCATTTTCGATCGATCATATTTTTTGTAAGCTTAAGAGTGACAAAATTCCTTTCCACCCGGTAACGTTTAAGATTTTCGAAATAACGCCATTTGATGATTTCACCTTTGTCATCTCCAAACCGTTTTTCATCTCCGAGACTGTCTGGTATCAGTTTGAGCATGTGGCATGCGTCCAACATTATGTTTATTTTGGTTTCATCAACTGGATTTAAAAAATATGGTTTCAAACCCAATAAACCAAATGCGTCTTTTTTCATTTATGGAATTTTGTGCACATTTTTCGCACATATTGATACAAATATGACCAATTTACGTGTCTTTTTTGTGCGTAAATGAATAGTACGAAATGTGCACATTATGTGCACGTAAAATGGTCATTTCTATGAACATTTGGGAAAAATGTGCACATAATGTAGTACATTTTGCATTACATGAAATGAAGACATTTTCCGCACATAATGCATTACATGTGGTTCACTGGGAATCGCTTGGATGAAACGAAGCGCCTAAGAGTTTACAAGCTAGAAAATTTGCTGGATCTCCATCAAAGGCTATATTTGCCAATCTTGCCCCAGTTTTTGTAATCTCCGTTACTTTTACTATTTCTTTCAATGAAACGGCTTTTTCGGGTCTATTTAGTTTTTTTACGAAAAAAAGGCGACTGGAATAGAAACTTTTGAAATCACCCCTGTAAGCATGAAAACTAACGCCTGTTGAGCAACTGGAATTTCTCCGTCTTCATTTTTTCTACCATATGTGATAAATCCAAGGAATATTTTCTTTGATATTCACTCCACTGGACATGTTTACGGATGTTCATTTCATCGAACGACATTTGTACCGAACAGCGCGTTCGGTGTGCTTCTCTCTTGTTTGTGTGCGACGCACCAAGCAGATTTTTGTGAGTCAGTCACACAGTAGCAACCGAGCAATGCGCAAGCAGTTTTTTGCAAACGGCAGTGCGCCGTTTTTTCTGCTATTACCAACAATATGAAACAAACAATTCCACGCAAAGAATAAATAACAAATAAAGTTAAAATTAAAGTAAAGAAAAATCAAGTGGTTGTGAAATTAGTTAAGATAGGATAAGTTTCAGGTGCTTGAGAAGACTGGGCGCTCGCTATTGGAGCGAGTGTACATAAGGTAAGTCCAAAGAGACAGTGCACGGTTTACTCCTTTTCTTGGTGCACCTTTTTCAATAAAAAAAAGGTATTCAATAATTCTCCCTCTGAGCGAAACATGGTGCCGAAAGTGAGTCTCTTTGGGCTGCCTGAGCCAGTCTATTGTGTGAATATGCAATTTCTATATGAGCTGAATTTTATTATTTAATGCATTATCTTTTCATAAATTTTGTTATGAAAATAATCAGAGCAAGAGAAAACATTGCTGTTTGGCAATGGAGCGAAAACTTCTATTTGGAACGAATTGACGTTCCACTAATCCAAATTTCAGTTCTTTTTTTTGTTTTCAGTTTCAGAAAATCTGTTCAGAAGAAACCGGTAAATCTAGCTCATCAGTAACGTTACGAATTTTATGAGGAATGTTGGCTACGGGTAACGCAATTTTAGTGTGTTGCTTGTGAATGATATTTATTTTTTGGAAATCAATCAAACTGACTCGAATAGTCATATATTTCCATGCAATTGAGCTGCAAAAGAAATTTTACTCGGCGAGTAAATTTCAAGTGTAAAGAGCTAATTTATAAAATAAATCAAAATGAATCGGATATTCAGATTTTTCCATACAGTGTGAGAACTGTAAATGAGTTTCTACTCGGCGGGTAGACAATGGAAAGATATGCAGAGCGCAAAATCTTAAACTCAATATGAAATCGCAATGTGGCAATGGTCACTTGATTGCACTTATCTTGTTCGAGATGGTGTGTATTAGAGCGAGAGCATTTTGTTTCGTGTGGAACAAAGCACACCATTGTCGGGCAAACAAAAAGAGAATCATACTTTTGTTTCGGTTGAAGTCAAAACAGTAGCGCAGGCTACTTGATTGCAGTGACAAATGAGCGAGCAATGTAAACCAGCGGTGGTTGATGTTACTGTAATTGGTTGTTGTCTTCATACAGAACATGAACAGAGCATAATGGATCCGCACAGACGTGCAAATACATGAAATACGGCATCAGTCGTTTGAAAGTATTGTCTTATATATAAGACAATGTGAACGAAAAGAGCATAAGAAACACCAAGCTATAAATAACAGTGCGCATTTCAAAGGGTTTCATTCTTGTTGGGAATTTTAATCGAGTGACACCGTATTACTTTTACAATCGAAAGCAAATGAACCAAAATGGCAGACCAATCAATTCGTGATACAACGGCGCAAACAATTCGTACAGTTTTTAGATGGGCAACTAACGAGCGAATTAACCAACGATTAATGGTTGCTGTACGAAACCGATTGAACCACCTGGAGTTGGCATGGACTGCTTTTGTTGATAAACATCATATTTTGGAGCAATTAGCCTTAGATAATCAGCGCGAAGAAGAGATGAATCAATGCAGAGCATTGTTCGAAGAAATTGAAAATGCATATTTGGAAGCTCAAGCAGTGCTTCAAGACCGTTTGGAGGCTCATGAACCAATCGAAGTGGTGAATGATGTGCAAGGTAATAATGAGCAAGGCGATGAGCCAAACGATGAGGAACAATCGATGGAAAATAATGGCAACATTCTAGAGCAGAATGAAAATGCAAATAAGCAATCTATGCCGGACATTTCAAGTGCCGCGCAATCAAGAGAAAATCAGTTTGGACAATTGATAAAACAATTGTGCGGCGGTCTTGCAAGAAAAAAGGAAAACACTTGGGGCGAATTTGATGGCAATTTGTCAAAATGGCCAGGTTTTCATGATGCCTTCAAAGCAGCCGTGCATGATGATGAGCTAGTGCAGCCCATTTTCAAATTCCGATTGCTTAAAACCTCTTTAAAAGGTCGAGCTGCCGCAGCTCTAGGCGAGTGGCAAATAAACGATCAAAATTATGAGGAGGCGTGGAAATGGTTAAATGAGCTATATGCGCGGAAATACCAAACAAGCAAACTAATTTTAGGAAAACTAATGAAGTTTCCAAAATTAGAAAAAACTTCCGGTTTTCTAATCGAAAAATTAGTTAATGTTACTCAAGAAGTGGTGCGCCAACTAAAATCAATGGGCTATCTAGTACAGAATTGGGATTGTATTTTGGTGCACACAATTCATGATAAATTGGACTCAGAAACGAGCAAAAATTGGGAATTACATCGAAAAAATAATGACGATCCAACAATAAAATTCTTTTTGGATTTTCTCACCCAACACGGTCGCGCATTATCAAGTGCACATTCATTCGAGCAAAAGTCAGGCCTGGGAAAGCGGCATTTTGATAACAAAGAGCAGCGATTGGATAACAAAAAACCAAAACTTGAATCAAATTCTGGGCCAAATTCTAATGGCCATTTGAGCACAAGTACTGAAAATCGAAAGTGTCGATTAATGTGTGTCGATTCGCATCCTTTGTACAAATGTCCTAAATTTGAGAAATTGGATGTAAAAACACGGCGCGCTAAAGTACGTGAACTAAATCTGTGCTTTAACTGTTTAAGTGCCGCACATTTGGTGCAATTGTGTCCGAAAGACGCTTGTAAACGGTGTTCAACCAAACACAACAGTTGTTTGTATCCAGAAAATCCAAAAAATAAAATTGTCAATTGTGCACAAGCAAAGTCCACCAAGCAAGCAAAAAACTCAAATCGAAAATCCAAAGCGAATCAGCAGAGCTTATGACTAAAGCAATCCAATACGATTTCGACGTTAATGTCAACAAGAATCCCCGTCGTACCAACGATTTGCGCTAAATTGTTCGTTGACGGTGAATTCATTGGTATATTTAGAGCATTGTGCGATTCTGGTTCAGAACAGAATATGCTGCGGATTCGAATTCTGAAAAGAGCAACGGTTAAATTTACACCCATAAATGGTGCTATTTCTGGAATTTCAGAATCAACGGTTGCTATTCGAAAGGGAATAACGGTGCAATTGCAACCATGGTATGAAAATGGTGAAAACTCAAAATTCACCTTCGATTTTTGGGTGTTGCCAAGATCAAGTAGTTGGTCACCAACATTTCCAAAGCAAAGTTTCATGTGCAAGGCTATAGAGCAAAATGTAGGAGCACCATTAGCCGATCCATTCTTTTGGCAAGCAAGTCCAGTATCGATATTATTAGCAACAGAAGCGTATGCGCAAATTCTGAATGGAATGTGTTCAGAATTCAGCCCTGGTTTAAAATTGCAACAGTCAAGCATGGGCAACATAATTCTCGGTAGTGCATTACTCGATTCACCAATCAATCACCAAAGGGCAATGGTGTCGACGAAAATAAACGTAGTGAATTTGCAAGAGATAAACAAATTGTTGCAAAAATTTTGGCAATTTGAAGATTTAGAGCTCAGCACCAAAAGAGACGCTGAAGATGAGCTAACTGAGCGAATATTCAATGAAAATCATTATCGTGAGCAATCTGGTAGACATGTGGTTACCATTCCAATCAAGCCCACAGTGAGCGAGCTTGGTAGTTCAAAGGAAGTAGCATACAAACGATTTTTAACGCAAGAGAAACGGTTCGAAAAGGATCCCGAATATAAATCAAAATATGTTGAATTCATGCGCGAATTAATAAGCGCCGGTCATATGATTGAGGCAATTGATGATCCGAAACCTAACGAGATGGTTTATTATATCCCTCACCATGCCGTTTGTACCTCAAACGAATTTCGAGTTGTTTTCGATGCAAGCTGTGCAACAAACAAAGGAATTTCCCTTAATGATGCACAATTTATTGGGCCTAAATTGCAACGAAATTTGTGCGAAATTCTGATGCGCTTTTGTTGAAATATTGAATGTAACCAATCTGTCACTTATGACATTGACATTTGGTCTTATGTATATTTCCAATAATCGAACTGTCAAATGACTAATCAATGTAAAATAAATCTTTCTTCTTATACTGAACACCGGACACAGCGGACCATGTGTTTTCATTCTGTGAAACAATCTTATCATTTTTATTAAAGAGAAAATTTTATTAAATAATACTATAAAATTTCTGCAGGTTATGGGCCCAGTCCCTTTAATTAATTTAATTGTTTTCACTGTTCATAAGAAGCGTAATAGATTTTACTGATTTTTTCGGATTTTAATTTTCGAACTTAAAAATCCCATGTGGCAATCTAACCTCGAAAACATATGCATTCACCGAAACTTCATAAAACATCGAACAAAATATCCCAGACAAATTCATCAGCTTTTACATCGTCAATAGATAATTTCGATATGACAACATCTATCCTTTCGTCGATTGAAAAGCTCAAAGGCAGAGAAAATTATTCCTCTTGGAAATTTTCTATTGAAAATTATTTGGAGCTTGAAGGATTATCGAAATGCATAACTGGAGATGAAGATGATGAGAAAAAGAATGCTAAAGCAAAGGCTGCAATTGTATTGAGCCTAGATAAAATGAATTTTGTTCATGTTAAATCGGCGAAAACTGTACAAGAAGTTTGGAAAAATTTACAATCGACTTTTGAAGACAAAGGTACAGTTCGGAAAGTGACTTTGATGAGAAGAATTGTTAATACAAAATTGGACAATTGTGATTCGATGGATGCGTACGTGACTGAGATAATTTCAACATCACAAAAATTATCCGAGGCTGGGTTTGAAATACCTGATGAGTGGCTTGCAATTTTTCTTTTATCTGGACTTAGTGATGATTACCTGCCAATGATCATGGCGATGGAAAACAGTAACACAAAACTATCAAGTGATTGTGTGAAGGTGAAGCTGTTGCAAGAGTCAACTAGCACAGTTTCTGGTGCAACTGAAAATGCGCTGTTTGCCAAAAACAAAGGTAATTTTAAAAGAAGAAATAATATTATCTGTTTTTCGTGTCGGCAAAGAGGCCACAAATCTTTTCAGTGTAAATCCAATCCCAAGGCAGGGAGCACTCAGACGACAGGTAAAGATGGTAAAATTGAGAAAAATACACCAGCTGCTTTTAGTGCTGTATTTTTGAGCAGCAATTTTGATGCGAATGACTGGTATTTGGATTCTGGAGCCACACGTCATATGACGAGGCACGTTGAGTGGATCAGTAAGAGAAATGGTGAGGCTGATTTATCGGCGATCCGCGCTGCTAATGGTCAGCTGATGGAAGTGAAATGTAGTGGCATGGTTGAAATGAATGTTAGAGTCGAAGGAAAGCCATCGGTTGTACAACTGTTTGACGTACTGTGTGTACCAAAACTGACAACAAATTTGATTTCGGTAAGCGAAACTTGCTCTAAACAAAAAGTTATCACATTTTCTTCAAAAGGTTGTGTGATTGAAAGCCACGATGGTCATCAGCTAGCGACTGGATCTATACAAAATGGACTATATCGTTTGGATATATGGAGAGAAAGTGCACTTGCATCGATTGAATCAAATTCAATGAATTTGTGGCATAGACGTCTTGGCCATTTAAATTTGATTGATTTAAAAAAGATGCGGAATGGTGTGACAGGTATTTCTTTTAATGAAATTGAAGACAGTAATACATGTGTTGTGTGCTGTAAGGGAAAACAGTCACGTAAACCATTTAAAAAGAGTAACACGAGAGCTACACAGTTACTGGAGATTGTGCATGCAGATTTGGCCGGTAAAATGGAATGTGTGTCAGTCGGTGGTAGCAAATTTTGTTTGGTAATTGTTGATGATTACAGTCGTCGTACGTTTGTTTATATGTTGAAGCACAAAAATGAGACTTTTGATAAATTCTGTGTGTTTAAAAAATTGGTTGAAAACCAAACTGGTTTGAAAATTAAAATTTTTCGTTCCGATAATGGGACTGAATTTATCAATAATAAATTTAAAGCATTTTTTGATAATCATGGAATTCAGCATCAAACGTCGATTACATACACACCACAACAGAATGGGCTAGCCGAACGCACGATCAGAACTATCAGCGAAAAAGCACGTTGTATGCTTATGGAGAGTAAAATGCCAAAAAAATATTGGGCTGAGGCATTAAACACTGCGGCGTATGTAAAAAATCACATAGTAACGCCAGTGTTGGGCGATAAATCGCCAATTGAGATTTGGACTGGAAAGAAGCCTGATGTGAGCCACTTTAAAGTGTTCGGATCGTTGGCGATGGCAATGATTCCCGATGAAAAAAGGCGTAAATTTGATTCCAAATCGAGGAAGCTGACATTTGTTGGCTACTGTGAAAATCAAAAGGGGTACCGATTGATGAATTTGAAAACGAATGAAATTGTTGTTTGCCGTGATGTCAAATTCATTGAAACTGGTAACAAATTTTTTGAATTAGAACAAAAATCCGAAAACTTTAAGTTTATTCCAGATTTTAATGAAACTGAAAGCAGTTCAGAGAGTGAACAGGAAGAAGAGACAACTGTCGTTGATAATAATTTGCTGCCTACTCAAAGTTCACCGTTAAGCAACAATAATTCGTTATCCAATGAAAATTCACCATTAGTCAATGACACAAATGTTCAGAGCGATATTTCAGGTTCGTCCGAAATTTTCGCAGATGCATCGGATGGTGATAGCACTTTTGTATCAGACGAAACCGTTGATATTGATGATGATAGTGATCTGTGGATATTGAGACGATCACAAAGAGAAACAAAACCACCAGAGCGATTTCAATCGACACATTTTGCTTTTTGCATGTATGAAAGCATTGCTTTAAATCATGAACCAGTCACGGTGCATGATGCGCTTAGTGGAAGTGAATGTGAAAATTGGAAAGCTGCGATGGAGGAAGAATATCGATCTCTAATTGACAACGGAACTTGGACACTCGTTGATTTGCCTGCTGGTTGCAGAGCAATAAACAATAAATGGGTGTTCAAACGCAAAAGTGATGTCAATGGAAAAATTGTCAGGTACAAAGCGAGACTCGTAGCAAAAGGGTGCAGTCAGCGTGAGGGTGTCGATTTCGTCGAAACTTTTTCACCTGTTGTAAGGTACTCATCGATACGCTTACTTGTGGCTATTGCATCCAAATACAGTCTAAAAATAGAGCAAATGGACGTAGTCACTGCCTTTTTGCATGGTGACATTAAAGAACGAGTCTACATGAAACAACCTGAAGCGTACAATGATGATACTGAACGTGTATGTTTGTTAAAAAAATCGTTGTATGGTTTGAAGCAAGCCAGCCGGCAATGGAACATTAAGTTAAATGATGTGCTTCAAAACGCTGGTTTTACACGTTGTATAAAAGATGCATGCATTTACGTGCGTCGAAATGGCAATTTAATGGTGATTGTTGCTGTTTATGTCGACGATCTTTTAATATTTTTCAATCACAATATTTGGAAAGATCAATTAAAATCGACGCTTACAAAGCACTTTAAAATGAAAGACTTGGGCATCGCTTCAAATATTCTAGGAATTCGTATTGAATATGATGATAAAAATGGTACGATTTCATTGAGTCAACGCAAATACACAGAGGCCATTTTGCGAAAATTTAAGATGTTTGATTGCGATCCAGTGAAATTACCTTTTGATCCGAATCAAAAACTCACAAAAGAAATGATGCCAACCACTGATGAAGAAATTAAACGAATGTGTGATGTTCCTTACCAGGAAGCAGTGGGAAGTGTGCTGTATCTAGCTCAATGTACGAGACCAGACATTTGCAATAGTATTGCGATTGTGAGCCAATTTAACCAAAATCCTGGTATCGCACATTGGAAGGCAGTCAAACGCATTTTGCGTTATTTAAAAGGTACATTGAATACTAAAATAGTTTATTCCAAAAACTCTTCCAACACAGATATTCAATGTTACTCGGATTCGGATTGGGCTTCAAATTTTTGTGATCGAAAATCCTGTACTGGCTACGTGTGTTTGTGGCAAGATGGAGCAATATCATGGAAAAGTAAAAAACAGCCGACGACTGCATTAAGTACTGCTGAAGCTGAATATATGGCATTAGCTGCAGCTGGACAAGAAACAATGTTTTTAATGCAATTAATCGGTGAAATACTTGGCAAAATTCAGCTACCAATTGAGATTTTTTGCGATAATAAAGGTGCTAAAGATTTGTGCGACAATGGCAATTATAGTGATAAAACAAAACACATTGAAATTAAATTTTATTTTATCCGTGATTTAGTTGAAAAAAATAAGATAAAAATATCGAAAATTAGCACTGAATATATGGTCGCAGACAGTCTCACAAAAGCTGTGCCAATAGAAAAACACTATTTCTGTTTTGATGGAATGGGCTTGATAAATTCAATTTAAATTCATTAATTCATTATTTATTTCACATTTGGCTCGTTCACTCAAACAGACATATTAACTCATATTTAGGATGATCACATTGATCTAAAGAAGTAAAATGATTTGTAATTTAATAAGAAAAATGTCCCAATTGGTTAAGTGGGAATGTTGAAATATTGAATGTAACCAATCTGTCACTTATGACATTGACATTTGGTCTTATGTATATTTCCAATAATCGAACTGTCAAATGACTAATCAATGTAAAATAAATCTTTCTTCTTATACTGAACACCGGACACAGCGGACCATGTGTTTTCATTCTGTGAAACAATCTTATCATTTTTATTAAAGAGAAAATTTTATTAAATAATACTATAAAATTTCTGCAGCTTTCGTAGGCACAAGATTGCAATCAACGCAGGTATAAAAAAAATGTATTTGCAAGTGCGAATTTCACCTGAGCAGTGGAATTTGCAACGAGTATTTTGGAGAGAAAGTGCAAATCATCCGCTTCGCGAATATTATTTGGTGACAGTCACTTTTGGCTTGGCTTCATCACCATATTTAGCGGTGCAATCTATGCTAAATGGAGCCAAACAATTTGAGAGCCAACTACCGCAAGCCGTTAATGCAATTCGCAACGATTTTTATATGGACGATTGCACAACGGGAGAAAGGGATGAGCAGAGTGCAATAACGCTAGCTAAAGATATCAAAACAATATTGAACAATTCAGGTTTTGAGCTATGCAAATGGCATTCTAATAGCGACACGTTAGTAAAAGAGCTTCAAGGTGAAAATGTCAACGAAGTTACATTCGACGACGGAGAGCAAACGTCGATTCTTGGAATAAAATGGTTACCGAAAACCGATGAGCTATCATATAAAGTGCAAAAACAAGAGAAAATAACTGCGCCGCTAACAAAAAGAATTATTGTAAGCAAAGTAAGCCAATTATACGATCCAAATGGCTTAGTGGAACCATTTATTGTGCTCGGTAAAATTTTGATTCAACAATTGTGGAAAGCAAATTTAGATTGGGATGATGCAATTTCATCCGAACTGGTGCAACGATGGCATCGCCTTTGGCCAAAAATACATCATCTGGAGCAACTGAAAATTCCTCGTTGGCTAAAAATGGGAGGGCAAGTGCAAATACAAATCCATGGTTATGCCGACAGCTCGATAGAAGCATATGGCTGTGCAATATATTTGAGAATTGTCGATTGGGATGGAAGAATAACTTGTAGTTTGATCGCGGCTAAATCTAGAGTGGCACCAATAAAAAAAGTGTCAATTCCGCGATTGGAATTGGCAGCGGCGCATTTGTTAAGTGAGCTACTCAGTTCTGTCCGCAATTCGATGGAATTAACCACAGTGCCTTACTTTTTATGGAGCGACAGTACAATTGCGCTGCAATGGATAAATAAGCCATTGCACGAATTGAAGGTGTATGTTGCAAACAGAGTGGAAAAAATTCTGTTGAATAGCGATGTGAGACGTTGGAACCATGTGAGAACATCGGACAATCCAGCAGATCTGGTGAGCCGGGGATTGACAGCCGATGAACTCGTAAAATGCCAGTTGTGGTGGAAAGGCCCATCATGGCTGTCACAGCCACAAGAGCATTGGCCAGAGCCATTAAATTTTCATACAGTAGAAATGTGCAACGAAATGAAAAAAGAATTAAAACCATCGAGCGTGAATATTGTGCATAGAACCACAGATGAATTGAATATTATTGTGTATAGATTGAATAACGAGCAATTTCAATCTGTACCGTTAATAGCATATTCAAGAAATTTGAGTAAATTAGTGAGAATTCTGTCATTTGTGAAACGATTTATTCAAAATTGTCAGCAAACAATGAAGAAAAAAAGAGCAAAGGCAGAAAAGCCACTAAAAATAGTGCTAAAGAAAAATAGCTATAAATGCTTTCATATAGAAAACTGGAAAGATTTTATTGAGCCACCAACTATGGAAGAAAAAGGTCATGCGCTGAAATATTTGATTCGATCAGAGCAAAAACGGGTGTTTTGCAAGGAATATGCATATTTAAAGGAACTGAAAGAGCAAAATAAAACTGGAACCATCAGTTTCAAGAGCAATTTAATAAATATGCGCCCATTTTTGGACGAAAATGAAATAATAAGAGCAAATTCCAGAACCAAAGAAGCGCCGATTCCATTCGAATCGAAATGTCCAATATTAATTCCAGGTAAAAGCACCATGAGTCGTTTGCTAATAGCAAACGCACATAAAGAAACTGAGCATGGAAATGTTCAAGTAATGATTCAATACTTGAGAAGTTTCTATTGGATTGTAGACATGCGACGAGAGGTTAAAAGTTGCATCGCCTACTGTGCAATATGTGAAAGACATAAAAAAAGGTGTGGTGAGCAAATAATGGCCGATTTGCCAGTTGACCGTGTAACACGAAACAGAGCATTTTTAATTACCGGCGTCGATTACGCCGGTCCATTTGAATTAAAAGAACATCATAATTCAAGAGCTAAAACACGAAAATGTTGGATTGCAGTTTTCGTGTGTTTGGTAACAAGAGCTGTGCATTTAGATTTAGTAACAGATGCGTCTTCAGCAGCATTTATTGCTTGTTTTGAGCGATTTATCGCAAGGCGAGGGCATTGCAATAAATTATACAGCGACAATGGCACAGCTTTTACGGGAGCAGAAAAAGAGTTGCAATTGGCATTCAAATCATGGAGTGCACCTGATTTGATCGAGCATTTGAATCGGAAAAGCACTGAGTGGGTTTTTATGTCACCAGTGGCACCACATCAAGGCGGAATATATGAAGCAGCTGTAAAATCCGCTAAATATCATATAAAAAGAGAAATCGGTGCAAAAAGATTCTCTTATGAGCACTTTCTAACTTTCTTAACCAAAGTAGAAGCGGTGCTAAACTCAAGACCTTTATATGCGCCAATGGATGATCCAACAGAAGAGCTAGTAATAACCCCAGCGCATTTTTTAATTGGCGAACCGATTTTATTGCCACCAAACATTGGCGTGCCAAAAGAAACGAACTATTCGTTGCAACGCGTACGCGAAGAGCAAAATCAAATGCTAAACAGCTTTTGGAAAAAGTGGCAAAGTGATTATCTTTCTACACTTTTCCCACGGAAAAAATGGCTACAAGAGCATGAAAACATGGAAATTGGGCAAATTGTGCTAATGAAGGATGATAATTTGCCTCCATCCAAATGGAAAATAGCGAAAGTATGCGAATTGATACCCAGCAAAGACAAATTAATAAGAAATGTTGTGGTAGAAGTAGCCGAGCGAAAGAAACCAAAAAATAATGAAATTCAGGGAAAAAGAAAAACATTCATTCGAGCAATTCAGAAACTGTGCATTTTGCCAAAAAAACCACCACATTTTCTCGAGCCAAATACGTAAAAAAAAAATAATAATAATAATAACAAGAGCACAAAGTATCAAAATCAAATAAATTTCGTGAAGAGTAGAATTTTGATGCTCAAATCAACACAATTATCTGATTGAATCAAAAAACAAAATAAATTTGTTATCAAATCAAGAGTCGAAAACTTCACGTTTCAAACAGTGATGACAAATTTAGCAGAAAAATCGAGCTAATCGTTTCAAGCGAACGAATTACAGTTAAGTCATTTTTGTCGTTGCTCAAACAAAAAACCACAGGAGTGCGATGAGAACAAAGGCATCTTTTCATTTTGCTCAAGCGACGTTGCCAAATGAGAAAATCTCATAATGCTGAAACGAAAATTTCAATGTGCAGTTTGATAGTGGATTGTGTCGATTCAAAAATGTGATCGAGCGGGGATCGGCACAACTGTTTTGTGTGCTCTTGTGAAGAAGATTTTGTTTTCAATTTTGCTAGTGCAGCATTTTCTGACTCGATGGAAAGAAATCAAATGTAATCCAACCAAAACATAACAAACAAAGAGCACAATTTAAAATGAGTTGGTGCCGTCGAATTTTGCTCGACATATAAAAAGGTTGCATGCGTAGACATGTTCGGCTACATAACTGTAAATATCTCCTCTTGAATAACAAACAAGTGGAAATGAATTGTGCCTTGCGCATACAAATAAACAACAAACGAAATTCAATTTTTCAACACAAACCACGTGTCAAACAGAATCTCGAACACGAGAAAAATGTTATCGACACAAAAGCAATAAATACGACAAGCAAGGAAAGCACAGAGAGCAAACAAACAAATTGTTGTTGGTTGTCCTATCGAGTGTGCGCGCTGTAAAGGCAAAACTGTTGACATGAGCCATAGTTGCTGTCTTCAAGCGCAAACGAAGAGAATTTATCAAGGGGCAAATGACTACCAATACTACTAAACAAACGTCAAAAGTACCGGATAGTACTGAAACAAAATCTGCATCTACTGATGCGCAACTAGAAGGCATGCGAAACTGAATAGATAGAGAGAATCGACAGAATCGCATCTCGCACATCGGTATGTGCAGATATTGATTCAGTACTTGTCGGTACTTTTGACGTTTGTTTAGTAGTATTGGTAGTTGTTCGCCCCTTGGAATTTATAGAAAATCAAAAAACTGAAAGGAGCGTCTTATAACGACAAATGTACTAAAAAAAAAAAAAAAAAATGTTTGTCGTCGAATTTTTGTCGTCGAATTTTTGTCTACGCAAAACAAGATCATTTATATTATATGGGCACAGCGCAATGAAAATCAAAACCAAAGTGTTTAGTTTGTCATCGAAAAACAGCATCAACAAAAAACCACGTGTTTGTATGTGCATTTTGAAGTGTGTTCTTGAGTGCAAAAGAATATGCTTGAGAAAAAAGAAAACGGCATAAAATGTGAGTTACGAGCTATGAGAATTCCTATAATGCATAACGGCATCGAGCAGAGCGAATCAGTGCAAAGAGAAACGATATGTCTGTATCGAAAAAAGTGAGAAAAGGAGAAACACCGATAGCGAACGACATTTACCGATACTTTGATGTCGTTGCGGCGTCGCTAAGCGCTAAGTAATCGGCGTCGAGCATCATCGGGGAAGCGAATTGTTACGATATGACACATATCGATTTTCAATGGCACGGTCAAGTGTATTCAACAACTAGAGCAAAGGAGCATAAAATCCAAAAATTTGAACCGCATTAGTATGCGTCAACATAAAAACGTGCAGCCGGTGCCTTGATCGATATTCTCAAATCAAGCGGTCATTCGCTAATTAGAAGTCAAAGCAATAGCAAGTTTATTTTGTTTTTTCTCTTCATTCGAATTTTTCTCGTGTATCCAAGTGAATTTTAAGCAAATCTCTTCATAACGCAAATAAGTTGAAAATAAATAAAATTCAAAATCGCGATTTAAGGTAAAACGAGCATATTTTATTGAAAAGATTTCGCACAAAAAATATTTTCAAGATGGGCAGCGCACAATAAAATTAATAAAATTGTAGTGAGAATTCGAAAGAAAAAGAAAAGAAAAATACGGAACAAAATTCAGTTGATTTTTAGTGCGACAAAAATTTCTTTCAAATTTTAATCAAATTAACACGAAAGTGAATTCAGTGTGTGCGTTTAAATCAACACATTGTTGGCGCAATTTATTTTTTATTTTATATGATTTTTTTTTGGTTAAAAATTCTTTTCCTTTTGTGTGCATAGATGTTGGCAGAACGAGAACTCGAATATTTTGCTGATTTAAGCGAGAAGTTGGCCAACAACAATTTGTTGATGTTTGGATCGGCTGAGCTTGAGCTGGACGTGCTAAATTCTCATTTTCTTGCATTGCAAGAAGAATGGAAGCTTCTTGAGCCAAGTGAACAAGAAAGCGAGGACAACAAGAAGAAGTATTTGAACGCACAAACTGTTTTCCATCAAGCAGGCGTTCACATGATCAATAAAATTTTTGAATCAATGCAACTAACCGACACTGAAATGATGGAAAGTCAACACGATAGCAACACGATGTTGTCAAAGCAACAGCAATCAAACGAGCCAAACCCGGCGCAACCAGAAATTGTTGAGCAGCAACAAAATGAAAATGCTGACAGTCAAGTGCTGACTGTTTCAGTTGATGCTGCAAGTAGCTCAAAATTGGTTAAAGACGTAGGAAAGGAAAAGCCAGAATCACAAACGGCTAAGCAATCACCCGAGCAAATCGTTGAGCAACAACCAGTGCAAATGGTCGAGCAGCAATTGCCAGATATTTCATCCTTGGCTTTTAGCGATCACGCACGGGTGTTGAACCCAATTTTCACGTTGCAACCAATGAAAGAAATCTCGGAAAGAGAAATCAACAAGATTGTTGTGTCTATTGTTGAAGTGAATGAGCGAGCAACCGAGCTTCAAGTGTCCATCCAAAGCCAATTCCGAGCTTTGATTGTCTTCATGCATGGTTTATTAGACATAACCAGCCAACAAATTTGGAACTGGCAAACAATGAACGCAGAACCAAATTGGAACGATTTCGTTCAGTTCTTGACCAAGCGTGCAAAAAATATCGATCCAAGCGAGCGAGCTCTTTTCAATACGAGCTATGAGCAAGGTAATCGGCAACCGAGCACATCAAATTCTGGTGGAAATGCATCCAAGGTAGCCAAATTACATTGTCTGTTTTGCCAAGGAGATTGCGTATGTTTAATCCGTTGCAATAAATTCCGTGCGGTATCAGAAAACACTCGTGTGCGATTCGCAACTGCAAAAAATATGTGCACAAATTGTTTGGTCCAATCACACCAAATTGAAAATTGCCCAAAGGGTGCGTGCAAATGGTGCAAAACCAAACATAACAGTTTGTTGCCGTGCCCAGCCGGTGCGTGTGGAGGAAAATGACTCGTTGTAAGAAAATTTCATTTTTTCTTACCGTGGGGAGTGTACCGAACAGCGCGTTCGGTGTGCTTCTCTCTTGTTTGTGTGCGACGCACCAAGCAGATTTTTGTGAGTCAGTCACACAGTAGCAACCGAGCAATGCGCAAGCAGCTTTTTGCAAACGGCAGTGCGCCGTTTTTTCTGCTATTACCAACAATATGAAACAAACAATTCCACGCAAAGAATAAATAACAAATAAAGTTAAAATTAAAGTAAAGAAAAATCAAGTGGTTGTGAAATTAGTTAAGATAGAATAAGTTTCAGGTGCTTGAGAAGACTGGGCGCTCGCTATTGGAGCGAGTGTACATAAGGTAAGTCCAAAGAGACAGTGCACGGTTTACTCCTTTTCTTGGTGCACCTTTTTCAATAAAAAAAAAGTATTAAATAATTCTCCCTCTGAGCGAAACAACATTGAACAGATGAATTGTTTGCCTTCTTATACAACTTGGATCAGGAAGATGCTTGTTGAACTTCTCTCTTACAAATGTATATGCACGTGGACTGCAAAAGTAAATTGTTAACGCAAAAGATCTCAAAGCATCAGTATATTGATTCGATTTTCTGCCATGTTGAAGACATTCGATAATTTCTTTTGCATCATCCTATGAACATGAAGAGAGTGAAGTAGGTTAAAAAGTTTTTTTTATGACAAATGGTGAGCAATTTGAATTCAATATAATGAATCCCAACATGTTTAATTCCAGATATCATAGTCTTCTTTCATTGATTCCGATCTTTATGAAATAACAAATAATGAAGAAATACTTTTAAAACCTGTCAATCACAAGAGCCAAACGATTTGAATATATTAAGATCCAGCAATGTAATACAACTGTGAGTCACAGAGAGCATGTATATCGAATGGTGTGTGTATCAAACTAGCAAAAATATTCAAAATATCTAAATATTTTTTATGTTTTGTTTTAAGCGGGCTAGTTCCGCTTCCAGATGTACCTGATCTTTACTTTTATAAAGTTGTATTTCCAGATCCAAAATACGTTTCAGTTCATTTCGTTCCTTCAATCTGAAATATGAACATAAAATATCAGTAGCTTCACAGGCCACATAAACCTCATCGGATAACATTCAATAACATATATGATATTACGGTTGTTCGGGTTGATCATGGTTGTTTATCGAAGTCTCGCCAAGGACACCATCACTTGTGCTTCCTGCTGCCTCTTCAACATCAAATTCTTGATTTTCAGTCGTCGGTCTGAATAAAATCCGAGGGGTCCAATTACTCCCCTAAAAATTCGCTAAGAATGGTGAGAGCACGATATTGTTTATCAAACTGGCAAATGTTCAAGTCCATGCATGTTTTGGTAAAAACGAAACAAAAACAAATAAATAAAACGCAATTCGAAATGAAATGCTTACAATTACTTACTCTGACGCTGTTAATTACGCCATTGTCAAGATTGGACGAGCTTCGGGTAAACTCCTCTAGATCGATTTTTTTCAGCAATATAAATACAGTTCTTTTTGGTATATTGGAACGTTGTTTTTCCAGACACTCTCTTTTGCGCTTTTGAGCACGAGTCTCCATTTTTACACAATTTAATAAATGTGACAAACACGTTGTGAATATTATTTATTTGATGAACAATTCACAATTTTATACTTTTTTTTTGAGTCATCTGCGCGTATTAGTTTCAAACAATTGACACAAAATCAGATGTAAAAATATAACAGAGCTGTCTGTCAAATTGTAACCTGTATTGAAGTTTCTAGTTTGATAGATGACGCTGCAACGCAATATAGACACCAGCTCATTTGAATACCAAAACGTATTTAAACTGTAAAAGTAGTAATAGTAAAGTAAATTTCAGCGTCGAGTGAAAAATAACAATAAAATGATTGTTGTATGCTATTTTCTTATCTAATTTTATTTTCATTATTCACAATGGAAATTTTGTGTTCATTATAAGAAAACCCTAAATTATATTTAAAGGTGTTACATTAATGTAATAATGCTCTGGTTTTTTGGCTTTAAAACAAGAAAGAAAATTCACTGAAGTTGAACGTTCAATTAAAAAAAAAATTGTCTCATTGAGAACAAATCCGTGACACCATTTATCACTGACAATTAATCAAGATTACTTGAACTTATCGAAATGATTTCTTTATATCACATGAAATCGATTATCTGAATAAATAAAAAAATGAGTATGAAAATTTTTAATATAAGTAAATGAATGAATCATTGTCACCAAGTCGGCGTAGTTCTTCACAAATACCATCACCAATTTGAGATCACTAAACGTTTGCTGAAATTGAGAAAATAATGGTTTTAGCTCCAAAAAAAGATAAATGCATGATGATCTTACTGCGTGGTGTGGTTAATTCGATGAAATTTTCTTCTCCGAGCGGATCGGTGCCTTCGGGATCATGAAATTTCTGGTAATGCACCTTTAAATTGAACTTTGTCGAACACTTCTGTCCACAAAGTTTTCCGTCAACGATTGCAGGACACTGGTATTTTATCTCATGAGAGGAGTGACGTGATTTCACATGTGCGCTCAAACCACTGCGCCACGCATAGCTCTTTTCACAAAATTGACATTGATACTAAAAAAAACACAATAATTCAATAACTGAAAATAACTAAAACAAAATTTAACTTTACACGTTCTTGATCTTGGGCCACACCGACGTTTGTTTCATCTGCAAGAATTGGATTTTCGTCTTCTGATTCTAGCATTTCTAGAACATCCAACTGCATTTGTTCGAATTCCGAAAGCTGTGACTGTTGCTTTTTTTTCAATTGTGGAGATGATCGAGTTTTATTTTGAAGTTCACGGGAACCATTCTTGTCTGAATTTTTATGTAATGGAATCTGATTCATAGTGTGATCTGGCTGGTGAGCCAAATTGGACATCTTTTTGGATCGTTTCAATGAAGTTCGCTTGCATGGATCCACTGATGGCTGAAAAACAGTTTAGAGAACAATAGAAAGAGTTATCTTTGTGAGTACGGATGAAAATACCATTAACATTCAAACAAAGGATATAATCAAATCATTCAATTTGAATGAGTAAAGGAAGAAAACATAACGGTTGAGATTTACTGACTACCAACTATTGTTAAATCAACATTACCGTCTTCTCTCGGTTGTTTGTTATGTCATCATTTGCTTTTCGTTTTAGCAGAACCTTACAACGGTATTGATTCATCATAGAAGGTTGTTGTTGATCAAATCGTGATGAGTCATGTAGTGTTTTATCGGAAGATTTGTCAGCAACAGTGTTCGGTAATTTTTGCGATGGAGCTTGGTTCAAATTTGGCGTTTTCTGCTGTTTCAAAATGGCATCACTTCGATCATTTTGAGTCTCAATCCATTCATCCCGCGGCTTTTGTAATGAAAATTGCAAGAGATTAGTAATTTTCTGGCTACTTTTGCGAAATCAGAATTACCTTTCCATGTTTGCTTTCAGTTGGATTTTGATGAATATGCAAAATTGACCGAAATAGAGCATACTTTGGCTTTGGACGGGACTTATTTTGAGTTACAATCCATTTGCCATGAATCTTTCGTCCCTCCATTCGACGTGATTTCATTGAAAGTAACTTTCGTGGAAACATTTTCTTTTGATTTGAAGATTCCCAACTTTGAGAAAATGTTTTGAACACACTAATTGATCGAAACAGTTTGCCTGCTTTATGAAGTGAATCCACTTTGACACGCGCAAAATTTCTGGAAACTGTCAGATGACAGTTCAAACGTCAATGTTTGATAACATTTTCGCCTTAAGGTCTATCCACACCACGGCTGACAATGTATACTAAAATTAATACATATATGTTCACATCATAAGATTCAGAGGAGGGTGGTGAATTCACTGTTTTTCACTTTTTGTCAGCCGAGGTGAGGACAGGCCTTTAACGGCGAGGAACATAAAACCTCTTGGCTCAGTAAAAACTCGCTATCAGTACGCATTATTAATTATATCAGTTTTGTGACCCGGCTACCGAGTTATTGTTTTTATTGATTACATTTTAGAATAAAAGTTTCAATAGAATTACATTTTACAAAAAAGGTCAATCCTTTGATTACAAAAAAATTTCTGTTGCTGTGTGTTGGCGTACAATTTCCAAGAAATTCTTCCGATTTTCCAAGAAATTCTTCCGATTGTCCATAAAATTCTTCCGAAATTTCGAGAAAATTTCAACATTTTTTCATCAATTTGTTCAACTTTTCTTCCAATTTTCTTCCGATTTTCCCTAATATTCTTTCGATTTTCCCTAATATTCTTTCGATTTTCCCCAATATTCTTCCAATTTTCCCTAATATTCTTTCGATTTTCCCTAATATTCTTCCGATTTTCCCTAATATTCTTCCGATTTTCCCTAATATTCTTCCGATTTTCTCTAATATTCTTCCGATTTTCTCTAATATTCTTCCGGTTTTACCGAAAATTCTTCCGGTTTTACCGAATTTGGTGACGATTTTACATTGACCCAAAAAACATGAATTATGTTCAAGCGAAGACGCAACATAAAAATCAGTTTTTGCCATGCAAACTGCGTGACAAGAAAAATGTATTAGTGAAAATGCAACACAATTCCAAAATCATGATGCTTTTTTCCCAAAACAATTTTTATGTTGCACTTTTGCTAAAGTGATCTCGTATTCGCATTTCTATTCCCAGCAACTCAATTGAATACAACATTTTCTTAAGAATGTTGATACTAATCAATTTATCAATTTATTTTTTTCAATAGTGCCCGAAACCAAAATTCGACTGGTAACCTAACCTCAAAGAGACTCAACCATGTTCTCCATTGTATTCATTTTACAATCACGAACAAATGTGGTAGTTCCACATTTGTGGATCCACGATATAGAATCACACACCGAAGGTTTTATTAACAACGGTGTGAACTCAAATCGTAAGTTCAAAGTGTTTTGGTCCGAAGTCCCAGATGCGTTGGATAGTGACCACATTCCATTAGCCTCGTATAAGCCCATCGTGTTTGATACACAAACATGTGGACGAGTGCTTCCAGAAGAAGGATGGTATGACTGCCAAATCCGTCGATTCAAAATTATGTTTAATTATTTTTGTACGGCCCAATTACACTTGAAAGAATCTTTTTTATAGTATTATTTCGTTTATCTATAAGAATCGCAAACTCTGCCCCAAATCATCTTTTGACGCATCTGATTGTTTTTGAATTTCTTTTGTTTCATCGAAGGGAATTAGTATTGGCGCGTTGAAAATTGTATCTTTTATTTTGTTATTTGCTTCAGTTTGTCTCTGTCCCCACCTAAATACAACATTCTTTTTGATCAGGGCTCGCAACGGTGCTGTTAGTCCAGCCATATTTGCTATAAATAGTCTAACGTAATTGATAACTCCCAAAAACTTCTGTGGTTCTCCCATTTGCTTTATCGCCTCAATACGACCATCATCTGGTTCTATTTTATTTTCTGAAAATTGATGCCCCAAATATTTCACTCGTTTCACCACGATTTTCGTTTTTATCTTCTTAAATTAACCTCCTTTTTCTCTCGCCCTTGGAAGTACTCAAGCAAAACCCTATCGTGTTCTTCTCTTGTGCGGCCTATTATTAAAATGTCATCCATGTAACACAATACATTTTTTATGTCACCAAAATTCGCATGAATCATCTTTTGGAACACTTTTGGTCCCGATTTTATTCCGAAAGGCATTCTCGAACATTTGTAATTACCGAAAGGTGTTGCGAATGTACACAGTTTCTGCCAGAGTTTGACAATTCACCGGTGAATTTATTCACGAGGTATATACTTTTCGTTGACGTGTATATATACTAAATATATTTACTTCGAGTTGACTTCGACCCACTGAACGAACTCATTTCAATCTCATATGTCAGAAGTCAATCGAGGTAAATTCACTTCACTTGACGTCAACATCAATAAAAAAGATAATTGTGAAGTCTGGTTTCTGCGACTGCTCAATGCTCATCCAATCGCACGTGCCAAAAACCGTCTTTCAAATCTAATCAGCTAACATTTTTCATGCCACTTACAGTCAATTTATGTTCCTTGGGTAAAATATTTACCCCAAGGGGTAAAAAGACAATTTATGTTCGGAGGGGTAAAAGTAATTCTGATCAAAATCATTATAAATTGTCAGATATTGAGCTGAAAATGTCGTATAATGCTTTTAATATAAATCGTTTGCACCTTTCAGATTCAAGTTTTTCATACTACTCCCCGGGGGGTAAGTTTTACCCCTCATATATTTACCCCTCGGGTTATCTAAAAATTCATTCATTCCTTATAAGAGAAAATGCGCTATATTTTATTTTATATTCATTTTCGATTATTCTACGCTTGTCTACGAAGTTTGGTGACTGTTATGACTTAATGGGAACGAAAAAAAATATGTACCCCTCGGATTGTTATACCCACTTATCGATCAGTGGTAAAAATCTGAGGTGTAAGGGGTAAAATTGGGGGGGGGGGGACATTTTTTTCGATCCTATCAAGTCAAAACATTTACCGGACAATCGAAAAATCATCAAAAATGAATAAAAAATAAAATATAGCGCATTTTTACACTTATGAGGAATGAATGAATTTTTAAATAACCCGAGGTTATATTTTCAAACTTGCCATTTTTCGAACAAAATGGAACAAAATTGTTCCACTCTAAATAATGCGTGAATCCAAATATTTGTGTTAGCATTTTTCGTATTCCAAACATTTGTACATATTTTTTCCAAATGCTATAAATAATAATTCAGAAACGATGAATGATTTTTGAAATCAGAAACCCAATTGAACCTAGCTGCGTTGCCCACTTGTCATAGTATCATCGTGCCCTGCAAAGCACCGACACGTTTATTATCGATTTATTTTATTTTGTTCTTAAGAACAATTGTGATTCGATTGCTCAAAGGTGAATATTGTTCAGAAAATTTGTTTTACTAAACATTTTTCATGCAACATAATAATAAACAATAACAATTAAATAGCAATGGGTCGAAAATCCATCTATTTGATTTGTACACTCTCAACTATTTTTGCATAGCAGTTCAATACCAAAAATCGGATTTCCATCGTTCTTTTAATCTGTGCTATGGATAAGTCAGTTTTGAATGCTGAATTTAGTATTACAGTAAATCAAAATAATTGAGAGTGCAAGATGATCTCCCATCAAACGAAGAAAGCCAATTCGATTCAAATGAGCATGAAATTAATGAAAGTGAAAGTGATGATATTTCAAGTGATAGCTCTGATAATTTGAGCGACTGAATGAGTTTTCATATTGAATAAAGTTGATTTCATGCAAAATTATTCTGTGTATTCTATTTGAAACCTGGAAAATTACAGAGGTGTTCTAATTTGCGAAAATAAGTACTCTGGTGGCTTAAATTTTATTATGACACTCTAAAAAATGATAAGAAAGTTTCGGAAATTTATTTGAAATCTATCGGGAAAATATTGGGAAAATATGAATTTTCTACCCGAAGAAATAAATTCCAAATTTGGCACATCACTAGTTATTGGTACGCATTGTGAGAAAACAATTTGAATAGTAAAGACCAGAATAATTGTTTCCCTAAGGATTCGTATTTTGTATTTTCCAAAACTATTAAGTAATAACATCAATTTACGGTAGATTTTGCTATATAAGGATAATTTTTAAAGAAAGGCTCTCCCTCAGCTCAGAATAAAATTCCGTATCAATTATGACATATATGAAATTTGTAATGAATACTGTCACCGAACAATAGATGGCGATGTAGTAGCAACATATTTTGATCGTTTTTTCGGTACGGACCATTTCAAATATCCGTGTATTTTGTTTAGAATCTATTTATAAACGATTTATTGCTAAAATGCCAATTCCATTGAAACATTCTGATTAAATAATTGAAACATCAGCTAATTCACTTAAAACTTTAAAAAGTGTTCGTGCATTCCAGTAAGAGTCGTATGATTTTTTGGTGACCTCTGAAGACCTTCACTGCAACATGCGACTTATCTTATCGAATGGCATTAATTGCTGTCAACGTTGATGGCATTCATGCTTACTTGTGTGGATGGATGAATTGTTCATCATATTAATGTAATTAACTTAGACATTAGATGAAATTGTAGCCTTTTTGTAGAATTTTCGTCAAAAAACCCCAGCAAATTGAAAGAATTTTTTCAAAGTTCATTCTCTCTAGTTTACAATCTAGGAAAGTATTTTGTGAAGTTCGTGTCATTGTTACTAAATGTAACCGTACATGTTCACACCGAAAACAGCGCTAGCAAAATTAGTTCTCGGACTATGGATTGCGTATTCTAGGATAGTACTTTCGAATGAAAAAAAAAAACACTTTGAAAAATATTGAACTGTTTTTTTTTATTTCAATTTTATTTTGCAAAAAGTAATTAGCCCACCCTGTACAATTTATGCGTAAGTTTATGTATGCCATTTGACAGCAATATTCTGAATTAATACGGTCAATTTGAAAAAAAATAAAAACAACTTATTATAGACGATATCCGAAAAATGCAATTGGCGCCAAGTAGAAACTTTTTTGAAATGATATCGAAATTATTTATTGACAAATGGCAGCATCTCGAGCCCAATTTCGCAGACTATTTTCAAGAGTGGTTAGGTACACACACCAACTGGTATGAGGGTGCAGCATATTACACACCTTCTACGAACAATGCTCTGGAGAGCCATAATGCCATAATAAAACGAAAGATAACGTTTTGGAGACGTCTACCACTAGGAGAATTTCTAACTGCAATGATTAACATAGCGACTGATATTTCGAAACAATTTTCTGAAGGCTTAAGACACGTTGCAACGGAACCGATTCTTACACGAGATGTTATGATGCGTGCGGCTGAAAACACTGAATTCCAATCCTTCAAAGCAACCGGTAAAGGAAGTGGTCAGCTTTATCATTTTATTCCTGCCGAAAAATGTCCAGCTGAAAACGCTACCTACAAATATTACAAAACGTTGCAGCGGCAAATTTGGACATCCTCTGATGAATATATTGAATATGGATATCAAAAGTTTTGGGGAACACACAATCAAAATGCACTTGCCCTGTGTTTTTCAAACAACATATATGCAAGCATGTAGTCTCGATGGCATTACGAGAAGAAATTATTAAATGTCCAGACTCTGCCAATCCGTTTTTGATAGCACTAAGAAGAAATGGAGGCCGTACAAAGAATACAGCCACAAGTTTGATTCGACAATGAGTGTAGAACGATGAAATATAAAAAATGGCTGTACTGGATTCGGGCGACGAAAAAATAAAATTAGCGTAAAATACAATAGATTTGGCGACTAAGAATTTAGGCGATCATATGATGATTCAGAGTGAGAACGATCGAATCAATTGGAAAATATAAACATATTTTCAGAATTTTGGGTCGAAGCGTTTTATGTTTTGGACAATCTTATCTTTTTCGCATCTATTTTTATTTGAAAAATATCATTAATACTTCCAAATATTGAATTTGGAACGATGCAACGACCAACTCAATCCAGTTCACATGCAAGCTAGAGCTTGTATTAAAATATTGCATTTCGCTGAAACCGTTAACCGAAATTTTCGTTTCTCATCCGCCTTCGAAAAACTGAACTTTGATTTTCAATTTACTACGTCCCTTTACCAAATCATCGGACATTTTTGTTGCCTCCATGAAATTTGGAAAAATATCACCAAATTCACCAAATTTTATCGCCCAAAATACCGAAAATTTCGATTTTAAAATTGCCCATTTTATTTTCACGTCACCAGAAATTATTTTTCCCTAAAAAAATATGTGATAAACTCTCAGTGAGCGCAAAAATAAGTTATTTACGATGCAATGTAACATATAGCTGTGAAATGTTCCCATACACACAAATTGACAAAAATAGATAAATTATTATTTATTAAACCAATAATGAAAATTTTTTTGTTAACATTTTTTTACTGATTTTTGATATAATTTTCAGGATTTTTTAGACAAATTTTCGGGTTTTTCAGATAGATTTTCGGGATGTTTTTAGACTGATTTTCGGGTTTTATAGACTGATTTTAGGTTAATCCGTAAACATATTTGTTGTCAAAGTGTTACGTTAAAAGTTCATCATGAATTTTTTAGTTGTTGCTATTTTCCCCTATTTAATTTTTGTTTGTGGTCGAAAACGAACGTCAAAAGTGGATTCGAAGTTCTCATTATATATTAGTACATCAAAAGCGGTTTATAATTACGCCCAAGAAGGTAAGAGAAAGCAAATAACAAACCTTAATTTTCTAAAGAGCAATCGTAATCTTTTGTGTGGTGGTGAATGTGTCACAAAAAGTGAAATTTATGTTCCTTCCTTTCCAAATTGTCCTTTATATTTTTGAGTATTTATATTTTCTATGTTAATTAAAAATACCGCTGAATTAATTTGTTTTCACTGCTAGGTAAAATAATCAAATTCGGTTAGTTAACAAAAAATATTCGGGTTAATAATTATTACTTTCAGGTATCTTTATTAATTTGCTTAATTATTTTTCTCAAATCTAAGTTATCTTTCGGTTTCAAATTATCACATTATTTCAAAATTAAATCACAAATTATGTCATAAAAATATCGATGACTTTTGGCATATCCTATATTATTAACAAACCAAAACTGATTTGGCTTTCGCTGGGCGACCTCTTTTTCTCTTCTGCCCAATAGGCACTGTCTTATCTTCAACTGGTGCCGAAAGCACTCACTTGTTTGCCAGTTTTCAATAAATAAACATCTTACTCTTAAAAATCTTGGTGTTTTCATTCCATTGAATATATAAATATCATTGGCGACCACGACTGAGCATTAAAAAAGTGCAATCAAAAAATAAATTGAAAGCGCGAAACAGTTCAAAAAAGTGCAACTAAAATAAATCTCAAAAGCAAAATAAAAAGTGTAACATCTTTACTTCGACACAAAAAATCTAATTCAAAACAAGTAACTTCAGTCAAAAAGTGCAACTAAAATAATTTTCAAAAGCAACATAAAAAGTGTAACATCTTCACTTCAACACAAAAAAAAACAAAAGTGCAACTAAAATAAATTTCAAAGGCCAAATGAAAAGTGCAACATATTTACTTCAATAACACCACAAAAAATATAATTCAAAACAAGTAACTTCAATCAAAAAGTGCATACCAGTTATTAACACATAGCATCAAAATACAACGAATAATCATCACAACATACATTCTGACGCAGGGGTCCCAGGGGTCCCATAACCCCCCCCTGAGCTGATATTACCCCTTGAATTTCTGCTGGAACTGGTTTACACTAGATAGAATACATTTTAACCGTAACCCAACAACCCCTAACATGACAAAATATATATGGACGCCACAAATGAACGCATGCGGCAGCTGTTTTAACTGTTTAACTCACTGGCATCGCTGAACATTCGTTCGCATATGGCTTCGGTTGAGCGTATGCAGTTGAATTTCATGAAAATTTTGCGAATGGTTGGGAAATCTCTGAATCCTTCTTCAATTTTATCTTTTGCCACCGTTGGCTTTTGGATGAATCCTTCAACTTCAGCCATGAGCGCTGTGTCACTATCAAACGCATTTCCGAGTGTTACTGAGACGTCATTTTCGATAAGCAAACTTTCCATACCATCATGATCTGAAACAGTGTGGTGCACAGGGGGAGGGGGGTAAGCCCGGATGACCACCCCTCTTAAATCATTTTTGAGGACAGTCATTGAGAAAAAATTTACACTAGATAGAATAGATTTTTTAGGTGAAGACCCAAAAAAAAGAAGGTCTTCAACTTTCTTCGAGAATTTACACTAGATAGAATGGACTTTTGAAAAATTCTTTCAATTTGCTAGGGTTTTTCGTCGAGAATTCCACCCCCTCACTTCGTCGGTCACCACTTTGATTTGAGTGGAACGAAAAACCCCCTTTCAATTTGATTTTGATTTTGAGGACCTAAGAAAAAAGCCCCCCATTCATTTAGTTTGTATTGAGGATTCGAAACCATTGCCAAATACAGAGGGACGTTTCTAAATTGAGAATCATATAAGTCCATGAAAGCACTAAATTTAGATTCGAATCCTATTTCGAGTGCATCCAGTATCATTTGATTTCGTCAATTTCGTCATTTTTCAAATTTGCCAATTTGTTGCGCACCCCAACGAGAATAGGTAGATAAATTCCAAATGTGTGCTGATTCGAGGATAACGTTTTGAGTGCAAGCGCGATAGGCTGGATGCATCTTTGATATTCCTTAAGAAAATCGTATTCATTGTCTTTGATCACAGCTATTTTTAACTGTGAACAAGCTCGGTCAAGCGCATATTTATCCATCGATATGTATGAAAATTATTTTTCAAACTTCAAATAGAAAAAAAAAATTACCGCGTCAAACGTTTTAAGCCATCAGACTCTTTCTCAATCCAAATTTTCCAAAAGTCCAAACGAAAATTTCTGCATAGTCATCATCATCTTTCGCTTTTAATGAATCAATTTTCCCAACTCTAATAATGCCGATTCCAAGTGCTCGGACTTTAATTTTAAAGTCGACTTTAATTTTTTTTTTTGTTATTTTATTCAAAAATCAAAATTTTATCAATACAGAATACATTTTTATGGTGAAACAGAAAATGTTGCTTGATAAATTTTTATTTTTGTGATAAATTTCAATACCTCAAAAATTGAAGTCGACTTTAATTTTTATAGTCGACTATAAAAATTGATTTTTTTTGTCAATTTTTCCTTGCACATAACCAAAAAATCAACATTTTATCAACACAGAATGCATTTTTTATGCAAAAAATAAAATTTCACTTCATAAATTTTCATTTTTGTAATAAATTTCAATAAAAAAAAATTTAAAGTCGACTTTAATTTTTAAAGTCTGAGCACTTGGAATCGGCATAAATGACTGGAGCAGCTAATTCGATTCATTTTCATCAATAGTGGAATATTTTCAGGTTCGTGTGAAGACAAAACCTTCAGTGATAAAATAAAATGTCACATCTAAAAACGATTGAAATATGATACTAAACAGTACGTGAATCAATTCCATTTGCAGTCTCATGGTTCAAAATGAAGTTTTCATCATCTTCATTTTCATATTCACTGTCCGAATTCCAGTCTAGACTATGATTTAGATCCGTGGCAGCCATCCAAGCTTCTTCAAAAACATCATCAGTGGTTACAAATCGATTAGACTGATTATTATCGCCGAAATATTTTAATGCGGCCACATACTCCCTAGCTCCGTCCGTTGTCAAAAAGAAAACCTTTTCAAGAATACCGTAGCGTTCAAAAATACCTTTTCGCTTCTCAGCAACTAAATCGTGCGTGTGGCGTGGGAAATACTCGCAAGCGATAAATGTGGTTTTCAATGTGAGTGTAATAGACTCGTAGTAATGAACCGACACAGCAATAAACGATCTATTGTTTCTGGACCAGATATCCGTTGTAACACTGAAAAATTGCACTGATTTGAACGATTCAATCAAGTTTGAACGAAAATTTTCGCATATTGTCTGAAAAGACGGAAATTCGAATAAGTAAATTTTCAGACAATTTCTTTTTCGGTTGTTCAAAACACAAAACATTCGTTGATCGTTGATGTTATAACAAAACAGCTTACAGTAATTTGTGATCGTCCCATTCGACTTGAGAGATACACTTTATTCTTCGCTTTAGCAGCATCAGCAGCATGCTGCTCTTCAGCATTACCACATGGTTTTCTTCCCAAACAAACTATGGAATAAATTGAATTACATTCGTAATCATGACTTTTCCGCATTGATACGAAATTTGGGTTTTCTCTTTAACAATTTATTTCGTCGACCAGTCAAGAGAGAAAAGAAAGTATTGGTTCTGCCATGAAAACGGGGAAAATGTTATTTTTCATACAATGTTCTGTATTTGGGCACGGTATCTGCACTTTAGTGCACGTCGCTATGAAATTACTATTGAATTTTGGCTAATTTTCAACACAAAACATCGTGTGTATTTTCAACACAAAACATTTAACAAATTGGCCATGTTCACTTTGCGAGAGAGAGACACATTCATTTCATCCAAATCAAAAAGCGTACACGTTATTTTGGGATATATCAAGCGATGAATTTTTTTTATCACTTTTAAACATTTTCCTTTCCACCGGAATTTCTCTCAAACCATTGAGTTCTGCCCATAAACACAATGAACACTTTTTAACATGTGACTCTCTATTCTCCATACAAATGATACTTATTACTTGATTGTTGATAAAATAAAATGTGAATTAATTTACAGTGACAGTGAATTTCAATGTTGAATAAAGTTCTTTCAAATTCAAATCGGTTCGTTTTATTGTCATAAATTTCATTTTCCTAAGTATTATGGGGAGAAATGGAATTTTTCCTGAAATTTAAAAAAAAACGGTATTTTATTAACATATTAATAATATAACATTTTATTAATAATAAAATATTTTTTTTTATTAATAATAAGATTTTCATCTTATTAATATGTTTGAAGTTAATAAAAAATATTCATTTATCTTCTTCTTCTTCTCTTCTCTATATATATAAAAATCAATGTAAATCCGTGACGTTCGCCTACATCTCGAGAACGGCGGATCCGATCCAAACCAAATTTTCACCATACCTTGGGGACCTCCTGGAGATGGTTTTAGGATATTAAAATCCGAAATCGGTCGAGTCGTTCCCGAGATATGCCACTTCAAAGGTGACCCCTTCCAGTTCCATACAAATGCAAAAAAACAACAACAAATACACAAAAACGCATGGCGTGGTGAGAAAATTCGAACGCTTCTGTTTACCGTATGCTCTTTGTTGTGCTATTCATTCAACTACGTTGAGAAAAAATCTGGAAGTGGGTTTTGGTGGACCCAAGGATTGACCAGAACTGCTCTCAGTTCTGGAAGTGGGTATTGGTGGATTTTCAGGATTGGCTAGATCAAATGTCCCAAATGTCCTAAATGTCCCAAATGTCCCAAAAGTACAAAAATTCGGAAAAATTCAGATAAATTAGCGCAAAATGAAGTTTCAACATGGACAAAAATCGGGAATCTATGCAATTGAATGTGGTGTTTGCAGGAGACGATACATAGGTCAAACAAAACGCAGTTTATCGACGCGATACAAAGAGCATTGCGCTTGCGCTAAAAACGGTAAACATAGGCAATCTGCGTTTGCCGATCATGTTTTGAACGTAAATCATTGACCACAGTGTCAAATTGATAAGAAGTGTGAATTAATGTCACAGACTATACTATATGAGAGTTACTTTATTAAGAAAGAAAAAGAGGTATTGAATGCAGAGGATGGTGTTATAAAGTCGACTCTATTTGCGCTGATTTGACAATTTCTTTTTTCACCGGCGTTCGAAATGTGCATTCATTTTTGTAAGTTTGATTGAATTTTTCGTTTGAACTCATAGGTTCTGACATAGCCTCCAAGGTCTCAGATAACCCCCCCCCCCTCTTAACTTTTCGGACCCCCTGTGAATTCGTGGACCCTCTATGAATTTTCGGAGCTGAGGACCTTTTTTTTAGGTCTTCAACTTTTCTGAGACCCAGCTTACTAGATAGAATAGATTTTCAAAAGTGATGACCTTTTTTTTAGGTCCTCAACTTTTTCTAAGACCCACTTTACACTAGATAGAATCGTTTTATAAGTCGCATTTTCGGCCATGACCCCCATGACGTGTATTTCGTCAAAAAGTCAAAGCATTGAGGATATGATTGTAAAATTGAAAATATTTGGAGATTTGCGCTGCTGGATGTATTCGATTTAATGGCAAAAAAGAGGATTGCCACACGCACACATTTTGATATGGCTGGTGTGCAAAATTACACCGGTTCAAACTGATGACATCATATCAGCTGAAATTCCAGAATCTGGAATCCAGATGAAGCTACAGATCCAGGCTTATTTAAGATTGTCAAGAAAAATATGATTCACTGCACTAAATATAAATTCACCGTGCATGATCGATTGAAAATGTTCAAAGCGGTACCCAAGGGCATTGACTTCTGACGATGGATACCCGTTGTATCGACGTCGGTCGCCAGAAGATAATGGCCATACAGCAACAATCAGAATGCAAAATCAAGACATAGCCATTGATAATCGTTGGGTAGTGCCATACAACCCATTGCTGTCAAAGACATTTCAGGCTCATTTCAACGTAGAAATGTGCAATTCAGTAAAGTCAATAAAATACATCTTCATGTCAACAAAGGCAGTGATATGGCTTTATTTGGAGTAGCTGATGCCAACACAAACGATGACATTGCACAATACCAAATGGGCCGCTACATCGGCACAAACAGAATTTTTTCATTTCCAATTCATGAGCGATATCCAGCAGTTGTACATTTGGCAGTTCATCTCAAAAATGGTCAACGTGTTTATTTCACGGATCGAAATTTACTACAGAGAGCTGCACAACCACCAGAAACAACATTGACTGCATTATTTAAATTGTGCGAAAGTGATGAATTTGCAAGAACATTGCTCTTTTCAGATGTACCGCATTTCTTGCGGTAGTTTCTTAAAATTTCTCAACACCAATGCTAGGAGTTTTCATTATGTTTTCTTAATTTTTTTCATAGGTGTAGCGAAGCGCACCGGGAATTAGCTAGTTAATTAATAAAAAAAAAATCCAATATTTTCCCCGATATGGTACCATATTAATAAAAAAAAATATTTTATTAACGTTGATAAAAAATATGTTGATAAGACGTTTATTTTATTAAAATATGTTGGTTATTAACATATTAATAAAATATCGAAAATGTATATCTGTATCCTGGAGCTAAGTAGTTTTCTGAGATTGAAAGTGCTTTTACATCGGAGACTTTTTTAAGAGTGTTTTTTATCAAATATCTATTATGACATACTGTTTGTAAGCGAATTTTTAGTTTGTCTAGGCTTATTTTTGATTTAAATTGTCCGTTTGTGCCATCTGATATTGTCATATATAGGTTTTTAATATTGAAGTGTTTTTTATTAAATCGAATAAAAATTCCTCTGGATTTGTTTCCGGCGTTAAATTGAACTTATGTGTGATTAAATTTGGATATAAAATTGAAATCATGGTTAATGTGTATTCGTCGAGTGGTAACATTGTATTTTTAAAATCAAATGTCTCTTCATTGGAATTTACGGTGTTGTTTAGGTTTCTATTCATGTAGTTCAGAAGAATGTTATTTGTTTCGTTTAATTTGGAATTTTTCGTTCTAATTCTCGCTAACAATGTTTCCGCGTGTATGTCTAAGCAGTTTTTGTTGTTTTGGGGATTTTCCATTTTTGTCGTGGGTTATGTAATTTCTAAAAAAAAAAAAAATATTATGGTCTTAGTTAATGAATCGTAAAATGTTTGAGCTTTTTAGTTTTTGAAAATCGTATTGTATTACCTCCAAGTAATTATCTATTGATTCTATTACGTTTTTATAATAATAACTTTTTCTTTCGATTGCTTCTAATATTGCTGCGTTGAAAATTCTATAAGTCTCAACGTATTCTACGAATGTTGTTTCGACATTTCTAAGAGTACAGTAGAGCACAGGCATTGTTTTGAACATTGTAGAATATTACTAGTTCTTTTAAACTTTTGAGATACCTTAAGTTAGAATAGCTTACATACCTACCTTGATCTATTGTAAAGACAAGTTTTTGTATGCGTATGTTTTTATAATGAATTGGTAACTGGGTGATTACGTCACTCATTACTTGGCAGTTATATGGGGTTAGTAAGTAATTGTCTGTTGTTAGTCTAAGGTGTTTTAGATAACCATTTTCTAGTATGTAGTTTGCTAGGTGATTAGTATTAGGTATCATACAATTATGAGCTTTGAATTTATGGAGATTTCTTGTTTCCATTAATAGTATAGTACGTTTCGATATTTGTCCGTTGTAGATCGTAAGTTTTCTGAATCCTCTAATTTGCCATAATATGGAATATGTTGCGTCGTTTTTTGATTAGTAGAACGACGCTTTATAGTAACCTCGGGAATATTTATTCCCTGTCGGTTATAATTAGTATCTCCTCCGTTTAATATTAATGTAATTTTTTTAATGTGTTCGAATTTTCGAAGGTTGTCGAGGAAATGTTCCTCAGAGAAACAAAGGGTTGCTATTATTTTTCTTGATTTTGGAAAAGTTCTATGTACACACAGCTGAATTTTTGACAGTTGACGTAGTAGTATAGTAGTACCTTTGTTCCGCCATTTTGGATTTCGTCACGGTCAGCTGATTTCGAATATGGCTGACATGTTTACGAAACTGTACACTAGATGGCGTTAGTAGTGCGACGATTATATAATATTTTCGATATCGCGCATCTGTTTGTTATCGTTACGTCACATAGATGGCCCAATTTTACAATAACAAACCATTTTCCAATCAGAATACACAGGTATACGCTGCAAAGAAATTGAAATTTCTTGCGGCGCGCGCTGCAAGTAAAATGAAATTTCTTGCAGCGTGCGCTACAGTGCTACGTCACATATTTTTTTTTCCTCGCGCCAATTTATTTAATTAAACTTAACCGTTAAATAATAAAACAGGTTTTTCTTTTAATGAGTTCACTTAACACTAAGGAATTTCTATTGATTTGTTCAAATGATAAAATTATTTTTTGATTGTGTAATAAATTAAAGTATCTGTCAGCTGTGAATTAACGAATTCTAAAATGTCGTTATGAATTCTAATTCCGCGCTCAATCCGTTACACAAACTCGACTATATAAAAACAAATTTGAGGCGTGTTTACTCTTAGCCCCACTTCGAATTTTTTGTTTAACAAATAAAATAGTATAAAATATTCAACTGAATCTTAATTTGAATTCAGTTTAATTCTGTTCTTTGTGACGAGTGGTAATAGTTAAAAATGTCAGACATTTTCCAAGAAAGTCAATATCTAATAGATGATGATTTGATAGTTCACCCTGGAACTCCCAAAAAGCAAAACAAACGTAGGAGAACGATTATAAATGGTGAAAATACTAGTACTCCGAAAAAGAAAAAGGTACTATACAAACACATGTTAAAATAAGAAAAGAAATAAACATATTTGTTTTATTTAATTTTAGGCTAAAAAAGCTGACAAACCACTTTTGCTGAAATCCTCATTTCGACGAAGTCTTAATCTCAATGATATCCCACCATCTATAAGTACCGCTCATGTTACGCGAAACGGTGATGATTTTTCCAGCAAGCGACTACTCTTGGAACGACGATTTTATTTAACCAAGAGCAACAGCAAATGGTTTTCTACAGGGTTCGCACCGAAATTGGATGCAGAGTTCAAACTTGCGATACGGCTTTATGATAGAACAGGCTTTTATATATCGTTCACATCAAACCAATTCCGTCAACTCTTTAGTATGATTCGCGAGATTCCTGAAATACAATCTAAACTTTCACCAAAAGATAAAGAGGTTCCAAATGAGTATCAACATGCACCATCTGGAACATTCTGTTTTGTTAAGAGCAGCTATAGTGATGAAGTGTATATACTCGTCAATAAATCGAGTGATCATGCTGATCAAATGATGCTTGGAGTTAGTACCTTACAAAGACTCCTTGAGCTTTACAATTTGATTGATACAACCATCTATAATCTTAATGTCGATCACGCAAAGTATGCAACTGCCTTTTTAGAAGACCTCATAACACCAACTCAACACGCAAACCTCAAAGACCTTAAACTATTTAGAGCCAGAGTTAAAGATGAGCTCTCACAATTATTCAAAGATCATTATCGAACCATTACAGCTAAGCTTCCAGATGGATTTCGTACTTCACCTGTGTATGACGCAATTCTTGACTTGGCTGGCAATTTTTATGATTTTGTTGCAACACACATGCTCTTTGAACATCAAAAGATAAGAGAGGACCATGCATACAAAACTTTAAGATCTCGAATGTTAGAACCTGAATAGCCATCAGGAGCAACAAAACAAGATAGTATTTATAGCGATTCAGTCCCAAAACAATGTCGTAAAATTTAATTACTTTTTTTTGAATTGTCCTTCAAATTTGAGCATCTAATAAAAACATTAGTTCAAACCAAAATCATACAAAACGTTTATTTATTTATCATTTTAAACAGCTGCTTTTTCAATTAGTGGTAAGTATAGTATGGAGGGGTATTTTAGCGATTTAGGGGTATATAATTCCAAAGCTCTGGTCAAAAATTTTCATTAAGTTTGTTTAATTCATCGGTGTCAAACGTGTTTTACGAAAATGGAAGATCATAACAATTCTACAAATATTTACAACCGTTTGTTGGAATTTGATAGTGAAAATGAACTTTTGTCAAATTTTCAAAATTTTTATTTGGACGAAATTGGTGACAATTTAGTGAATCAGGCTTATGATCAGTATGAAGCCAATCAAGTTAACGCACAACACAACAGTCAACATATAAACGATTCTTCGGAGAGTGCACATTCCAATAATTTACGTATTCAACCTCAAGAGAGTTTTTCCGATTCATTACTCAATCAAGCGTATGACCAATATCAAGCAAACATTTCAAACACACTTTCAGACCACATTACCAGAATTAATAATGATCACGATTATTTAAATGTGAGTTATTTTTTTTAACTGTTTAAAATAAATTTACTAACTATCGTGAAATATAGGGAATGAATCTAATCGAACCGATTAGCACAATATTTCAATCCGGACGTGGCTTTGATGTGATGAACGCACCGTCTACAAGCTCAAATTTTGATGATGATGTAGTTGATGAAGTGAGTGCAGAGTTCTATCCAACAATTCGTGTATTAAATGAACAACAATCATCCATTCCAAATCTTGG
This sequence comes from Aphidoletes aphidimyza, assembly GCA_030463065.1. Taxonomy (NCBI): domain Eukaryota; kingdom Metazoa; phylum Arthropoda; class Insecta; order Diptera; family Cecidomyiidae; genus Aphidoletes; species Aphidoletes aphidimyza. The sequence goes on along the minus strand of CM059997.1, from coordinate 23,550,639 downwards.
AGTTCATCGAATTAAACTACAAATTAAATTCTTAGATCCACCAGCAAGAGAAGATATGTCTCTGTCACGATATAACAACGTGTTAGGTGATTGGCTCAACAGAGCGTTCTCAGCTCTACTACACACAGCAGGTACCAGATTAAATATAAGTCCACAGGATAAAGTAGGGATAAGTTTTATTAGGAGTGGAACTGATACATTTTCAATTTCATTTAGACGTTTTGATCAGTACAGCTCATCAATAATCATATCATCTTTATCAAGAGTTTTGCAGAGCAATGCCGAATTTCTATTTGATGATAATTTGAAAGTTGAAATAACCAAAATTCACACAGATGTAGGGTACGGTAAAAAACGTTATTTAGAAGGTATATCGCTAAAATCATTTGCAAACGCTCACAGCAGAAGTATTGTTTTTATTGAACCACTGACAGGTAGAGAAACATTGTGTCTTGCATACGCATTGTGTTTAGGATTAGCTCATGCAAAATGTGACAAAAATTTATTTAATCGCTTAACATATAAACCAAATATTCAAGCGTTCACAGAGTTTGCCATTCAATTATGTAACAATGCACGTGTAGATTTATCATACGGGGGTGGAATTGATGAACTCAAACAATTTCAGAGATACTTTGGTAATAAATATAATATTATTGTTTTTAAAGATAGAAAGGGTCATTCGCTTTTTTTCAAAGGACATACTAATGACGAAATCAAAAAAATTTATTTGTTATTTGAAAACGAGCACTATCTTCTCGTAACAAATATACATGCAGCATTCAGCATAAATTATTATTGTGAATATTGTCTAAAGGCATCTAAAGACAAGCTTCTACATAGACATTGCCCATACACATGTATTCAATGCTATTCAAAACCTCCATGTTCCAGTACGGACAAAAAAATATTTTGCAATAAGTGTAATCGTTCATTCTACGGAGATGAGTGCTTCAAAAAACATGTTGATTCTAAAATTTGTGACAGATTAAAAGTCTGCACGACTTGTTTTATGAGTTATCGCTCTAGCAAAAACACTAAACATGAGTGTGGAATCAAATACTGTTCAAAATGTCAACGTAATAGACCTGTACGTCATGATTGCTTTATCCCTCCAATCGAGTTGAAAGAACGAACTTCCGAACCAAATGAGCATTATATTTTTGAGCCCTTATTCATATTCTATGATTTCGAAACTGTTCAAGATCAACCGCTTGATGTTCAAGCCGGAAAATTTCTTCACACTGTTAACTTAGCAGTTGCACAACAAGTTTGTAGACGTTGTGAAACTTATGATGAAGCCAGCAATTCGCATAGATTTTACTGTGGTGAATGTTTTCGTAGACATCATTTGTTCATAGGTAAAAATAGCCTAGCTCAATTCATGGAGTATTTGACCAATATCAATTCAAAATATCGTAAAATAATTTGCATAGCTCATTACATGAAAGCCTTTGATGGCCAATTTATTTTGAAATACATGTGGGAACATAATAGCAAATGGTCTTTAAATGAAAACTCACTCATAATTAACGGAAGCAAAATAATGAAAATTCAAGTCGGTAGATACACATTCTTAGATTCTATAAATTACTTGTGTTCTCCTCTTTCAAAACTTCCAAAAATGTTCAATATTCCAGAGTCCAAAGGATGGTTCCCACATTTATTTCACACACATAAAAATATGAAGTATGTAGGCACCTATCCCGATAAATCATTCTATTCTTATGATACAATGAATGCGAGTGAGCGAACACAGTTTATAAAATGGCATGATGAGAAAATCCAATCAAATAGTGTATTTAATATGGAGCAAGAGCTAATTGAGTATTGCAAACTCGACGTTGATATTTTAAGGAAAGCTTGTATGCGATTTAGACATTTGCTTCTATCAAAAACTCAAGTTGATCCATTTAACGGCCCCGTCACCATAGCAAGCACATGTATGCGAGTATTTCGAACAATGTATTTGAAACCTGATACGATCGCGATCATTCCACAAAATGGTTACAGACGTATTGATAATCAATCAATAAAGGCTACACAATGGCTTTATTGGATTTCTCATAAACATAATATACATATTGAAATGGCTGAGAATGGTCGTGAATATTTGCTACCAATTCATATCAAAGTCGATGGATTTTGTCATGATAATAACACTGTTTACGAATTTTTGGGTTGTTATTTTCACAGATGTAAGCAATGTTTTCCAATTCAGTCACGTTCAGCTGACGAAACTGTTTTCGGAATGAAAAGAGATGCTGACGAACTACGATTTAAAAGAATAATTTCATATGGTTATAACCTTGTTAAAATTTGGGAGTGCGAATTTGACAATGAGTTGAAAACAAACAATCGAATGCGTGCGTACATTGAATCTTTGACACATATAAAAGACGATAAGCTTGTTATACGTGATGCTTATTTTGGTGGACGTGTGAATGCGACAAAACTCTATCATAAATGTAGTCAAAACGAGAAAATTCGTTATTACGACGTTTGCTCACTTTACCCTTATGTGTTGAAATACTGTCCAATGCCTGTCGGTGTACCAAATGTTTTGATTGCAGACAAATTAAAGGATAGAACTCCTTACAACATTGAGGGAATTATTTATTGCAAAGTCCTTCCACCCAAACGCATGTATCATCCTGTTCTACCGATTAAAATGCATAATAAATTACTTTTCATTTTATGCTACACTTGTGCTTTAGAAAAGACACAAACACCATGCATCCACAGTGATGAGCAAAGAGCGTTTGATGGTACATATGTTGCTGATGAGCTACGTTTAGCACTGGACAATGGATACGAAATAATAAAAATATATGAAGCATATGAGTATAGGTTAATGAAATTTGACAAGAGTAAGAATCAAGCAGGTCTATTTTCTAAATACATTGACTTCTTCTTAAAAATGAAAGTTGAAGCGAGTGGATATCCTGATTGGGTTAAATCGGAAGCGGACAAAGACAACTATGTTGACGATTATTTTAAGAATGAAGGTATAATGCTGGATAAGTCGAATATTATTAAAAACTCGGGGTTACGAACACTTGCAAAGGCTCTATTGAATTATCTATATGGAAAATTTGGTGAGCGTAGCGATAAACCTAGAAAAATTATTGTGTCCGAAAGAGACTCTGTTGTCAATCTTGTCTCAAATGAAAACGTTGAAGTTCATTCTATGTTGGAGCTATCTAACGATACAGTTATGTTTACTTATAAAAATCGAAAAGAGGCAAATATGGATACCGGATACACAAATATCGCGATAGCAGCGTATGTAACAGCGCATGCTCGAATTAAACTATATTCATATCTAAATGTTTTAAAAGAATCCGTGCTCTATTTTGACACCGATAGCATTATTTTCATAGATCGTCCAAATACAGTTAAAATAAAAACTGGTGATCTGTTGGGCGACATGACTGATGAATTAGTTGAATACGGTCCTAATGCTTATATCAGCGAATTTGTGAGTGGTGGTCCAAAAAACTACGCATTTAAAGTTAAGATAGAGGGGTCAGATGAAGAGTTCACTATGTGTAAGGTCAAAGGTATTAGACTAAATTATATGAATTCAAAAATAATTCACTTCGATTCAATCAAAAACTTGCTTTTTCGCGCACAACACTTATATGAAGTGGATCAAGAGAATGACAAAATAGAGTTAAGAAACAACATGATTTTGAGAGAGAAAAACAATATTGTGTATTCAATGGAGCGTACATATCACTATCGTATAAATGTAACAAAACGACGTAGGGTATCAGGTGATCCATTTCAAACTTTACCTTTCGGCCACTACTAATTTTAATGTTTAGTGCATAAGTAAAAACCACAATTTGTTCACTAGATGAAAAAAAGAAATATATTTTTTTTTTAAACTTTATTTTGAGTCTCGAATTTTCATTAATAATTTTCCCAACATATTTTTACCAATATTTTTATGCTTTTCACACGCACACGATCCCCAGTAAATATCATGCCATTTATTTTGTTCGACCAGTTCATGATTCTTTGTCTTATTTAATAAATCACGTAATTGCTTATTTTTGAATTTTGTTTCCAAAATTTCCTCCATAATACCGAGTTTTAGACGTTCCCAATCTGATCTCAACTGCACAGAACGACCCATTTTTTTTTGCCAATGCTGGTGATCGAGTTTTACGTATTTTTTCCTTCTCCTCTGTATTCAAACACTTTGCTGCTTGAAAGGCATGTTCCGCTGAATAATATCTGTCATCATTGTATACAATTTCAGTTGGGTAGAAATTGGACAAAAAATAATGTTCGTCGCGAAATGAAGTGATTTTCTGAGGATACAGATTATAAACAACAATTTAATTCACATATATTTTTTGTTTTATCACATTCTTTAAATTACCTTCGACATATTGAACTAGTTCTTTTTTTTTGCTTTTGAAAGTTACAACAATCCGAATACAATGCCAAACAGTTTATAACTTAGATAAAATAAAGAATGAGGATGTAACCAAAAAATAAAAAGTGTGTGTGTCCCGAAATTTTCTACCTGCTCAATTTTATTGTAACATCTCATTTTTTTTTTGAACAAATGTTACACAGACTTCAGTCTTTAACATATTTTCAAACGATTCAGACAAAAAAAAAAATCATGGATTTAAAAAACGTTGAAAACAATCAACAAGTTGATCAACAATTTGATCAACAACTTGATGAGCAATTCGAGCAACAATCCGAATTAGCTCAAAGTGAAATTGTGATTGATCTAACGAACGATCAAAGTGACAGTTATTCACCAACATCACCATCTCCAAGTGTTTATCGTGCGCAACCTCACACATATAATCAACGAGCTGCAACACCATATTATGAAAATGATCAAAGGCGTGATTTACACCGTGAGCTTGCAAGAGTAGTCGATCACCACGTGACATTTGGAATATTAATCTACACTAGATTAAGAGTGGTTCTCGATGGATATGAAAGAGCTTGTAAGTATTTAATTATATATTTAATTAAAGTGAATTCACGTGTTCATTTTACAAGCTAAAAAAAAAAGAAAAAAAAGCAAGTGATAATTTTTGTGTATGTGTTTATGTTCTCAGATGATCAAATTCGTCAAAGAATGCGGGAATTGAATCCAACGAGTGCTGAATATCATCACATGTTGTACATGATCAACATGTACTGTGACATCGTTTCAATATATAGAGACGCGCAAAGTGAGGTACGAGACGAATAAAATGTGGATCGATCAATGAATTCCGATTAAGTTCAAGATGAAAAAAAAATTAAATAGTTTTTTTTTTTTATTATTTTATCAATATTTTTTATTAATTTGCACTCAAAAATGTTTACGTTTTTCTCTTAAATAATTCATAAAATTTTCAATTACAATTTCGTTTACGGTGAGATTAAAAGAAAATGAATTTAAAATAGCATCGAAATCTAAATCATACATTTTAGCTAAAGTGAATAAAACTACAAATTTTCCACACTTATTCGACGATATGTGCTGTATTTGTTTTTTGTTATATTTAATTCGATTAGAGTGCATCCTTAAAAAATTGCTAATGTTTTTTTGCGTCGGTGGGAAGCCAAAACTGTCAAAATATTCTGCTGTTCCACTTTTGTCTATAAATAAACCAACCCAATGCGATCCTCGTGAATTTTGTTCCGATAAATTTATGACGAATGCTGCTGGTTGTGTGAATGTTGATGGAAGGTTGTCACAAGCAAAAACACCCTTGAAAATTCCTGATTTTCTGAATGGAGTAATTAAATTGTTTATGTCTAACGTTGTGAGTGCCATGCTTAGCTGCTATAATCGAGTGACACAGTGCGATTCTGTCCAATTTCAATGAGATTATCGAATTCTGAATAAATTATAGCTGTTATGGTTTGTGTCAATGCCGTTGCAAATCTAACTTCGAAGCGTAACGTTCCGCTTTTTATAATGTTCCAGTGTTGATCGCGACAACTCATATCAGCTGTCAGATCGAATACTGTGAGACAATATCCGTTTGGATAGTCTGAATACGAAATATTATTTCCCGCGTCAGAAAATAGTATTCCTGAGTCCGAAAACAAAGAGCTATAATTTCGTGTGTATAAATTATGCTCAAAATCTGGTGTAAACGGTTTCGAAGGAATTTGAACCGAGTCCACAAATAAAGCTAGATAATTAAAATTAAAATGTTCAAAATTAAACGGATTCAAGGCGATCGTTCCATTTACGCGATTGTTAGCGACGAAACCGATGATACACCTTAAAATAAAATGAAAAAAAAACGTCTTAGTTAAATAAATAAACTCAAATTGGTATAATCATTACCTTTTGGGAAGTTGACCGATGAATAAATTGTCAACTGTTTTACTTTGAATTCCTGTAGGTACGGTTATTGTTTTTATCTCGACACGAGTAATGGGGTACCTTGCTGGACAAATAGCCAATGTTCTCGCGTGAGCAACAAGAATTGATGGGTTGATTTTTACTTTACGCACAAACAAATCAGCTTCAGTAATTTCAAACGTTGCAGCAGCATCACTCATTAAACAAAATGTTGGTTTTTCCTTGACTAATCTTATTCCCAATTCAACTCCGTTTATCAAATATTTATTCTGGTTGAACAAATCACAATGAAGGTGTCCATGTAGCTGAAACAATCTACCTCCCGCTGTTATTTGCTTCCTTTTTTCGTAACCGCTGTTTTGTCTGTTTACAGCTACGGTGATTGTATCCATTTGACCTGCGTCATCTTGATACCACATTGAATTTTGAAGATGTGAATTCTTAGCATCGGTTCCGTAATTTAGAAGGCATTCCACGTAACTACGATAGCTATAATGTGAACTCGGTGGACAAATATTGCGTTGATTCAAAAATACATCGACTTGTGAGAACATCGAATGTAAAAAGTTATTAACAGGTGCAACGTTTTGGTCCTCTACTCCATTAATTCTAACGGTTAAATGAAGCGTTGTGTGTGCGAGGTCGATATATTCTTCATTTGATGGTGGAACAATGAATTCGATTGGTGATGAGTCGGATAAAGCAGAAATTGGACGATAGCACTGAACCGAACCGCTTTCAACACTGGTTTGAGTTGGTGGAACAGCGAATAAATCTAATTCAGTTTTAACGGTTGGAGATTTGTGTGAATTTATGTATGCCATTATTTAGTGAATAAAAGGTCTTGTAGATCGTGCTTTGTTCTAACAACTCGTCGCTTTTTAACAGGTTTCCGTTTGCGTTTAACCGTTTTCGGTTTTGCTTTTTTTCCCTTTCGTTTCACCGCTTTAGACGTCTTTTTACGTCCACCACCTCGCTTCAACTGCTTACGTCGAACTCCCAAACCGTTTGAATAACCGCTACCAAACATATGATCCGATACTCTATTTGAAATGTTTGATATAAATTCTTTTCCCCTTCGTTTTTTCGCGTCAGACAAATTCCCGGTTTTCCAAATATCTCTTACTACATTTGCGCCACTCCTAATGAGCTCTTCACCAACCGCTGCAGTACTTTTCTTCATAATAGGAATGACAGCACGAAACATTCCACTTAAAAATGACCCTATTTCACAAATATTACGCAATTAATTCATTTGTTATGAAATTCAACCACTTAAAATAAATACCAATTCCAGCTCCGCGTTGAAATGCAGGTGATGAATAGATATTACTATATCCGGAGCCTGCTTGTCTCATATAATATGAGGTGTAAATATCCTCTTCAGTTGCCATGCCACAAAAATTTATTCTTTTTCTTGTGCTCTTTGAAATGAAGTTTCACCAGCACTATACCGTGACGGAATGGGAAAATTTCACCGGTTATGTCCCTTATATTGATTTCAACCGAATCAAACTCTTTTTTTAGTACTGGAATGTAATGAATTTTTTGGAAACCGCGGAAACAGGGGGTCCCGAACTTCGCTTCAGCTTCGGTGGTATTTATTACTTTTATTATTTGAGACGATTCATACCCAATCATTTGTGGTTCAATTAAATCACAGTATACCATCATTTGTTCTGGTATTCCAAAATAAATATTGCCTACGTATGGCGACAATTCGTGAATAAATACATTTTCATCGGGCGCAAAACCGAGCTGTGTTGCTAGCCGTCCATGAAAACAAAAAAATCGGAAGTCGCTTTGGCTATTTATGGATTTCGGATGAGTTGCTCGATATTTTGATGTTTTTAGAACTTTTACACGGTTGGTAACACTATCAAGTTCAAGCCAATCACCAAAATGCTCCCTAGTTTTATCAAGTATCTGCTGAATCAACTCACTCACACTCTTATAAGATCCGATAGTCACGCTGCCATCATACGTATAATCTCCATGTATAAGTGTGAATGTATTGTTATTTTCAGTTACATTGAAAAAATTGTACGGAAATTGTATTTCAGCAAGTCCAACAACAGCGTCTTCACTTAACACGATTTTTCGCGGTAGATGAATTTGAAATGAAGAGGTTTTATTGAACGGATAGAGATCATTCGCGCTGTTACTTATTAAAGTTAAATAAAAATTACTACTCTCCATTTTAAGTTACTAAAACTATCACTATTGTAAAACTTCTTGTAGTTCGTCTTCATAGAACAGACTTTTTATTTCAGTACCATCTAAAGGTGATATTCTATACGTGTGTGGATAACTCAGTATTACTTTATTAACTGAAAATATTTCATTCGACCACTTCTTGGTGTACCCCTTTTCGAATGTGTGTTTCGGGTTGCTTATTCGAACAAGAGTACCAACCGTAAATTTGGGCTTCTTTTCATTAAATATTTTACGCGGTCGTGTTTTGGACATATACTCCCAAATACTTAAAATATTGCTGTCTTTTACTTGACTTGGGGCACATCCGATGCTGCGATGTTTTCGATTATTATAAATATTAACCAGTTGCTCGAGCACATCCACATATTTTTTTGTTTGTTTAAAAGTTAAATATCTATAAATAATCGATTTAATTGAACGAATAAACCTTTCACATATACTCGCTTTGGTCGCTGGATCATTCGCAGTGTAAAAAATTATCGAATGTTTGTCTAAAAAGTTTTTGAATCGTTTTGAAACGAATTCTTTTCCTTGATCGCTTACTATTTTTAACGGTCTTCTTTTGGTTTTTTCAAATAGTTTTTCAAACGCCTTCGAAACACTATCACTCGTTTTGTCTTTAATTGTTATACACCAAGCGTAACGGCTAAAATTGTCAATAACCGCCAGAATGTATCTTTGTTTATAGTTGAAGCGTGACAGATTCTGCATATCCATGAGATCTATTGACCATACATCGTCTATATTTATTGACTCATATTTTAATCTAGGAAAGCGTAATTTTCGCTGCCTATGTAACGTGTACACTTGTTGTTTTTTTAACCATTTTTTAATCTCATTCTCTTTTATTTTTAATTTACGTTTTTTAACTGCACGATTCAATTGAACATAGCCGGATAGTGAGTCATTATCCGACAAATTATAATAAATTTTAGACAAATGTCTATCAATTTCGCTGTCCCTTTTCATCGTGTTTACCTGAAATTTTCCCACTTCACAATTCTTTCTACTTCATTCAATGAACCACCAATCTGTGAGTCGATATCCATCTGATTCTTCTGTTCAAGCCCGTATTGTTTCAGAATGTTGGAAACTTCGTCTCTGTCCAAAACGACTTTTGGTCTCTTTTGTGTGATAAAATACTCAGCTATTTTGTAATCTATATCTTGAATATCGTCATCATGTTGTCTTTTTGTTCGAATCAAATTTGTTGGTTTTTTAATGTTTTCAGACGATGATTCAACCACTTGATTTTTTAATTTATTCAAATGCGCCGCTAATATTTTTCGTCTTTGATTATTTGCTTTAATTTTATTTTCAATTTCCCAACGATTGAGTGCTGGCCTAGGCATGTAAACATATATCGGTTTTGTTTGCCTTTTTTGGTTTCTCTTTTTAAATGATCTTTCACTTTCACCTAATAGCAGATCGCGCGTGTTTCTTTTTATGCCTCGAGTCGAGACATCTTTTTTTGGTTTATTATCATTACTTTGTATATCGTTGTCGTCGTCCACTTTTTCCAAATCGAAATCATATTCAGGTAATGGATCATCGATTGTTTGTTGGTCCGCATCGAATTCAGGTAGCTGTGGGACCTCCTTTTGAGCTATCCTTTGGTTTATATCGTTGGGTGTTGGATGAACGAATGCATCGAAATTAGTCTTTATTGGTGTCCTCGAGTTTAATTGTGGTGCTTGATTGAAGGGATTCATGTTACGGAACATTGAGTTAGAGCTGTTTTTGGATCTTTCTTGGTTTAAAAAGAATAAATATCTTCGAAGCGTTTGATTATATGAAATCCACTTTTCTCTGTCAGACAGATCATTTCGATGTAATATTTTTTTTAACTCAATATCCAAATTCGGTATGTTGTTTGATCTTATATAGTTTTGTGGGTCATTACTTTGAACAAAGACGTTATTTATTGAGTGATTATTTGGGACTGAATCACTCGGCGCTTCAACGAGAATCATTTTCTTGGCATGCTTCATGTTTGTATGCTTCGAATTCTATCGAAAAGGTAAGAAACAATTGGTGGTAGTAAAACAGGTAAAAAATGTCCACCACTTTGAACAATTATCTTTTTCTTTTTGTTTATGTTTTCACCAGGTGTTGCAATTTGTTGCAATGTTTTTTTGTATTTTTTTAGTTTTTTAATTCTATTTTCTTTTAATTGAACATTTAACTTCAAAACATTAAAAACACACTCAACAATTGCTTTTATTAATTTCAAGTCACAATGCTTTAAAATTTTCTTTCTTGAGTTTGTATTTACTTGTGTTAGTAGCTCTAATAACGGCAGCTGCTTTACAATTAATGAGCTCATTTTGAATTTTTAACGGGAATATAAACAATGTTCTGTGGATAGTCATTCGAAAATATATTCGTGCGAACACGATACTCTTGCGGGGTTAGTTGATGCAAGTCCAACACTAAATAGCCAAAAGGTTTACTCGTCGCGTCATTAAAGGCATCGGTTATGAAGCGTGGATTATCTGGTGATATTTGTCGAGCAAGAATACTAATTTGTTGTTTGTCTCTCGGATTGGAAAACAGAACTATTACATGTGAGTTCAAAGAAATTTCACGACACCCTTTATTTTTACTGAACAAATTCTGTACAACAAAAACAACACTCAAATTGTAGTGGTGGGAGCCTCTTATAAAGAGTTCAACGACATTCGAATCAACATTTGATAGCAAATCATCAAGAATTACAATTCGTGGTTTGAGATCAGCGAACATAGATATGTCAGGTACTCCTCGGTGTAACCTTGTATATGCGATTGTTTCGTCGACAATTTGTCCTTCTGGTAAACAATAAATAACTTCTTCAATGTATGAATCAATTAATCTTTCACGTTCACTCAAAAACTGTTTAATAAAAGAAGTCTTTCCGGACCCAGTCGGGCCGCTTAACAAATATGTAGCACTATGTTTGAACTTGATACTCATTGTAGAATTTTGAAATGAAATAATTGTGTGTTTTTTTTAATCAATGTTTTTTTATTCAAACCGACTTTTCGCGAATCTTGCGATTAATTAATGTACAAATCAATGGCCAAAACTTTAAAAATACTTCGGATTGATACGGAGTTTTACTCATTTCTTTTATTTCTTGATACATCTTAGTACCGTCAAGCTCTGTTTTTGACAATTCTAAGTGCTCAACACATTTAGTCACAAACAGATTGAACATGTAGTTGCATGACTTGTCTTCCAATGTCTCAATAGTGTTTATAATTTCCTCTTCAAGTTCGACAATTTTACGTAACGTTTTACGGTCATGAATAATTTTAGTCGTTGGGTCACTTTTATTATTTCTTAAAGTTAGTTGAAATAAGTTCGGTACTGCTTGTCCGGCATCAACTTCGATCAAAACGGTTGGAACGTTAATTTCTTGGAATTTGAATTGTATTCGTGCGTCAACTTCATCTAAAAATTCGACCTCCTCTTCGGTGAATAAAACGTCCCGTAAATCTTTCATCAAGCGAACAAATTGAAAGAGTGTCAACGTCAAAACGTTACCCTCACGATGATCTTGTAATCGAATGCAAAAGTAGAAATGACCTTTGTGATCAGGACGATATCCTGTGGCCAAAGATTGACGATTACGTTTAGAAACATGAAATAATTTCTCGCTGTATAGATGTTCAAATCGATCGTCAAACACTTTTCTTACTTTTTCTATTTCATCGTATATTTCTTCTTCAGTATTGTGACGATCAAAACACATGTTTTTGTCTGAAAATAATTTTTTTATTTGATTTTTTAATATACGTACTCTTAAAACAAAATTTCAAAACTTACTCGTTATAATTCTTTTAACAAATGAACACATCTAGTCAAGTAGAATGTTAATCCAATAATACAAACTCAATTGACGAAACTACTTAATTTATACCCGAATTGACTTAATAAAATACATCGATGTAGTAGGGGAAATATTTAACGGAAAATCCCGCGTTTTTAACGGGGATTCCCGCGCTTACGACGTACTCCAAGCAACGAAGATAATAAAAAGAGTAATTATGTTTATAGAGAAAGAAATGACCAATGCGAACATTAATGCAGCGTTAATATATGATAAATTTATAGGAAATAGTGATCTGTTGGAATGTTTTTTACAATTGAAATAGTATTCAGCTGTTGTGGAATTAGAAGTAGCGAAGCTTATAAATTTCACCAATGGAGTGTATGGCAGTTGTAAGTCGTACTTCATATCACCGTTTATGTATAGAATAATCTTATTTTGGCGCGTAATTATTAATCGGATCCTGTTGGCCTTATAAATGTCCAATACTGGTGGTGATGATATGGGGAATAGCTCAGTTTCATTGCGTTTTATTCGTAGAGCTATTTTAGAATTATCGTTGCCTCCAATTTCTGAAATAATTAAAAAAAGAATGAAGCGATTTGGTAGACCTTTTAAAAGAAATAGTTACGTACCAAATTCTAAATAAAATGTTTCATTCGTGATACTCGATGTAGGTGTTAGAAGTACGAACACATCTTTGTGAGCAACCACATATAATTTTAGATCGAGAATATAGTCCTCAGAATTGCTATCATGTATTGACCAAAGTTCATAGAAAGAAGAATATTTGTAGCCCGTCGATTTATACGATTCACAGTTTCGCATTTCTAAAATAAATTAAAACATGTCAGTAAAAATTAAAATAAATAATTTGTGTACATACCACAATATTTTGAAGCGTATGTTTGTGTAAATGTATTCGCGTTGTTTGGTGAAATGTTCATTAGAATAACAGAAATAAGAATAGTTTTGAGGAACATGGTTGAAGTTAGTTGATAGAGAGGAATAAAACTGGATTTGAGTTGTAGCTAGCTTTTATACACTCAGATCGAAGGAGAAGTTGATTGGCGCGCTTTTATGACGAAAACCGTTAGAACAGGTGAATATAACTTTTAACTAAATGATGTGTTTGGAAATAAGGAATACGTAATACAGTGTAACTATATTAACGGTTAATATCATCGTGCTAATTAGCATGAGAGCAAATTCTACTGATGAAAATTCTAATAAACTGAACATTTGAACAGATGGATTGACTTGTGACTTTTCAACATTAATTGGAAAGGTTTTTTGTGAGGTTGAATTAATTATAAGTTTTTGTGCTTTGGGCGAGGTTATATTTGGTTTTTTGCTGGATGAGCAATTGTAAAAAAATTCCATTGGAGTATTATCATAACCTGCAAAAGAAACGTATTTTATCGGGATTGGAGTTGGATCGGGGGCAATAAATTTGTCGTATTTATTCACAATTATTTGAATAACTCCTCCTAAAAGATTGAAAAAAAAAAAAAATTAATAAAATATCAAAATAAAAAACAAACAATTGTACTGACTTTTGTTAACTTTAATTTGAATCTCGTTTGGCACATCTCTTTGAAGAACCTTGAGAGCACTCAAATTAAATAGACGAAGAGTTGAAGATGTATGTTTACGCACCTCGACTTGAGAGTTTTGAAGAGCTCCAATAACTTTGAATAAACAAATATGTACATTAGCAGATTATTTTGATATTATTTTATTCGATTGACAAATTACCTATTTCATATGATGATCGTGAGTCTGTTGGAGACTCAGATAGCATAATATGTACATCTCTTTTGGCTATCACATGAAACACAATATCGACGAAGTATTGATCATCACTTGTATTATTTAATTTATTTTTTATAGCAATATCCTTAATTGGATGAAATATTGTGTAATCGTATGTTCTAGTTGAATACAATTCACAATATTTTAACGCTAAAAACGTGAAGTTAGTTTATTAATTTTCACTCGTTTACTCGTTTTATACACACTAACACATACACATGTGTATACACTCACCACAAAAATATCCTGCTTTTGTTTCATCAAAGTTATAACTTTGTACACAAAATGTGTTCAAAAGGGTGAGAAGAAGAGAGACAATCTTGAGAGACATTTAGGTTTTACCGAGTACACTCTTTAATTCAAAATGTGTCAAAACCCTGAAAGGAGGAGTATTTATGGACAATAAAGTTGAAGCGTGAAACGTATAAAGATATGTAGAAGTGAGAAAGAAATATTTTGGAGGGAAAGTGTGTATTTGGTTGCATATTATGGTGTAATTAAGCGATCGTGATCAGTTTATAAAAGAAGGGCATAGAGCTAAGACGATCACTCAAGCGGATATCAATTAAAAAAGCAAATTGGTCAAAATGGTAAGTGTTTTTTTATGGAAGCAAGTGTGTCAAAAATGCACATGTGTTGATTGTTTTAGGCGGAAAAAAAAGACAAATATACACAAACGGATAAAGATACTTCGAGCAACAAAACCATGAACCTTTCGCGCTCTTCATCGTCATCGTGTGTACCATCTTCATCATCATCGTCGATAATGACATCAGATAGAAGTTCATACACGGTGTATGATTCTAGATCGCGCTCAAATTCAGATGGTCAAAAAGATTACGCATCAGATGAGTCTGGAAAAACAACATCGTGCTTTGGAGGTGGAATGAAGGGATCTTGCTTCGGTAAAAAAGATAAAAAGTAATAAAAACCAACGATGTAAAACATGATTGGCAATAAACATCATTTGTTAATCCCTAAAAAAGAACCTGTTTTATTATTTAACGGTTAAGTTTAATTAAATAAATTGGCGCGAGGAAAAAAAAATATGTGACGTAGCACTGTAGCGCACGCTGCAAGAAATTTCATTTTACTTGCAGCGCGCGCCGCAAGAAATTTCAATTTCTTTGCAGCGTATACCTGTGTATTCTGATTGGAAAATGGTTTGTTATTGTAAAATTGGGCCATCTATGTGACGTAACGATAACAAACAGATGCGCGATATCGAAAATATTATATAATCGTCGCACTACTAACGCCATCTAGTGTACAGTTTCGTAAACATGTCAGCCATATTCGAAATCAGCTGACCGTGACGAAATCCAAAATGGCGGAACAAAGGTACTACTATACTACTGACGTACTGATTCCATACAAAATACGGGAACGGTTGATTCCAGTACAATATCTATACTCAAATCGGCCCATTTACGTGCGAATACACACAAACGCATAGCAGCCGCTGAGCTCTGTGCGTATGCGTGTATTCACAATCGTTGCTATGCGTTTGTGTGTATTTGCATGCAAATTGGCCGATTTGAGTATAGATATTGTACTGAAATCAACCGTTCCCATATTTTGTATGGAATCAGTACGTCAACTGTCAAAAATTCAGCAGTGTGTATTGTGTCTATTTCTTCATGCATTATGATACCAGGGAAAGTGTCGAAATCGATCTTGCCCGAGTTTTTTATTGACTTTAGTTTTTGTGATTCTATTATTGCTAGGTTTCTTAACTGGCTTTTGGTTGTTTTTTTTTTGTTTTGCGAAATACTTGACGAAATGGGTAATTTTCGGTCACCAATGAGATTACGATCAGGCAAGGGAGCTCCAAACAGAATCAATGGATCCGTGGGGGGTAAGCAAAAAACCAACCCAACTCAAAATGATCAAAATATGAGTCAACTGATTGAAGAAATGAGGAAATTGAAGCAAGTAATGAGTGAAAAATGTCAAACAATGCAATTTTCAATCAAATCTATTCAAAATGAAATCGACAACAAATCAATAAAATACAATGAGATTCTGGAATCTCTCAGGAATGAAATCAACTCAATCAAAAATGAAATTGGAATTTCGCAAACAAATCAACTACAACCACTCTTGGGCCCACGATCCTTGGATAATACTTTCAATTATTTAATATGTGGTGACAATTTAAAGCAATTGAAATGTGCATATGAATCGGATTTGAATGTAATAAACGACAAAATTCGGCAAATACAGAGAGAAAATGAACAAATTGAAGAAGTATTGCACGAAATTTTAAAACAGGGTGTGTTGCATGGTGAATCATCGATGTATGACGGTGACTTCGAGAAGGAAATACAGTGTATGCAGGCAGAAATCGACAAAATCAATAAATCAATACATTCAGATGGGGAAAACATAATAAAAATGAACAGGCAATTGCATGTGTTGTCGTCAAAATACATCAATTTCAATGCAAAAATTAACGACCATATTCTGGATTGCAAAAGGCAATTGGGGACACCATCATCAAATATGGCAGCAAATGACGTAGTTGATGAGGATACATTGCCGTTCATTGAAAACAAACGGATCAACTCTGAAAAATGTGACGATTACTTTTCATCGAACATAAGGGCCACAAGACGATTTGAGAGCAAATATGATCAAAACGCATACACAAGAATTATCAAAGTCCGAATCAACAATGCAGAAATAAACAACATCAATAAATTCAAAATTGAATTCAGACAAATGTTTGAATCGGTGATTGGAAAAAATTTGATTGACGCAATTACCATTGCAAAATATGTCACGAGAGAAAATTCTATACACCGCATTGATTTTATTCTCTCATTGCAAATACCGCTCAACTATGGCTACATTGATAACTTCAAATTTCCAATCAACTGGTGTTTTTTCGGATACATTCCGAGGAACAAACGATCAAAGTACCCAATATTACATCAGCTGAGAAGTATGTGAATTGGCAATCAGCTGTTCGGAACTTTGAATGCAACACATATGACAGAAACCTAATAGAACCATTAATGACGAAGACGAGTAACGAAGACGGGTTCAATGACCTTTCTGGAAATGGCGGTAAAATAAACAATAATAATAACAAAAATATGAGAATTTACAATAATATTGAAAATGATGATTCATGTGACACAGTGGTTTGCAATAATAATAGTTTTGATACATGTGTAGATTTATTTGAGAAAAATAGAAAATTTGTTCGAACGTTAATTTTTAATGCTCAGGGTTTGTTGGAGGGCTCACACCACGAACAAATTTGCCAATATAATAAAGATTTGAATGCAGATATTATTGCGATTGGTGAAACATGGCTGAATAAATCCATTAACAACAATTTGGTGAATATGGATGGATATAAATTAATTCGTAGTGATAGAAATTTCAAAAAGGGCCAGAAAATAAAAAAGGGTGGTGGTGGTGTGTGTGCGTTCATTCAGAAAAGTTTCAAAGTAAAATGTTTGGATAAATCGAATGGTTTTGGCATACTCTAATTGATTATTTGATACTGGACATACGGACACCTAATATGAAAATGTTATTTTGTAATTTGTATCGTCATGGTGATTGTCCGGAATCAGAAACAAATGGGGTATTTCATCGTGTTAACGAATTGGGAATCGACTATGAGCACATTATTGTTTGCGGGGATTTTAATGCGAATGCATTTGATAAAATAAAAGTATCAAGGCTACACGTTTTAAGTGATCATATGTACTTAATAAATGATCGATGTCCAACATACATTGCGGGTAATTTTAATCCATCGCAGCTTGATTTAATTTTCATAAAGAATAAAAAAGACATAAAATATTTTGGACATTTCCCAGCAATGGGAGTCTCAAATCATCAGGCAATTTATGCAATTATTAACACATTCACAACGAAAAATGAATTAAAAACGTATAGATTTCGTAATTTTGGGGATATTGATGAGGAAAAAATAATAAACTTCGCAAACACTATTGATTGGTCTGGTTTTTCAAATAAAAATGATGTTGATTCAATGATCAATAATTTATATTCAATTATGAACAAATTCATGGATGATTTGTGTCCTTATCGGGAAATTACATCAAAACATAAGCCAGTACCTTGGATGACGAGTGAAATCAGGGATTTAATGTCCGAACGAAAAATATTCTATGATTGGTGGAAAATCAATAGAAAGCATCAATCTGGTGACCTAATTTATACGTCATATTGCAAACTTAACAACAAAATTAAATATTTAATAAGAACTTCAAAAAGAGAAAAATTCATTGAAAATTATGAGAACGCTGAGGAATCAAGGGACAAATGGAATCTTATTCACAAATTTGGTGTAACAAGTAAATCACGAAAACGCGAGGCTCTTAATACGGAGTTCAGCTCTGAATTTACTCTTGATAAGCTAAATGAACATTTCACAAATTTAAAGCCACTACAATACTCTGATCTTAAATTAAATTTAGCAAATTCAAAGTTCGATTTTACTATGGTGTCACCAGATGATGTTCGTGAAATATTCACAAAAATTAAAAGCAATGCAACGGGTCCGGATGGAATTCCACCCAAGTGTTTTAAATTATTGGCTGATTTCATAATAGAACCAATTTCAAACATCATCAATTCATCATTCTTGACAGCATACTTTCCAACAAAATTAAAAAATATTTCAGTCACACCAATCCCAAAGATTAAAACCCAACATCACTATCACAATTTAGACCAATCAGCAACGCGAATTACCTGCTTAAGGTAATGTCATCTATAACATGTAAACAATTTTCAGATTATCTGGAGGAAAACAAACTAATTTCTGAAAACCAATCGGGTTTTCGGGAAAAACATAGTTGTACAACGGCTATTTTAAGGCTAACCGAAGACTTGCATGCATCAATTTCTGCTGGCAAATGTGTAATTCTTGTACTCTTGGATTTCAAAAATGCATTTGGTTCGGTAGATCATGACCGATTAAAGCAGGTCATAAAAAGCACTGGTGCAAGTAATCATACATTAAGATGGTATAACAGTTTTCTAAATGATTGGCAGCAAATTGTCAAACATAATAACGAGATATCTGATACAAAAACAATATCACGGGGAATAATACAAGGTGAGAACAACTCACAACTATTATTTTCTATTTTCATTGATAATATTACGAAATATATTAAAAAATGTAAATCAATTTTGTTTGCTGATGATGTTCAAATTTACATTGAATGTGAAATAGATCAAATTAATGGGGGCATTCAAATAGTAAACAATGAAATAAAAAATATTCAACAATTCTGTATGGATTATGGAATCGACATAAATCCGGATAAAACAAAGGCAATTATTATATCTTCAAAAAATAATTTGCATGGGTTGAATTACACAAATATGCCAAAAATATGCGTTGATAATAAGGAAATTGAATATGTTGACAATGTGCGTAATTTGGGATATTATTTAAATAGAACAATGACACAGGAATCTCATATTAAAATAGTACAACAAAAGGTTATTAGGGCTCTGAATACAATCAGGCCACTGAAGGCATTACTACCGCCGTCAATTAAACTTAATCTCTATAAGACCTTGATACTCCCAATTTTTGACTACATGGATGTGATTTACCATGGTTTTGGGATTCATGGGACACTGGCCATTGATGATAAACTTGAAAAATTACAAAATATGAGTATACGATACATTTTGAATATAAATCGAAAAGAGCATATAACGCCGTATCGGAATTCACTCAAATTAATGAAATTGTCTGAACGCCGCACATTACACATAGCCAGTATGATAAACAAAATAATAAATAACGAAGCACCACCATATTTAATAAATTTAATAAAAAGAAATACAAATAATACACGATCAAAAAATAAATTATTAATTAAGATGCCCAAAAATAATTTTCAAAAACAATCATTCCGTGTGGGGGCACCAATTTTATGGAATCAGATACCAGATGAAATACGTGAAATAAACAATAATGTAGATTTTAAAAACAAATTGAAGCAAAAAATAATGACCACTATTCAAAAATTAAAAAAAAAAAAAATTAAATAATATATGTTTGAAAATTTCCAAATTATTTATAAGAAAAATGTAAAAACAATGTAATTGGCCTATGTGGCAGCATGTATGAGTATCATTGCACTTAGATACTTATACCGAATGAAATAAAGAATAATAATAATAATAATAATAAATTTATGACATCGACTAAAGGTAGATTGTTTAAAATTAATTTGAGCGGATTTCCCAGAGTTCCTAATTTTATTAGATCGATGGTTCGGTTTGGTTCCATTGTTCTGGAATAAAAATGTCGAAAATAAAGACTAGTGAGATTTATGAGAAATAGGAGAGTTTAGGTGAGTGTTGTTGTATTTTGATTTTGGGGGGTAGTGTTGATATTGAAGAGCTTGATTTTATCATTTGACACGAATGTTTTTGTATTTTGTTTTGTGTTACTATGTGAAGATAAATTATTATGCAGTATGTTACTGTCAAGGCTATTAGACCCAGGATAATATGAAGTAGACGATTGTTTTTTATTTGTGAGAGTAGGTTTTGTTTTGTAGATTTATTCAGATTTTTTAATTGTTCTTGTAGGTCTCCAAATTCGGGTTCTAAGTTTCTAATTGCAGTCATACTATTGTTTTTGATAGGGTCTTTTTTAATTGGGTCTTTTGTTGAGACCGAGTAAGTTGAAAAGCTTGTTGAGTGAAGAAAGATATTTTTTGCATAAAGGTCTTTTTGTTCTGCGTGATATCCTTGATCGAAAGTGATTGAACAATCGCCTCTTACCTCTCTTAATATGACTGAATTTGATATATTATATATGTTGTTTATTTTGTGGCATGTGACTCTTGCTAATGCTGGTTTAGTCAGGAGTAAATAGAATGAATCACCATCGAGTGGAATAATTTTATTTATGTGTGGTATTCTTTTTACATTGCATTCGTGTGGTATTGCTCGCATGTCGAACATTATTTTTAAGTCTCTTGTGTTGCATATTTCGTAAGTCGGTAAAAATAGATAGTATGGTTGTTTTTGAATTGTATTGTTTAGTATCTGGAAATTTCCTTGAGGATAGCAAACTATGTAACCCGGCAAGTTGGAGCAATTTTTTTTCTTCTATAGTTAATGGCTCAGTGTATAAGTCGTTATTAATTTGGTCTGAGTAAGTCAAGTAGTATTGTGATATTGATTGAACTTCATAGGATTTAAGTAGTGTAGTATACATGGTTACTGGAACAAACTGGTGTTAGTGTCACACGTACACTATACGTGTGAACGTCAAACACGTGCGTCTGTGTGAGTGTGTGCGCAGCATGTATTAACTAAACAATGCTGCGCCGCAGCAATGTTTAGATAATAGATGGCGCGCCGCAGCTTTCTTGGTTAATACATGCTGCGCCGCAGCTTTCTTGGTTAATACATATGCCAATTGGCAATTGACAACCAAAAGAAGCACCCCATTGCATCAGATATTTTGGAAAAGGATTTCTATGTTGATGATGTTTTAAATGGTGCGGATAGTGTGGAGGAGGCGTGCAGTCGTTACACTGAATTACAGGCGGTAATGAATTCCGCTTGTCTCAATTTGCGAAAGTGGACTAGTAATTCAACTGAATTACTGGAATTTATTCCAAAAGAAAAACAAGAGCCTCAAAGCAACAACGGCATCATTAAGGCGTTGGGTGTTGCTTGGGCTCCCGAAACAGACACATTGACGTATGATTTTTGGCTCAGTGACTTTTCTCCCCGGGAGGGCGGGTAAAAGGGCGGGCGGACCACGGGTGGGCACGGGTGGGTACGGGCGGTCACGGGTGGGCACGGGCGGGTCACGGACGGTCCACGGGAGGGTCGCGGGCGGTCCAGTGATGGTTCACGGACGGTCCACGGGTATGAGGTATCTTAATCATGTTGATGTGCGGGCGGACGGGAGGGCAGGAGGGTGGTAGGACGGGCAGGATTGCTCATCTTAACACACAGACCGTCCAACAAACGATTTTTTGCGTGAGATGTTTGAAAATCGCATCATTAGCTATGAGAAAAAGTACTGAAACATTTGGTTGACAAAATGGCCTACTGCAAGGCCAGCCGAGTGAATGAAGTTGTGTTCCATAATTAACCGAAAGGATTGTACTTTCAAATAAAAAAGAACACTTGGAAAAATTTGTTTTTTATTAAACTTTTAAATATTAGACACACTGTATCATGAGAAAAGTGATGATAAGTGCTTCCACTTTTCGCACAAGAAGGGCGGATGAGCGGGCGGCTGGTCTCAATTGATTGACGTACAGACAAGTGGCTTTTTTCATCGGTGTCCTGGTTTTCCTATTTTTTTGACCATTTTGCTCTTGGCACTCACTTTATTCAAGCCATCTTTCGTATTTGGGGCTATAAAGAGCATATTCAATTAAAAATAAGCAAAACTTGAGGTGCGGTAAAATGATACGCACCATGTGATGGAAATGGATTGTTGTTGGCCATTAACATTAAAAAATCAGCAACAGAAATATCTCCATTTTTCAATTTTTCTGAGCAAGCTTTGATCAGTTCCTCCCGCTGCTGATCTTCTGGTCTTCTTCGATTCAAATTTGGTGCATCACCTCGAGAGAGATTATATAGATCCGTCGATTTGGTTGCCTCGTGCAATCTCAAGTGTTCAATGAACTGGAAAATATGAGGTCTCCCTGGGAACGTTCTCTGTACAACTGAGTTCACTGACTCTACCGATGATGTTGTGCGCATGTTGAGATCTGCCACAGAAATTGTGTTTCTCTCATTCTATATATAAATGATTTACGATTACAATAAACTCTCTAAGTTGATCAAAAAGTAGATGTCAAAATAAAATTAACCTGTTTCAACCAGTATCTTTCAAAGTACGTGAATAAATCAGAAAAGCTTCCGTCTAAATGTACCTTCAACGCGAACTCTTTAATGGCTCTGTATCCTTCAAGGATTTGATCAGCAGATAACAAAGGGATACTCACAAGCATCGTCTTTATTTTCCTTGCATTGATATTAGTGTCAAGGATGCGTTTCATGCGAAGAGTGTTGCACCTGTTTGTTATTGCGCGCTTAAGGTGGAACCAGCATCCTCGAATGATGACATTTGCCCACATTTTTCTTATGCCCAAACGCATTCCGTCTTCAAAATCGGTCATAAATTCTGCTGGTTCCATTTTGAACAATTTTTCCTCAATGAACTTGAAGACAGCTAGATAGGCAGCAGCAGTTTTTCTGGTCATCAAACAGTAAACCACGGGAAACACCTAAAAATGCCAATATTTCAAATAAAATTGTCGAAAGAGCGGACGGGCGGGCAGGCGGTACTTACATCATTTTGGTATTCTATGGCGATAATAAGTAATTGGTAAAAGTCGCCGGGTAAGGAGTCAAAGGTTGCATCCATTGAGTAAAAGCGTGACTTTGGCGGAATATTGTTTTTGATGAAATCTATTACGAAGTATGATGCGAAAAGGGTGAAGTCGTACGCCGATGACAGGACAGTGCCAATATAAAAGCGCATATCACCGTCTAAAGTGCATCCAAATTTATTCAGGATGTCTGGCTGTTTGAAGCTGTTCGCGAGTTGTTGAATTGAACTCGGCACTTCTGGATATTTTTTATTTTTACTGCGTTCGAGCGTCCGCTTTACTTGTTTGAACCTCAAGTTCGTATTACGGAAACCACCCCTTTTAATCAAATGAAAAAACCATATTTTCAATCGTCTTCGTAAGATTTCCAAAATGAATACAAAAGGACAAAACAAACATCAGCTGAACATAGAACAGTAATTGCACGTACATAATTCTAGGGGCATTCACGTATTTTTATCGATGGAACATCAAATGGTATTCACGGATTTTAAGTTTTATACACATTATTCACAATATATTCACAGCTATATTTTTTAATGTTTCGAAATAGCTACCGTATATTTCAATGTATACACTGTATTCACGCTTTATTTGTATTGTATGTTTATTTTTTGTATATTTATGAAAATATTCACAAAATATCATCATATTCACGGGTTTTGTGCGTTATATGTATACGTTTAATTTCTAGCCCCTAGACACATTTGAACAACACAATTTTACAAGACAAATTAACGACACAATTGATTAAGGTTCCCTTACTTGGATATTTCCCGCTGGAAAATATGTCTGGTCGGAATTCTGAATGCATCTTCCGGGTGATTGTTTTGCAAATTTTGACACACATTCTTCATGTTGTGTAATTTTTTTTTTATCATCTGCGATTATTTTGTGGCTCGGATGATCTGTGTGCGGTATGTATGAATTCATCCTTTCACACGTACCATTCGGGAGAAGACGAACACGCGATGAACATTTGATATGGCTTGAGTTATCCTTCTTTTTTTTATTCTTTAAGACTGTTTGGTAGCATACAAACACCTTATTGCCATTTCGTTCACCAAATCTATAGCCCCCATTTAGAATTCCATGTATGCACTTTTATGCTTTCGCTACCCTGTCCAAACTAATTATAATACTATAACTCATTTGAAAAGATAATCTGAAATAAAGAGATAAAATAGATTCTCATGTGCTGACAGAGTTAAGGCCTTGTTTACGGAGAAAAGATGAGCCCAAAATATACCACTTCTGTATAATTGCCAAATCGACAAGCACATGAGTAAGCCGATTTGGAAAATAATGACAGATAATCATAGCACGATGGACCGCCCGCTGGGAATTCAGCGTTTGTCCATTAATCCGTCCGTTCGTTTTTGCTTTTTTTCAAAAATATTGATCAAATGATTTCCATATATCATTCATAATAATAAATTATTGTTTGCTAAACTGGCGGTTCGAATACAAAAATAGCATACAATATCAAACAATGCAGAGGAAAATCTCTACATAGAGAAAAAAAGCAACAACTAGTTTGCTACTGTGTTACTGTTGAAAAAGTGAAATGCAAAATGTGTGCAAAATACATTATCAACAAATTCAAAATATTGCCAACCACGGTAAGTATTTAATTAATTATTTTATATTCCTTCGAATTATTTTGTATGAAATAGTACATGTCGAAAACTGTAAAATGGAGATAAAACAGTGAATCATGGGGAACACTTATCGAAACAATTGACTAAGGGGTTGAGATTAATCAAATTTAAAAAGGTTGAAATGGACTGGATGACTTTTGGAATTAAAATTGTTGTTTATTTTTTCAATTGACTTGAATTGAAAGTTTCTCCAATGCTTATTTATCATGTTTGTTCTTTGATTTACTAGTTCAGTTTAACATTAATCTATGCTAACAATTTGGGACATAATTTTTAACATGCGTTGCATTTGATGTGAGATCTCATTGACTGACAGTCGGAAATGACATCATGTTTCTTATTCAAATAAAGTAAGTGGATTTTTCAATTAATAAGTTAAATTGAATTTAGATGAGCTAAACATAAAATTATCATCTTTCGTTATTATGTCAATAGTATTTCATTCATCTTCCACACAATTTATCTTATACATTCATGGGGGTCTTATACATTCATGGGGATTTACAAATCATAAACAATCCCAGTGAAAAATTAAAAGAATTGCTTTAAACTTACAGTAAGCTAAATTTCAATCAGACAAATCAGTTGCATTGTGTTTGGCTATAATACGTATGTGTACGTTTTGCATGCGGAAACAAAAGAAACGAAAAACAAGTCATTATAATAGAATGAAAATCATATAGAGCGACTTGTTTTTGTTGTTTTTTTAGTGGGCAGCTGTTCATATCATCTGTTTATTTTATCAAAGCAAAACAAATCGACGGCAATATATTAATGTTCTGGCGATGAACTCAACTCAAAATCAACAACACTTCGTGTTCCCAATGCGATTCGATTTTTCCTTTACTTGTGGTTTTTTTCTCTTCAATTTGGAACGGAGCAAAGCAATTCATTTTCATTTTGTGTGTGTAGAAGAGTAAAAAAAATCGCACATTTTTTATTCCACTGAATAAAAAGGCATTCATAAAATGCCGACTTGGGCAGACTAAATCGATTTGACCGATTGTGATCGCTGGCTTTTGTTCGTTGGGTTTTTTGCGGGACGCTGCAATTTCATTGTCTTCGATTCATTTTTATCGAAAATAACCAAAGGAAATGCTAAATTGCCGAACCGTAGCAAATCATCAAGTATGTGATCTAGATTATGAACATTGCTACTAATATACTCAATACCATACAATTCAATATATTCTTCAATGTATTCATTGAATAATTCCCGAATAAGATTACTAATTTTGTTCCGATTCTTGTTTATAAATTTGTCTGTTGAGCATAATATTACTGCACAGTACAATTTGAGGAAGTGTTGATATTCTTGTTCTCGGAGAAAATCTTTCAAAACGACAACACCTACATATAACAAAAAAGTACGGAACTCGGTGCCTTTCCAGAATTTAATACAATCAATGTTCCTGACAGCCCGATGAATATCAGATGGCATATCTGCATTGATTTTTCTCAGCATTTCATTCAGTTTTACAATATTACGACTCGTCCATTTATATGAAAAATTATTTTCCCCATCTTTCCACATGGACAGACATTTTCGCATTACACCTAGATGTAATAAATGCAAATCATCAGAAGTTACAAAATCTTTAACCATATCTATAGGCAGTTCTTCAAGGATTGAAAACTCGCGGTGATGTGCCGAGATTTCTCTGTTTCTAAAATCTGAATCCGTTCTATTTTGACAACCAGTTCTATGGAAACTCATTCGGGAACGTATAAATTTACCAGATATGGTGCATTTTTGGCAACCCTCCACAGCGTTGTGATGAACAGTACCTTTAAATTTGAATTTATATTTAATCGACACATTTTCATTTAACTCGAATGTAAATTTCCACCAATGATGTCGAAAAATACCTTTTATAAATGCACGCGCTGGCGTATCGCAAATGAATGCCTTGATTCTAATTTGTATCATATGATTACCAATTAAGATGCCAGTTGTTAGTAACGATTTCAATTCACTCACAAATGGCGCCAAATATTCGTTTAAAACGGGTTTGCCCTCGCCACACCATATCGCAATAGTAAACGGGCGAACTCGAGGAAATTCTAGAATGATGTTATATAAATAAAGTTCTAAACAATTGTTCTATTTAATTCTGAACATTACCGAAAACACTGGCTAAAATGGGCCAAAACTGATATTTGGAACTGTTGAATAATGGAAGGCCATCCATGTTGAAACAAAGATCTAAAGTCATATCGGAGCTCAATTTCGCAAAAATCATCCTTAGGTTTTTTTCAATACCGTTATACCTTCGAAAAAATATGTTTTTGTTTTCATTCATATTGATGGCCAAATGTTATTTATTCACAATAAAATGATGAAAAAAAAATATTTGTATCTATTTTTATTGCCGTTATTCGAACAAATATTGAAATTCCCTCACATATTTCCAAAAAACTGTTTTAAGTTTTACTAAAAACTCGTAAAAAAATCAGATCAATTTGTTAAATACCAAATATTCAACATTGCTGTGTTTTTACAGTCAAATAACAACAATAACAAATCACAAACTCGATATAGAATTGTTTGAATATACGAATAACACCATACCATAATTTTCCGTTTGTGAGATTGTTCAATTCAACGTGACGAGGTGTTGAAAGCAAAGTTCGACTATCTTTAGGCAACCAGGTCATACCCAAACTATTAAGAATTGTCAACAAATCTGAAACTGCATACTTTGAAATATTATATTTCAGAGCCCAGCGTTTTAAACGTTCTTTCGATTCGATAGTTTTCTTTTCTTCGTGTTTTTTATTTGAATTATCCTGATCAACGCTTTGATTTTGACGGTCGTTTTGATTCTCATGATCCAAAATAGATTTCAATCTACGATGAAAATTTACGCGATTTTTATTTTGTATAGCCTTTAAAGAATTTTTTTTTAATTTGGTCATCTTTAATCTAGTTCAAAGAACAACTAAAACAAAAATGAGAATGCATTGTATGTAAACCTATTGACTTATCACAATTCCTTACATTAGGGTGCTCGTCACACTTAACAGTTCAGCAAAAGAGAACATATAATTCGATTCAACGAAATATAACGAATTTTTTTATGCTTGTATTTTGAGACGATATCATTCATAATAATAATAATTTAATAATTATGCATAAATATTCGAATATGCGAATCAGCAATCTGCTGTGTTGTTCTATAATTCTATATTCAAACCACCTTAGTGCACCAAAAAAAACTATAGCATCATAAAAAAATCGTACGATAAAATATCCAATCAGATCATATTACATGTAAATGAACACTAAACTGCCTTTGCCGTCGGGTCATTTTTACACAGCTATTCAGTATTGTGTGTTATGATGGTGCGAATGGAGGCTAGCAATAAGAGAGCCAAAAATATTCAAACATCGAAAGAGACTCTATCGAAAAAAAAAAAAAATCAAAAGAAGTTGTATCAGAAAATAATTCAATTAGAATTACTCGTTCAAAATCGGTTAAATCAGCCTGCACATTGCCAAATATCGAAAAAAAACCATTGCAAAATTGTTCTCGATTCACTCGTTCAAAGTCTAAATCGAACATTGTACCAGCACGAAATTTAGAGCCATACCATACACGTTCGAAATCAGAAAAACTTTCTAATATTACATTAAATTCTGACTCAAATCAACGACAACCACAAAGTTTATTTGATAAAGACAAAACTCAAAGTGAAAATAAACAATTAAGCGTTTCAACAATACGGTTTGTCAAATTGAATGATATAAAAGTTGATTCAATCGTTTTAGCGAAACAGAAATATTCCATTCCGTGGCTGGCTAGAGTTGTGAACATCGAAAAAAAACGTGTGTTTGTGTATTTTTTTGGGGATAGAAGATGTGGCTACGTTTCGAAAAGCGAAATTTATGATTTCATTCTCTCAGCGAATGCAGTCAAATCAATAGTTTCATTGAAAAAAAAAGATCGATCTTATGTGACAGGAATTGTCGAAGTAGAAATGTTATTGGGTACGAAAAATTCGTTGCTAAACGAAATCTAATTTACTTGTGAAGTGAAAATTTGAATTGAATAAAAAAGCCAGCGAAATAACATACATCGCAAGGTAAATTCGATTTTAATGATAAATTAAAGTTCCTCAAAGCCATTTACAAAAAACCGTTCGAATTAAATTGTCCAACAACTCTTACCATGCGGTCGCCATGCGGTTGACGCATGACATTAGTTTGTACGTTGCATGTTGCATGAAACTAAGGCCTGAACGTTATGAATGTTGCACGTTGCATTGAGTGTGACACACTTGCTTGTGCATAACTGCTAATACACAAATGAATTTTTTTTTTTCATTCAGTTTTGCTGATTATGATATATGAATGACGAAAGATGATCGAAGAAACGGATAAAAATGCGAACAAACGTCCCGCGCCAGCCATTGAGGTAAAAAAGAAAAATAATTGTACATTCATATCCAGCATCGGTGTTGAATTTTTTTTTCTATATTTTAGGCTGATGGTGACAAAAGGGCGAGGAAAAAAGTCGATCGATACGGGCAGAATAGTGCCGATATGAATAAGGACAGCTACTTTGATGTTAGTTCGGAGAATGATGATACTGATTCAGAACGCAGAAAATCAGCAGAACATTCGCCAAACATCAGTGAGATTATTTCATCGAATGATGAGACTCACAACAAAAAAAAATCAGTCGTTTCCCGAACTCAAATCTCACGAGTCGAAGTGAAATTGGATGCGGTTTTAGAAATGATACAAAAGATTCAGCGTATGGTGATATCTTTGACCACAAAGCCCACTGGTGACAATAGCGTTGCACAAAATTTCTTTTCGAAATTTCCAATTAAAACGGTACAGTTTGTGGCCGATTTCGAAGAAGAATTGACTGACAATGCATTTCGTCAAGCAGTGGTTAGTACAATGAAGATTCTTTTTGGTCAAACTGAAATAATTCAATCCAATTTTTGCTTAATAATAAACAAACTGTTCTGTTTTCTGTTTCAGATTGAACACCTGTGCACTATCAACGGTACTAATGGCACTAAGGATGGTGGAAAAATAATTCGATCGGTCGTATTTGCGACAATATGTCCATCCGTCTTGAAACATTACACATGGACGGGCAATTCAGGTAACAATAAACCTGGCCAGAAAATGGACTTCAAGCAAAAAAAAAATATTTTTGGTCTATTTTTTGATGTTATCCATGCTTATAACAAAAAATACACTAAAATTGAATGTGAAGACGACCTTAAATCTCGAATTTTCAAGCATATCAAAAAGGAAGCAGATAAAGTGTAAGACTGCTACATTTAAAATGATGATTTTATTATTTTAATTCATTTCGGGTTTCATTTTTTTCAGAGCTCAGACTAGTTTGATTTTAACACCTGAACCAACGCCATCGATTGAATCAATAAAACCAGTTCAAGCAACAACATCATCACCCATTCAAGCAACACCACTACAGAGCTCTGATGCGACGACAGTGAATAGATATTCGATGCGAAATCTACAGCCCATTTATAATTCACAACCAACTCCCCCTCCACAACAATTTTATGGCTCATTTCCACAACAACCAAATTATGGTTCGCTACCACCAAAACAAAACTATGGCCCACCGGCGCCACAATACTACAATTTACTATGATGACGAGACTGCATTGACATTATTATTTTATTTATATGTTTACTTCAAATTTGCAAATGATTCAAATCATGTACATAAAAAAAACTTTTCCTCGACTTACTTGGCCGAATAAGTCGACTGAAGACTTTTTTATATACACGTTCACAAATTTGTGATTTAAACGAGGGGCAAATGACTACCAATACTACTAAACAAACGTCAAAAGTACCGGATAGTACTGAAACAGAATCTGCATCTACTGATGCGCAACTAGAAGGCATGCGAAACTGAATAGATAGAGAGAATCGACAGAATCGCATCTCGCACATCGGTATGTGCAGATATTGATTCAGTACTTGTCGGTACTTTTGACGTTTGTTTAGTAGTATTGGTAGTTGTTCGCCCCTTGGATTTAAATCATATTCAAATTTAAATTTATATCTAATTTAAGTTAGATATTTAATTGACCTTTTGGAAAATAAATTATTTAATTAAAGCAGTTGAATTAAAAAACAATTTCATTTCTTTATATAAAATGAGTTAAACATATTTAACCTTGATTGTGTTTCAGTATGAAATAATTGTTTATTTAAATGAAAATTCGTTTTTTGAAAAAAGAAGACATTTTTACTACATTTTTCCAAAATTATGTGCACATTTTTCGCACATTGTTATAAACAAATGAATGATTTATGTACTTTTCTTGGACGAAAAAAATGTCCACAAAATGTGCACATTTTGTGTACATAAATTGATATAAATTTATAACAAAATGTGCGAAAAATGTACACAAATGAGATTTGACACAAATGGTTAATTGGGATGGACCAGCATTTTTGCGTGACGAATCTCTTGAACCGCCACGTTATACACCAATTGTTAAACAACATGTAGAGTGAAACTTATTGCAAACTAAGACACAAATAAGTGGGTTTACTTGGCCCGATGTTTCGTCGTTCAAATATCAATTCACTGCGTTGAAGCGCATATTTGGATATTCACTTCGCTTTGCACATAATTGTAGGAAAAAATCAAAAAACATTAACGTATTAACCTACAATGAGGTAAAATGCGCAGAACGTGCAATAATCAAAATTGTGCAAGCTGAGGTGTGTGACGAAGAATTGCATTCGTTGCAAAAAAATAATTCGGTCAAAAATTCAAGCGCGTTATTGTCTTTGAGCCCATTTTTGGATGATCATGGAATCATTCGCGTTGGCGGACGACTGAAAAGAGCAGACGTTCCGTTCGATGCAAAACATCAAATTTTAATGCCACCTAATCATGTTGTAACTTTGATGCTCATTAGAGAAACGCATGAAAATTGTTTACATGGCGGTGCAAAACTTACAGAAACGGTTTTGCGTCAAAAATTTTGGCTACCTAGAGGTCAACGCACAATAAAACAAGTATTAAAAAATTGCGCTGACTGCGTTCATGTTAATCCAAAGCCGATGTCACAATACATGGCTGATTTACCAACACCTCGAGTAACTTCAATGCAGAAACCGTTCACTGACTCAGCACTTGATTATACTGGAGCTGTTTACATAAAAATGTCAAACGGACGCGGTTTCAAAACAAATAAGGCATACATAGCTATTTTTGTGTGCATGGCAGCTAAGGCCATGCATATTGAGGCAGTCTCTGATATGACCGCTGAAGCGTTCATTGCCGCATACCGTCGATTTATCGCACGGCGAGGTATGGTTCGTAACATTTACAGCGACAACGGAACAAATTTTGTTGGCGCGAATCGAATTTTGCAAGAAAATGTTGAAAAAATTGATGAATCTTACAACACAAAAATTTGCGACGAATTAAGTAAATGTGGCACGAGTTGGCACTTTTCGCCAGCTGGTGGCCCACATTTCAATGGTCTTGCTGAAGCAGCTGTTAAATCAGTCAAGCTTCATATTAAAAAAACGATCGCTGATAGCAAGCTCACGTTTGAGGAATTAAGCACGCTGTTATCAGAAATCGAGGCATGAGTTAATTCTCGCCCGCTCTGTCCAATATCCACCGATCCAAATGATCTGGCAACAATAACACCAGCTCATTTTTTGGTTGGGGAAACTTTAATTTGTCCTCCGGAACAAAATCATCTCGAAACAAAAGCCACTTGGCTCACGAGATGGCAACGTGTTCAGCAAATGACCCAGTATTTCTGGAATAGATGGACGTCAGACTATTTAAATCAATTACAAATACGAACAAAGTGGACAAAAAAGAGCGAATCCCCAAATATCAATGATTTGGTGCTCATCAAAGACGAAAATTTGCCTCCAACTCAATGGTTATCTGGAAGAATAACTTCCATTTTCCCAGGTGAGGATGGTTTGGTAAGAGTTGTGAGCGTGAGAACGAAAAGGGGAGAATTTAAACGGCCCATTACAAAGATATGTTCCTTACCCGAAAAATCAACAAATTTATCAAATGTTGATATTGAAAATAGTTCCAAAATTGATTCGGTTAAAGCAAACTTTGCTAAAGTCAAGTTGTCTACGCACAGGCGTAAATCGGGCTTTAGCATATTGCCGATTATTACAACACAGTTGTGTATTTGCACAACATTAAGCCATCAAGCTCCATTAATTCATAAACCATATGAAATTACTCATTTTAACACGGCGCCTGGCTTGTATTTCGAAAAAATTCATGATGTATAAATGACACACACCAACTGGAACGTGGTGTCATATTTAAATTTAAAAAATTTGAATCTCGAATTTCAGTCACTCCAAGCAAATTGGACTACGGCAAAAGAGTTTTGCTTTCGTAAGACATCTTCGAACAGTGGTTGCAAACATATGATTGCTCATTTAAAAAAAAGATTGAACGCTATTGATGAAAAAAATTCATTAATTTTCGGTCAATCACGAACAAAACGTTCTATACCAACATTGCATTTCGTTGGTGATATTTTCAGTGACCTTTTTGGAACACTCGGTTCAAATTTTGAACGGCAATATGGCAGTGATGTTTCCAAGCTTGCGAAAAATGAGAACCATTTGTTGCAGTTATTGAAAAATCACACCTCTCTTTTGGAATCCACATTGAACATAGTCAAAACTGATGAAATCAACCTTTTGAAACAGACTGAAAATTTTAATGCACTTAATAATGCGTTTGAAAACCACACAAATATGATTAGAAATGAAGAGAAATTGCACAATTATCTTGCATATTTGTCGCAGGTGATCGATGATTATGATCGTCAACTGGCGGCAATAATTGAAGTGGTTTCGGACTCAAAACGAAATGTTATTAATCCTGAATTGTTCACCGCTTCACAGATAGAACATCAAGTTAAGCTCATAATTCAACAAGTTGGAACGGAATATCATGTTCCAACAGGCATTGAAGTGTATTCAGTGAGCAAAATTTCAGTATTTAAAATTAATCAGCAATATGTTTTCAAAATAGCCATTCCATTGTTGAAAACACAAAAACACAAGCTGTATGAAATTTCTCGCATTCCGACAATTCATGGAAACGACTTTCTTTGGATTAATGTTGGCCAAAAATATTTGTTAACTACTGTTGACACAAGGTTATATCAGTATTTAGATGGTTTTTCTAATTGCATTCCGTACAAACATAGACAAGCATTGATCTGCGATAAACCAACGCATTGGTTCACTTCAAACAGAGAAGATTGCGTGTGGGAGATTTTTAGTCATATACCAAGAACAGCTTGCGGGGTAGTGAGAAAATCTGCGCAACCATTTACTGTGGGATTGCACAAAAATCAATTTATTTTTGTAATCAAAGATCCAATAAAAGTCACGATTATATGCAAAGATACCGTAAATCACGATTGGCTGCGGGGGAGGGACTGCTGTCTTTAGATCAGCATTGTTCTCTAACTGCAGACAATATTCATCTAAACACACGCATTGAATTTCAGAATAATTCGGAAATTGTCATTCCAAGTGTGGATACAATAAGGGATTGGATTATAGCTTCAGATTCGTCC
Organism: Aphidoletes aphidimyza; assembly: GCA_030463065.1. Classification (NCBI taxonomy): domain Eukaryota; kingdom Metazoa; phylum Arthropoda; class Insecta; order Diptera; family Cecidomyiidae; genus Aphidoletes; species Aphidoletes aphidimyza. Next base: position 23,515,800 of record CM059997.1, on the reverse strand, counting down.
ATAAAAATGAATTTTACCGCAATTGCATTGGATGGAGCACAGAATATCACTGAGCTTCAAAAGTCGTTAAATGAGACAAGAGACAATTTGAATTTGTTAAAATTAGAACATAAGCTTACGTATCACGATATCGCAAATTATTCCTTTTCTTTGAGTTCATTATTATTTGTCCTTACTGTTTTATTTATTGTATATAGGAAAATGTTATATAAGGTAGTTGGAAATGTAAAGATGCCAAGAATTGACCCACCATTTAAAGAAGAAGATTCTTCCTCTGTCCGGGAGAATGTCACATGCAACACGAAGTGACTAATATTTGGGTCAAGCTCATTGTATCATTTAGTCAAATATTCCATAGTATCATTTAGTTAAAGATTTCCGTGTTATTGTTTAAAATATTAAAGTTATTTCCCTTCCGCTTTGTATTCATTTTTGTAACTATATATGCAACTCATTAACGTAATAAAGAGTTAGTAGACCAAGAAAGGTAAAACGTTATGCTGCTCTTTTAGTCTATTACACCGTGACAGGCAGAACTTCGACACCACGCGAGGACGATGATGATGATACTGTGGACTTCAATTGGAGTTCATTCGCGAATCGAGTTGATGATGCTGAAAATAATGATGATGATGTCATTTACGTGGACAGCTACGATGGCTCGCCGGCGTCAGGCACAGCTCAAGCGCCACCATCAGTGCCACAGACGCTGCTAAAACGAGCAGAATCAGCCGAAGCCGAGGTGGCTAAATTGCGATTGGAATTGGCCAAGCAGCATGAGCAGTACTCATGTCGAATCTGCTATACGGATTTTCGATCGACGTTGACCGCGCGACTTCCATGTGGCCATATAATTTATGATGAATGTGTTCACCACATTGCTGAGACAAATGAAGATGAACATTATCCATGCCCATTTTGTCGTGCGAATTTCTTCAGGATCAGTAATTGTAAGCGCGTTTATTTTAACTGATTTTAATAATTAACTGATATATGCATCATTTTTATATTTTATTCATTTTATTTTTTATCAATGAAAGAGTCTCTTAGATTTTCGTATCATTTGACAGATTTACTTGACATGTGACAAATGCACTAAATATATAGTAAAGTATTTTATCGCCATCACTAACCAATGTAAGTATCGCTCTAGATGTTTAGAAAACAATTCTGGCACGGCTTTTTTCAAATGTTGCATTTTTTAATCTCAAATGCATCATTTGAAAAAAGCTTTCCCAATTTTTTTTTATATATCTACATCGATACTTAAATGACCATCTATTGGTTGGTGTTGGCGATATTGTACTTTGCTATATATTAAGTGCATTTGTCACACGTCAAGTACATCTGTCAAATGATACGAATGTTTGTTCCTTAACTGAAGAGATTCTTTTTAAAAAATCAACTTGAATTCAAGTGTTTTATTTTAGAATCTTTTTTTAATTGTAGAATAATTTTTAGGTTCTGGTTTTTCAGATTCTTGATGCAAACCGCGAATTAAAATGATATCAACATAATTCGCGTGTTAGATTTTTAGAATAAGTTTTTGATATTTTTAGGTTCTTTAATCAAACCGCGAATTAATTTGATATCAAAATGATATCAAATTAATTCGTGTTTTAGAACCCCCTTTTTCTATCTACTGAGATCGTTTGTTCATTCTATGTATGTGCTATACTTTTGGTGCTGATTGAGAAGTTTATGTTTTTGTTTTTGTTGAGAAAAGTTACTTTTATAATTTTGATTTTGTATCAAGTGTGTTCATTTGAAAATGTATTTTCTGATGGTGTTTTATTGTCCGAATAATGATTATGCTTATTTTTGTCTCAATATGTTTAGTGAAATGTTTTGTATCAATTTAATAAGGCGTATCATATTTGTTTGTCAATAGTTGAGTAATTTGATTTTGTTACTATATTGATTCGATTTACCCTATTTGTAGTGTATTTGTTGTTGTGTACTTTGTGTTGTGTTCTGCGCTGTGAATTCTCTCGAACCCTCTTTTTCGTCTATGTTGCTTGTTGTTGTGCTGGTACTATGTGTTGATCTGTGTATTTTTAGCGTTTGTGAGTCCTGTTGTCCCCTATTTTTATGCTGCTGTTGTTGTGATGTTTTGTTATTGAAGTAAAGCTGTTGCACTATTTATTTTGCGTTTGAAATTTTAATTTTAGTTGCACTTTTTGACTCGTTTTGAAATAGATTTTTATGTTGTTAAGATGTTGCAGTGTTAGAATTTAATTTTATTTGCACTTTTTGACTTGTTTTGAAATAGATTTCTCATGTTGTTTTTGAAATATAGATGTTGCACTTTTTGTTTTGCGCTTAGAATTTATTTGTTGGTTGCACTTTTTTGTTGCTTTGTCGTGGTCGCCAATGTAAAGTATTTATATTAGTTTGAAATAAAATGTATAATATTTGTATATTCAATGGAATGAAAACACCGGGATTTTTAAAAGTAGAGATGTTTATTTATTGAAAGCTGGCAAACAAGTGAAGTCCTTTTCATCCTGGGAAGGACTTATATACATTGAACTGTTTTTCGATTGAATGATTCTTTCTATGCATTCATAGTTTGGGCTCATTATAGTGGGAATAGAGACGCGGCAATTCTAGCGTCTACTTTATAAATTACAGCTAGGATGCATTTCTGCACTACTTTGCACTGACATCAGTAGGGCAAAGGCAATTCAATCTTTTATTTGATGATTTTTATTGAATCCATTACGTGAATTGCAGTTCGGATACGTTTTGCATTGTTTTGCATCAGTATCAGTAGGGCTAAGGCAATTCACTGTTTTATTTATGATTTTTATGGAATCAGTCATTATTGAGCATGATTCCGTTGATTGACTCATAGAGTCGTCTCCATATGGTAGTTTGTCCGGAAAAATAGCAAATTGCTATTATTCACGGGCGATTTCACTCATCGAGAGTCGATAACCAATTTGGTAATGAATCGACTCTCGACAACATGATAGGGGAAATAGATAGAGATGTTTTTAAACCGTTACAGTTTTTTCACCATGCCATTTATTCATTGAAAATATGACAAATATTATTTTCATTTCTTATACTGTGTCTTAATTTAATTTTGTAATTTGGCATATAAAATTGAAGCGATGATTACGTTTCTATTTGGTGGGAATGAAACAGCATTCTTTTTTACGTCATCGTATTCAGTCCATGTAGATGCAGATTTGACAACAGTCGTGTAATGTCCAAGCATTCTAGCATCTGGTGGCCGTACGTACAGCACTGCACCGCACAAAGAGAACCGATCTGCATCAAGTGATAATATTGCAGGTAAACATGATAGGAAAGATACTAGTTCATGTGGAACCTATGACAAGAAAAATTATTGTTAATAACATGAAACACGATATTGAAGTGAGATTTGAGGAATTACAAGTGTTTTATACCTCGATGTATATAAATTGTCCATATTCTCGTTCAACCTCGACCAAAGGTTTTTTGCATTGCGAGTAATGTCTGTCTGCCAAATTTTTGTTCACTGCTTCAGACAAATTACTAAAATTTTGAGTCAATGATGAGTGTGCAGTAATAATCGGCATTTCTCGTGGGCTTTGTTTGAAGGTGCATACACTACACTGTGATTTCTCTCGATATGAAAATATATAAAGAAGAAGTTTCGACGCTAAACCATTGACTGCAAATTGACAATCCATGTGAGTTGCCATTTCTTCGTCCTTTTCTTGTTCAGTCTCGGGTTTTTTCATCATCGAGGCTAAAATTTCAGCTCTCTTTTTATTTATTGTACGCATTTTTTGGTGTGGAAAAAAATGTTTATTAGAGGTCAATTTTTTTTTATTTAATTTATTTAACTCACCCTTCAGAAAGTGATATGGCAACATCAAACTGTACCCGTTGGGGGGTCTAAGGTAAATTTCTGCAATGTCCGATTGATTGTGAACTCAATTCTTTTTTGACAACTTTTGACTTGTTCAATTTATTCCAAACAGTTCTTGAATTTTTCTTATATTTCAATTCTGACAATTTTCACTTAGACTTGTTTTAGCCGAAACTCTACTTTACTTTAAGACTTTACTTTTGATTTTAACTTTTAAATTCTAAGCCTGAAGGATTTTAGAATTTACTGAACTTATAAACTACTGAAATAATCAAATTCTCAAGTTGTACCGGTTATAACCTTAGTTACTCCAGTCGGGTCTGAGAACTGCTTAAGATCAGAACTTTCAATCTTAAAGTTGTACTAGTTATTATAATAATGTTTGGTTTATTTAGATTTCTCCATTTTTACAACGTTACATACAGTGTTACATTAATTGAATCTCGATACTACATAATCCCTTAAAATCGTTTGAAATTTTTTAATTGATTCTTCATTTTTAAGCTCATTTGGCAATGAATTAAATAATTGTATACCCCTATAAAACAGGGCATTCTGGCTTCATGCTTTATTTGCTTTAGTTACTTGTATTTCATTTGAACTACGCAATGATCTAGTTGCACCCTCAAATTTGTATTTTATTCTTGTGGTCAAATATTCTGGGGTTTTACCCTTAATAATTTTATATATAAAAAGTAATGTTCTAAAAACAATTATTTGTCTGACGCTCATCAAGTTTAGTGTATTCAATAGAACATCTTTACTAACAAAACGATTTACATTTAAGATCTTTCTCATACATTTGTTTTGCAAGACTTGCAGTTGATCAATATCTGTGTCATTTGATAGAAATAAAATGGTTGGACAATATGTAAAATGTGGTTCGATTATCGACTTATACAAAGCTAATTCTTGGTTAGAATTGAGATCATTTTTGAGTCTACTGATGACATTAATTTTTTTACCCAGTTTTTTGCACACAAAATTTATATTTTCACCAAAATTAAGATTTTCATCAATCATTGTGCCCAGATATTTTATCTCACTATCTAGATATTATTTTATCTCACTATCTTACGTTATTAATCAAAATATTTATGTTTTCCTTATCCACTTTTTTGTTCGATATTATCATTGCTTTCGTTTTTTGTATGTTTAAATTTAACTTATTTTGGCATAAAGAAATATATATCGCATTTAAATCTATATTCAATTTTTGGATGGCCTCTTCGATTGAGTCTGATATGATGTAAATTAGTGTGTCATCCGCAAGCAATTTGGCATAGCTAAATTTAAGGCAACTTACAATTTTGTTTATGTATAGTATGAACAGAAGTGGGCCAAGAATAGATCCCTGCGGAACACCTAAGTTGTTGCTCAGTTCACTTGAAACTGCCTCGCCGACCCTCACAGATTGCTTTCTACCGCTTAAGTAACTATTGAACCACGTGAGTGCAGCCCCTTGGACCCCATATTTAGCAAGTTTTGCTCACTAACAACTCTTGATCAATAGTCTCAAAAGCTCGTCTCAGATCGAGAGCTACAACGATGATGTATTTCGATGCATTTTGAGCTTCTCTTCAATCATACAGTACGTCATTTATAGCTGATTCGCACGAATGTTTGGCTCGGAAACCAGATTCACACAAAAATTGACTGCATACTTTTGCTACACAAAGTGTGTAGTAAATGATTTACTATGCAAATTTTGTATGAAAAAAAAGATGTGTGACATAGTGTATGCAAAATTGTTTACATACAGTATGTCATACATCTTTTTTTCCATGCAAATTTTGCAGTGTAAATCATTTGCTACACACTTTGTGTAGCAAAAGTATGCAGTCAATTTTTGTGTGTTGAATGTCGTTGATAAGTTTGTTTGCGTTGATGTACATTTGAATACGTATTCAATAAACTGTCCATATGCCAATGATTCGATCAATTTTCCAACACATGGAAGCATATGAACCGGACGGTGATCACCCATTCAAAACTTTCTGAATCGGAACAATTGTTGACTTTTTCAGCGCATCCGGGAAGATGCCAGTGTTGAATGAGTCATTGATAATGTGTAAAAAGCACCTTCGGGTTAAGAAAGAATTCATCAGTATTATTTTTAAGTTCTTTCAAACATTTTTTAATTTCCGAAATGGACACACTTCGAAATTCAAATGATAAATTTTGGTTGATATTGATGTTGTTTTCATATGGCCAATCTGGAATGCTTTGGTTCAATTCTACGATGCTATTGATCAAATATTTGTTAAATTCATTCGCAATTTTCATGTCGTCATTAAATTCATCGTTCCCTTTTGTTATTCTTATTATTTCGATGTTTTCCTTGTTTAGGATTGAATTTAAAACTTTCCACGTTCCCTTCATATTGCCTTTCACCCGATTCAATTTTCTTTGTTTGTTTCCATAAATTTTAATGCGTATTGTGTCTTTGTACATATTTTTAAACGATCTATATTCATGCAATTTTTCATTTGATGCCGGTGAATTTCCCGCAAACTGTGCCACTTTATATAAACCGTTTTTTTCGATATGCATTTGTTCCAGCTCATTGATTTGTTTTGATACATTTTGACACTTTAAATTGTTCTGTTGCATTGCTCATAGCGTCCAGGAACCATTTCATTTTTGTATTTACATCAGCTGATTCAACAAAATGCCACGAGTTCAAACTGTTTTCAATCGATTGCCACAAGATATTTTCATTATATCCATTCCACACATTTATACGACGGGTTTTAGATGGTAGCATATCTTTTTTTCCATTCATTATTATCTCAAGCAGAGCATGATCCGATATTTGATCGTCATTTAAAACTTCATACTTTAAATAACTGTTATTTATATTAGATAAGCACAAATCAATATGTGTCGTTGAGCCATTTAATATTCTGGTTGGTGTATTTATAAACAAATTTAATCCATGGTCATCACAGATCTTTTTTAGTCTATTGCTGTAAGTGTTTGATGAGAGCATATCAATATTGAAGTCACCACACACAGAAAACGAATTCGGTAAAATGATTTGCATGATTTGCAGATTGACGTTTGACGTTTGTGTTGACAGGTCAGAAAAAAAAAACTGCGCTCTAACAAATTATTATTTTTCGCTGATTTTAAATAGTTATTTTGGTTTAAAAATTTATTTTTTCATCAAAATAATTAAACGTTCTTGTGTTTTGCACGAATATTATTTTAGTTTTAAATCTAATTCTTTTATTTTCATTCTTTTTCATATTTTCTGTGGTTGCTCGAGTGTGTGTTGTTCGTGAGATTGATTTGTTGCTGTTTTCTTCCCGAGACATCAATTAACTCAATTCATGCAATATCCAGTCGCTGATTTACGGAAAATTGGTGAAAATGTGCATTTAATCAGTGGGCAAAGTGAAAATTTAATCGATTCATTGTCATATTTTAATATTTTACGCGTTGATGCTGAAAAACCGCATTTTTGTAAAGTGCTCATAAAGAACGCTGCTAACCGGTCGTATAATTTTATCAAATCTTACGTTTCCAATTATTTTAACGTCTCGGCCAGTACTGTTTACATAATTAAAGAATCAATTATCGAAAAATACGTTATATGCTTAGTAAAATTCGCGAATATTGATAGCTACATTCATCTTGAAAATATCGTTCTACCACACAGAGAAAAAAAAGTTTAGATTTTTTCTACCAAAATATAGAAAACAGCAAATCTCAACTAAAGTTGAGAAAATCTCACCCTCTGTGCACATAACCTCATTTTACTCAACCGTGTAAATCGTCGCAATGCTAAGAAATCGGTCAATTTTTCTTCACTTATAAATATCAATTGCAATATTAACGATGAAATTAGTAAATATAGTAGCAATAAACAAAATGATATTTGCTTGTCTGACGATTCAGTGATTGATCTGTCGTATGCCTCTGAGATTGTTTTGCCGAGAGTTCACCCTTAGTGACGTCAACAGCATCAAGTGTAGTTTTAACACAGGTGCAACGTCAACCTGTTGTTGAATTGGGTGATTGTTTATTGAATTTGGAATTAATTCTCGCGACGAATAACGTAACATTAAATACAAATACCTTGCATCTAATTCAACGCGATAAATGTAAAGATAAAATTAATTCAGTCAACATCCTAAATAAATTTAAAACCAATTTTAACTTTGTTCATCTCAACTCGCAGGGCATTTTGAATTCGAGTTGACGAGATCAAACATGTCCTAAATAATAATCTTAATATAAATGTCGTCGCGGTAACAGAAACGTGGCTTCGGTCTTTTAATACAAATAAATCAGTCGAAATCCCTGGTTATAAGATAATTCGCGCCGACCGCAAATCGAAACCTCGTGATCGTAATAAGGGTGGTGGTGTTGCAATTTACGTTTTGAAAAATTTAAAAACAAAAGTCGTTTTAAACTCATTCAAAGATAACGCGGAAATTGAAAACGTCGAATTTTTATTCCTTGAAATATTCACGCGTACTGCAAAAATTATTTTCAGCGTTGTCTATCGTGCGCCACGATGCAATGCTGAAAATACGCGTAAATTACTCGAATTAATTAGTATAAATTTTGCACACGAGCAAAACGTTTTAATTGTCGGTGATTTCAACATTAATATGCTAAATAACTCAAATACTTCGGTCGCCCTAAACACAAATTTCGCGTTAAATTTTGAACTAATTAATGACAAATGTCCTACTCATTGGTGGCCCGGTAAAATACCATCTCAAATCGATTTAATATTTGCAAATAACAAGTCACGCGTTAACTTTTTCGGCCATTTCCCATCCGGTACGGAAAAGTGGCCATATTCCGGACCATATCCATATTTCGGAAACGTTGCAAAAAATGTTATCTATTGATTAACAATCCTGTAAATCAATATTTCAATGAGTGTATTGTACAGCGGAAAACTAAATATTCAAAATATGTATTCACTTGACACAAAAATAATAATTATAGTATTCCAAATAAAAGATTATCAACTGGCGTCTTGTTTTTGCTTGAATCAACACACATAATTCCACTATGCCGTACTCGAAAGGGTTATATCTAACATCGTATATCTATATTAAATAACAGTATCTAAGGTGGATTTTTTATTTGAACGTTTTGAAAGGTTTATTCTTTTCAAATTATATGGAAATCCAACGAAAAAAAAATAAAGAAATATTATTTTGAAGCAATTTCCGAAATTAATATCCGTTATGAGCAACAGGTCCAAACATCGGAATACAAAGCACTTGATGTTTCAATTTAAAGTTTGGCTGTGTTAGCTTTCTATTCGACAGATGTGTCAGTTTAATGTACCAAAAAACGCCAGTTAGTTTCACTTGCTAAAATGATTTAAACAACACGGTCGAATTTATTCGTTATGTTTTACATATTTTCAAAAAATACAAAGTGAATCAAATTAGTGACAAATTGTCACTGACAAGTGAACAAAAATAATTTCACGATTCTACAACGAGTTTAATTTCAAATTGGTTTTGGAAATAATTTATAAATATGGAGCAAAATGATGAAAATCCATCCAGTCAAACTCAGTCTGAACATGAACTGGTTGTTCGAATTGAAGTTTCCAAGAAAAACCGAAATATTTCAACCAAAATATCGAAAGAAAAAACTGAACGGTTGAAAAGTGCCTGGGTTGCTGTAAAGGAATGTTCAATGACCTTGTATGCTGCAGCAAAAAAATATGATGTACCAGTTTCAACACTTTGGGATTGGTGCCAACGAAACGATATAATCGACCAACTTCCAGTGGTAGGACGCCCGTGTTTTCTTGGAACTGCACTAGAAGATAAGTTGAAGGAATGGATTTTCGAGGCAGCTCAAACAGGTAATCGGTAAACATGTGAAAAATGTTGTTAAGACAATCACTTAACTTTGATATTTGGCCTACTCAGGTTTTCCAATCAATTCAGCACAGTTAATGTTTGAAGCGAAGCGATACAATGAGCGTCATTCAATTGTCGATGGTTGGGAGCCTGGCCCAAAGTGGTTTAGAGGATTTAAAAGACGGAATAAAGATATTTCGTTGCGTATTCCACAATATATGTCGCCAAAAAAATTCTCACTGACTGAAAATCAAATTAGAGAATGGTTTACAAAAGTAATAATGTTAAAAACGAAATGTGTTCGTTGAGTTGAAGTTGTATTTGGTTTTTCCAGGTTTCTGAATACTTGGAATCTACGTGCCAAGATGTTTTGGATGATCCAAACCGAATCTTCAATGTTGATGAAACATCATTTTGTGTTAATCCGAAATTGGGAAAAGTGTTGGTAAAAAGAGGCACAAAGAATGTGTACAACTTAACCATGGACAATGAAAAAGACTGCTATACCGCTCTTATTGGTGGTAAGTTATTTTTAATTGTGTTTTTTGTCATCTGATATGTGCAAAGTTTTCCATAATAAATATTATTAAAAGTTAATGACGACGAACGTATAAAATATGATTTAAAATTGTTCATATTTACTAATAAATGCGTTCAAAACAAAATGGCGGAATTAAACGCACTTGTCCAGTTTGTGCGCCAAAACCGTACACGGTTGAGTCAAATGTCATTGTAACAGCAGAGCGTGCAACATACAACATCGTTTTGCAAAACCGCAAACTCTCAAAAATGAATACCATTTTTTCGGTCGTTCTCTTGAAAGATTTACAACGAAAAATTGTTGTGAAATCAGAATGGATCGAATATCCAAAGAACGCTTCTCTTCTCAACATTGGCGTGACTCGTTACGATAAACGTAAAGTATTTTATTCGCTTGAAGATAAGCCGGCTAATTTTTCGCTGCCAATCAGCACAGATTTTAATGAAACCGATGACGCTTGCTATGAAGGCTATGTTCTCAAATCATTTGGTAAGTAACATAAATAAAAACTGTTTATGAATACGTTCCGATAGAATTATAAACATCGTACTAAAATTATTATTGAAATTCACAGATCACAAACACTTCGCTGATTTTTACAACAGACGCAAGCGAAACGTACCACCAGTCAATTATTCGGAAAAAAAACGTCGCACATTTCGTGATAACGAAATTGAATTTAAGGTTGAGAGAATGAACAAAATGCAAAGTACAATTACTCGCCTCAATAATTTCATTGGTACTTTGGGCGTACATGACTTGACAGAAGATGAGGTCTCTGAAACAATTGCATTATTGTTGGCTGCTGGTGATGACATTCGAACGAACGAGGATCGAGGCCAAATCATCGAAAAAGATGCGCAGGTGACACCTACGATTGAAGCTACCGTAAAATCAATTGCAGTTGATGGTGCTCACAGTTCAAAGCGTTCAACAAGTGACATAGCTCTGAATGAAATCGATCCAAAACAGTCGATCGCTACCTCAGTCGCAACTGAACAAATCGAAAAAAGTGGCACGGACAATTCAAATCATGGCAATAGAATTGGTTCGAGTTCGAATGAAATTGATACAAACAAGTCGATCGCTACCTTAGTCGTAACTGAACAAATCGAAAAAAGTGGCACGGACAATTCAAATCATGGCGATAGAATTGGTTCGAGTTTGAATGAAATTGATGTGAGTGGAACGGTCGCTGTTTCAGCCGCAGCTGACACTAATTTGATGATTGCACACAACTCGAATCATACAAAAAAAAAAGATCAAAGCAACGACAAGAATGATGATTCTGTAGCGACACAGCACCTAAAGTCGCACAATAAAATGATTTATAAGCGAAATGACAGTAATTCTGGTGATCAGTTGACCGTCAAAACGGGTAATTCTTCGCATGTGGCCAAAAAAACCGAGAAAGGACTTATTGGAGTGGATAAAGTGGTTGTTGCGTCAGCTTCAGTGGATGCCAGTAAAATAACTGCCACCCAAAACACCCCACTCAGCTCTAATCAAAAAGAGAATCGTGTCGAAGTGTTGATTGCAAGAGCGTCTCGTGATGGGAAACAGATTGGAAGTTCCATTGCTCACAGCAACGTTCAGTTTAATACTGATTTCACTTTCTCGTTGAATAATGAATTCATAGATTTGAATGTAAGTATACACATTATTTTCGATTCTCATTGTATAAATAAAATTCTCATTCATTTGACTCAATTGATTATATTGATTTCATTGTTTTCTTAACATCTAGGAATCCGGTGATCGAAAGTACATCGAATCTGGTATTGTTTTCAAAAAGCACATTTTGAAATTACTGAAAAGAATGAACGAGGACAAAGAGTTCAATGGGATGAATGGTGACAAAGCATTTGTTGAAACGATGATGAAAGTAGCTTGCCAGGACGAGTTACAGTCTGGACGAGCGATCGGCCCAAAAAAATTGGCTCTAATGAAAGGTAAATCACGAATAGAATTGTATTTAATTTATTAAGTGCTAACATATAGCGTTCTTTTGCGTATTACAGATCTCTTCGGCGTTCGAACATTATTTGACGAAACACGGACAAGCCGTTTTGATTCATTGGTCAACAATCGACTACGTGGTGATAAAAACTAGCAACAATTATTCTTTGGTGTTTTACGGATCTCTTTGAATCTTCGTGTTAAACGTTTAAAATCATTTAAGTTTTAAAACAATATTTAGCTAACACACGAAGTGAATGCAAATTATGTGCACATTTTCACATCAAATAAAAAAGATGTCATTTTTCATTTTATTTTTGTTGAACCACTTTATTGAATAAAGTATAAATATTCATGTTGATTTAAAAAAAAATTAGCTCTTTGCATTATATTTGTTTCGAGAAAACTTTGCACATTTCAAATGATTTAATTAAAATTTAATATCGGAAATCTTTCATAAAACTTTTTTTTTGTATTTTTAGGGAATGCGGCTGGTCTTTCGACACCAGTTTTGTTAATTTTTGCAGGCAAAAGATTACCCAACCAATTAAACACGTATTTGCCGAATGGATGGCATGCAAATGTATCAGATTCTGGATGGATGAACTGTGACATTTTTTTTGATTATGTAACGAAGTCATTTTATCCATGGTTACAGAAAAACAAAATTCCAACTCCAGTTGTTCTATTTGTTGATGGTCATGTAAGCCATCGGTCACTGGATTTAAGCAAGTTTTGTCTAGAAAATGGCATAATATTGGTATCATTAATACCAAATTCGACACATTTACTGCAACCAATGGATGTTGTTGTGTTTGGTCCCACCAAGCGTAAATGGTCAGCTGTTATTAAGGATTACAGAAGAGCAAATCAAGCAATGGAGCGTATGCCCAAACCAATTTTTGTTGCATTATTGGATGAATGTTTAAAAGAATGCATTAAAACTGATACTTTAAAGAGCTCATTTTCAAAGACAGCGCTGTATCCTTTTGGTGCGAATAATTTTGATTATTCTCAGTTGCCAAGCAATGTAAATGATTCGACGTCCTACAACCGCCCGAAACAGTACACCCAAATGACTTTCATTGCTGATTTAGAAAAGTTGATCAATCATAATTTTCCTGGAAAAATTGACGAATTTAAAAATGCTGCTGGTGTTTGGACTGGTGATTTAGAGTCGTACAACTTATTTGTTTTGTGGGAAGCTGCTGGAAACAACCGTTTGGTTGACTCAATGGAAGAAACGTTCGAACTAATAGATGTTGATTATAGCGTTGATTTGGTTGGAGACGGTGTACATGCGGACGCTGAAGATTCGGACAGCGATCGATTTCCTATGTTGAATGAATCAACTGCATTGAGGTAAATTTAATATATTTGCGGCATTTAAATCGTACACTGAAATATGCAGAAAACTTTGATGTATTTTATTATATTTTTTAGCTCACCAAACAGTTCATGTTTGTTAAGCAATCAAACCAATCGTGATGATGAGGTGGATGACGGCTCTGAATGTGATGCAAATATCACGAGCGAAATAAGACAAATAATTGCAGAAACACAATCTCATTCTTGGTTCGACGAAGACAATGTTTTGTTTAATCAAGAGAATATTCTTCCAAACATTCAAATACAACAAACCATGCAACAGACTCATCGCAAATCCACTAATCCGATCATTTCATCACCAGATTACATTCAGGCGATGACAGAAGTACAAAAGAAGAAAGCAGCCGTGGAAATTGAGAAGAAAAATCGGCGAGCTGTCCGTTTGGAGAAGGCAAGAGCGAAGCTCGAAAAAATGCAAGAAAATATAAGCAAACTTCAAAGCCAAGTTTCCAAAGATAAAAACTAACACAGATTGTTGTACATTTTCTTAATAAATTTTGAATCATTGTGAACAAGGTTGATATTTCTTTTCCGAAAATCCACTTAGATTTTTAGCAAATAAATCATAACAAATCTTGTTTTCTGATGTTTTGATTATTTTTTGTTTATATTGGGTTGACAGTTGAGCGCTACTTCCATAAAATGCGTTTAATGTGCCAAAAGTTGACAGAACTAAAAGCACAGAAAGTTTCACCTCGAAAATTCGAAAGCTGTTCCGAAATTAGCGGTTCGATAAATGGACAATAAACTTCCGAAATTTGAGTTTTAGAGGTTGTACATATTTTAATGAAAAAAAATAAATGAAAACTACATTTTATGGTTTTTGAAATTAGTAATCAGAGAGAAAACAAAATTCTGCTTCGATTGATATATAAATGCGCAAATAATCAGGAAGGATAACATACAAATATCAATGCTGAAATTGCAATTTCAGAGTTGTATTCCGAAATATGGTCACTTTTCCGTATTTCATTTCATGACTTATTATTATGTTCGTATGACATTAAAACCGAGAAAGTAGATAAAAATATTGTTGTTCATAGTAGATGTTACAGAGAAATTAATGAGAATGAGCTTGATCGAGAAATCAATTCTTTGAATTGGAATTTCGATCAACTCAATAATATTGATGAAATGGTCTCTGCGTTGAGCGGCAACATTAAACATCTACTTGAGTATTTTGCACCAGTCAAATCGCGTCGCGTTCGCTTCACTCCAAAGCATTGGTTTAATGACGAAATTAAAAATGCGTTGGCGGAAAGGAAAACAATTTGAAATGCATCAATGTCAATAATGCAGATTCTCAAGCTCAGAGAAACATTTTGAAGGAAAAATCCAACAAAGTCAAATCTTTGATTAGTGCAAGCAAAAAGAAATCAACAGTCAAGAGTTTCATTGATGCTGATTCCATGCGCGCTAAGTGGAATGTCATAAATTCACTTGGCTGTTGTAAAGATAGTAAAAATAAGAAGAATGATTCCGATATTCTTGACAATTTTGATTTAAATGACTTTAATAACTTTTTCGCGTCAATACACCAATCTGATGGTGCTGATTTGAATAACTTATCGACTCCAAATAATATTAATTCAATTTTTGCATTTAGAGAAATTAGCATTGAACAATTTTTTATCGCGTTTAATCAAATTAAAAGTAATGCAATAGGTGATGATGGAACACCACTTAAATTTTTGAATCTAATTATTGAACAAATCGCGGATTATTTAGTCTCAGTTTTCAATTTTTGTATAGTAAACAGTGTTTACCCTGCTGATTGGAATAAAGTAATTATAAAACCGCTTAACAAAGTAGCTAATCCACAAAATATTTCGGAATATCGACCAATCAGTATCATTTCGGTTATCCCAAAAATCTTTGCAATCCTGTTAAATAGTCAAGTCACTGAATATTTGGAATCAAACAATCTTCTGCATGAACGTCAATCTGGTTTTCGCGAAAATAGAAGCTGCACCACTTCGTTATTAAATATCACGGAAAATATAAGATCTTCCTTAAATCGTAAAAAATTAGTCATTTTCGTTTCGTTGGACATTAAAAGCGCGTTTCCGTCTGTTCCTCATGATGGTCTTATTGAAGTTTGCAAATCATACGGGTTCAATGATAATGCATTAAATTTGGTTAAATCGATTTACAGAAATATTCAACAAAAAGTTAAAGTAGGAAATCAAGAGTCAAATTTCGTTCCCATTCAAAATGGTGTTTTACGAGGTAGTAATTTCGGTCAAACTTTCTTTTCTCTTTATTTCAACGATACTTTGAATGTTTTCGAACACATGATCGGTCACTTATTCGCTGACGACTGTCAAGCGCACATTGAAGTCGATTTTGATAACACCAACGACGGTATTCGTAAAGTAAACTCAGATTTTAATAAATTAGATGATTTGATTAAAAGACGCGGTATGAAATTAAACGGTTCTAAATCAAAGGTGATGATAATCGGTTCTAAGCATCATTTGAATAAATTAAATTTTGAATATATCGATGACTTTGAAATTGGTGGTGTGAAGCTTGATTATTGTAAATCGATAAAAAATCTTGGTGTCATTTTCGACGAAAATCTTAATTTCCAAGAACACGATAGGGCTAAATTGCAGAAAGTGTACGGTGTTGTCAATCGCATTCGACACACAAAGCAAATTATCCCTAACTATGTTAAAAGAAACATTGCAACAGCGCTCATTGACCCAATAATGGACTACGGAAACGTAGTGACTTATGGCTGGGGTGCACATGGTACAACAAGCCAAGTTAGTCGTGATCTTGTTGCTGATAACGATAAGATAAGATACATTTACGGTCTCAAACGTAATGAGCACATTACAGAATATCGTGAGCGTCTGTGTGGTTTGACTCCTGAGAATAGAGCTAAGCTTCACTCAGCAGTTCTTATCTACAAGCAATTGTCAAATCAGTCTCCAGTTTATCTCAATCATTTGTTCGTTAGAAATGGTGAATCATCGGCGATGATTCATCGCGTCATCCTAATAATCTTCGCGTTAATTTTCGTCCACGTAATGAATATGACACGCGTACTTTCAGTTATTCAGCAATTAATTTTTGGAACAGTATCCCCGTCGAAATAAGAAATTCAGATTCAATAACCGCGTTTAAATCAAAAATCAAATTTGAACTCCGATCAAAACAACAATAAATAGTCTTTAATTAATCCGCGTTAATCAGATCTCAGCACTGGTTCTATGCACATTTTCACCAGATCATCATCATTTTAGTTATAAGTTTGCTTTTGTTCTTGCCCCAATGATGTTAACGTAAATTAAATTCCAAAATATTTCTATTGTATTTCCCCTGACTTTCCAGAGTCAGGCCGGTTTTGCCATGGTTTTCCGGACCCAATTCTGGTATTAAAGCTTCCCTTAGATACCATCCCACCCCTAACTGTATTCTCTTTGCTTAAGACGCACCATGGGCGGAATTTATGCCGTATTGGGTCTTTGACCAGCATGTTCTCAGCTCGCTGTGAACACGTATTGGCATAAATGTAGGCTTCGTAACAAATAAATAAATGAATGTATTGGTGAAATAGCAAATCACCAATAGACTTGTCAATTTCTATTGGTAATTTCATACAAACGATTGTATTTGTATATGTCTGTAGGCACTTTTATGAAGTTGCTACATCATGTAGTCTACTGTATTCACATTTGCACAGACGCAAGCGGCTACATAGAGATGGTGACATATACAAATACAATCGCTTGTATGAAATTACCAATAGAAATTGTCAAGTCTATTGGTGATTTGCTATTTCACCAATACATGCAAATCATTTTACCGAATTCGTTTTCTGTGTGCACCGGTGTGTACATAATAAAATAGATTTATCATTCGGTATGTTTTCATACCAGTTTTCAAATGAATCTAGAACCAATCTTTTATTTACACTTTGAGATGACAAATAAATACCCGCGATCACAGTTGGTGTTTTATTAATGTTTATTTCAAATGATAAATACCATGCTATTTGTTCATTCGTTACCGATACATTATTGAATTTAATTTTTTTATTTATAAAAGCACAAACTCCACCAGTGTGTTTGGATTGAGACGGACAATTAACGAAATGGTAGCCACTTAGACTTAAATCACTTATATCACATTCATCGGTTACATGCGTTTCATTCAAGAAAAATATGTCGGGTTTTCTTTTTCTCACAATGTATTTAAGTTCGATAAAATTGTTTCGTAAACCAGCAATATTTGAACAAAGAACGTGCATATAATTCGATGATTGCTATTCTGCTTCATTATATTCGATTTTCTTTACCAGCGCTGACATACGGCGCTTCAGCACTGGGCAATCTTTGCTCCATGCATGATATTTTGTGTCAAGGTTCATTTTATATTTGTCATTGGCAGTTTTACAGTTGATGCAGCATAAGGTTTTTGATTTGCAACTAGAGAATTGGTGATTGTCGGCGCATTTACTGCATTTTTGTTCATGATTACACTCACTTGAGATGTGAGAGTAACCACAACATTTATAACATCGTTTTAAGTATAAGTGTTCATATATTTTGCATTGTCTCCATGGTAGCTTAAGATGACCGTATTCGATCAATTTGCTGTAATCATCACCCTTCACCTCTACGACAATATCATTACATTCATAATTTCGGCTTTTTCTGTTGATTACGGTGATCAATTTCATGTTCATATATTTTATTTGTTGATTATGATCTTTGAGTTCATCGATAATTGATTCCTTTTCAATGTCAATATCAATGTTGCATATTTTGACTCTTGGTTGTTTCAGTGTTGGCAATAGCACATCATAATTCTCACTGAGTTTATCATTTACAACTTGCTTGAATTTCATGGTTTCTGTAGCGTTATCACACCTAATCACAACACCTCCATCACGGGTATTACGCGTGCCGCAAACATTAAATTTCGATTTATCAATATTATTCGAGATGTCTTCAAAAGTTTTTTTACTTTGCTGCTTATTTTTTGGTTTCACAACGACAGCTGGTTTGACATTTGTTCTCTTAATCACATTAACATATAAAGGCTTATTGGTATTTGTGTTGACATTGTTCATAACTGCATTTGAGCCCGGCGAATTGATTTTTTTGTCTAAACCCTTCAACATGGCGAACATCGAATTTGACAATTCCTCATTTGATTGTTGCTTTGCAATTTGATTTTGACTAAACGTATCCAATTTATATAGAATTCCTAATACTTGTTTTAATTTATCAGCAGTTCCATTACATTTGTTATCGAAGCACTCCGAACAATACAATCGTAAGCATCTGCTGTTTTTTCTTGCCTTTGACTCGGTTTTTGTGACATTGCCGCATTTAATGTGAAAGAGTGAGTCGCAGTTATCGCACGTACACCACTCTTCTTCCTCTTCTACATCTTTTTCACATATATAGCACAACGAACTCATCGTTGGCCTATGAAAATCGGCATTTACCCAATTAAAAGTCAATGAAACACTTGAACTCCACTTTTTACTAACTTTAATCGTGTTATTTGACGACAATATAACAAAACTTGTGTGTTTTAATGTTTTTTTTATATTTTTAATTTGCCAATTAAACAGAGCAATGTAAAACCATCGACCAGCCAGTTTGACAGCTGTCACAAAATTTTATTCTAGTCGGGTCTGAAAACCGAATGAGATTATCTCCTTAGAAACGCTAGCTTATTTATACTAATTTTTGGTCATGTGACCAACTAAATTCTACATACTAAACATAAGCCAAGTGGCTTATTCTAAAAATAGATTTAATATTCTCCAGTGGTTTCTCAGAATTTGGGTTATGGTTTTCGCGGTATTTCTTTGATGTTAATTGGTAGCCGTTTGATGATCAGCGGCATTATTTTGATGTATTAAGCGGTTTGGCGGTGTTTCTTTGATGATTGAATGCATTAGCGGTACATTTCTTTGATGTTTGGTGTGCGCTTAATGGTAGTATTTCGTAACGTGACGTAATTATAATTACTTTATTACGTAATCGTGAATTCCTATGAATTATGACTCATAGCTGAGCCAGCTATTACGCTTAACTATTTCATAATATTATATAATGCAGCGAATACTTGACAAATCGAATCGAATGCACATGTATTGCACAATGCAAGCTTTTTACCATCAACTTTATGGGTCGTGCTTAAGCATGCATTGGACAGGAGTGAAATCTTCGGTCTACTTTGTACTCTTGTATCCAAATTCCAGCTTGGTACGGGCCTGAGATATGAATTATTCGATTCCTTACGTCCACTAAATTTTTCTGTTTCAGCCAGCTGGGTTGGTATTTCTTTTGGTTTTTGTGTGGTTGGTATTTGTTTTGGGTTTTAGGTTTGTTTCTTGGTAACATTTGAAGCACACGTTTTTGAAGCGCACGACAAACCAATGCGTCTTTCACCATATCCTTCACCATTACGACAAGCAACACATTTCACATCACAATAAACTTCGATGTTGCTTTGGTCACAATTAATTTCACTCAGCGACATGTTTATCCATACACATTAATTTTGAGCCTGTCGTTGTAGAACGACAATATTCAAATATATGAATACTCAGTATAAGAAAAAACATATCAAAATTTGCAATTGCATTCGGCAATAGAATTAAACTATGTGAATCTATTAATTGTTAAAATTAATATTTGCCTTTAGCCATTTCTGAAATATAGAAAAAAATAAAGAGTCTTCGATTTTATTTCAAACGTCAAATGGTTCGAAACTAATGTGTACGTGTGTTATACCTGATATCAATCATTTTGTATTGAGATTTTTGTTAGTAATTTGTGAAATTTCAGTCCTAGAGTTAATGTTCTTTGAGGAATCTTTTTCCAAGACGCACGATTACAATCAGTACACGATCTTTTCAATACGTTTGTAATTGTATTGTATGACATTTTTTTGAGAACTACCCCTCTCATGTTATGTGGTGAAAAATTGATTTTTGTTCGATTTGTGTGTGTTTTTTTAGCTTTTGAACTCAAATTCGTGAAAACTATACATTTTGGAGCATTAACATCTGAAGAACTATTGTCTCCATTGAATCAGAGTATACTATGATCACAATTAAATGATATTTTTGGCGTTAACTATCATGTTATCCGATCAAAAACTGCATTTTTTGTTGATTTTAGGGTGTTTTTTCACTTCAAACCGAAATATCTCGAAAAAACGAATTTTCCCAGATATAACACATATACACCACAATGTTTCACACATATCTACGCTAAAATCTTGGAAATTATGAAAAAAATCGTTGGGAGTATATGCAACTTTTCAGTTTTTGGCTTTCTTCGAATTGTTTAAATGCAATTTGAAAGCTGGCTTCAATACCTTTCAAATGATACCCATGCCGTTTCTGTATCTTATATATTATCTTATATATTAATACGTTAACAAAAATTTTGTAATCCCTTTTACGGACACATTTTTCAACCGATTTCCGT
The DNA here is from genome assembly GCA_030463065.1 of Aphidoletes aphidimyza. Classification (NCBI taxonomy): domain Eukaryota; kingdom Metazoa; phylum Arthropoda; class Insecta; order Diptera; family Cecidomyiidae; genus Aphidoletes; species Aphidoletes aphidimyza. Next base: position 23,494,728 of record CM059997.1, on the reverse strand, counting down.
TTTGATTTTTGCAAATGAAAGATATATATAACATAGAAACACATTTCAAAAAAATTCAAAAAAATTGAAAAAAGTTGAAAAATTCGGAGATATAAAAATGTGAACATTCACATATAAACTAACAAAAATGTTGTAATCCCTTTTACAAACGCATTTTTAAACCGATATTTGTTTGGTTTTTTGTAAATGAAAGATATTTATGCGTAGGTGTGCACAACATAGAGACAAATTTCAAAACATTTCAAAAAAATTTGAAAAATGTTAAAAAAGTTGGACATTTCCTCATATAAAATGTGAAAATTCGCATATTTTCAAAAATATGTAATATCATGTCTCTTTTAAAACCGATTGTTGTTTGGGTTTTTGAAAATGAAAGATATTTATTCATAGATGTGCACAACATGTTATTTCCCCCTGAATAGTTTAGCGGTTGAACTCGATCACAAGTGACATTTTTCTGTGCACTCTGGGCAAACAAAAGTTCATTTTTGTTCCATAGCAAAAAAAAAACCGCCAAAATGTATTTTTAGCTTCTCATAGTATTAGAAAGTTATAATTATTCAAAATGCAAGGAAGTCGAACATTTTTTATTGCATTGGACTCTATATCCGAAGCAAGTTTACGTATCCGTAGAATTGAGGAAGGATCAACCCAGGTGGCCCTTGAATCCCAAATTAAGCGCCATTTACTTCTCCCATGAAAATAAAAATGATATTTCTTTTGCCCAAAAATCTAAGATAATTGTCGAAATGACATGTCATTCTCAAAGAGGATCCTAGATTTTAGATCGTTTTATACATGTGTGCCAGAAGGGGGGGGGGGTATACTGGTTTATAGGGGAGGGGGTGAAGCGGGTATAAATTAATTCTTTAAGCGAGGCCCCAAAAAGTATGGGGACATTTTTAACAAAGCGGTGCAACGATGAGACTCTGTGCCCTAACTACGCTATGCAAATCAAATGGCGTAGCTTACTTCGTGCCCTAGAGCATTTGTATGTCACTGCACCGCTTTGATTTTTAAACACTTAGGGGGGCATAAGAAGAAGCCCTGCATAAAAACTGGTGTTTGCCAATCAAAGAGTGAGATTTTTCATAATTAGTTCGGTTTTTTTCCATGTTTTTATTGGATATTTTTCATCATTTCTACATGTATTTAAACGTACGTAAGAGTACTCAAGCGCATTTGGGCGTATTTAAGCAATCCTACGCGTACTTGAGAGTACTTAATGTCATTCAATGGCATTTTATGGTATTTAAGAATTGTTTAGAGAATTTGAGAGCCCAACAATTGGTCCAGGAGACATTTTCAGGGTGTAACTATGTGAAGCATATGGGAGTGAGGGGGATGCAGGGGTGAACCAATGGTGGCAATCGATAGTGTTCCCCAAAAGAGTATGGGTTAGAGGGGTCTGGGGGGAGGGTAGCTCTACTCCAAAGCCTCAAAATAGGAGTCTGTGAATTTATCGAACATTTTGGAAATTTTATCCCCCCTCGCGCATGCAGGGATTACTATAGGCTATGAATAGCAGCCTATCTGAAAATAGCAGCTGAAAATAGCTGATATCGCAAAAATATCGACTGAAAATAACAGATATTTTCCAAATAAAACAATGGATTCCATTGATAGTCACACGAAATCTCTTCGGGCCACATCTTAAAATTTGTGGCTCGAAGAAATTCAGTGTGATTTTATCAATAAAATCCATTGTTTTATTTGGAAAATATCTGTTATTTTCAGATAGGCTGCTATTGTCAGCCCATAGTAATCCCTGCGCGCATGTATGGTTTTATATACTTTTTATCTTAACTAGAATGCGGTCGAATCGCTCGACCACCAGGCCCCCTAGTATTCATTAGTTTGGGCACAGTGGGTGGGGGGCATTTTTTCAAGTTTTAGGACCCTCCCTGGTCATGGGGGTCACCAGATCGAATAGTTGTAGAACAAAAATTTCTTAGTTTTACAATCCTAATATCTCCAGCGAATATCGTTGAAATATCTCACACGTCACTATGTTATGTTTTTGAACACGACACAGAAGCGCCATCTCATGGCCAATTGTTCAGTACTATTGAAATACACAATGAATTAAATCCAGGACGCCATCTTGGATTTTGTTCACTGTGTTTTGCAATAGCACTGAGAAATTTGCCATGAGATGGCGTCATTGTCGAACCTATTTAAAGAGCCGCATATAAATCTACATAAACAACATGGGGATGATCTCACAGGTACAAAGAGACAAACAAACGCCCCTTTTCATTATTATCTGGGAGGTGGGGGTAAAATTTTGAAAATGTCATAACTTTTAATCGGATGAACCGATTTTGATGATATGGGTATCGTTGGATTTGTATTCAGAATAAAAATTGAACTAAAGCGTATTACAAGAAATTAAGATAAGTTTTCGATCCTTCATGGTGAAATTTTGGTCATTCTTTGAAACCTCTATATCCATAGATGGGCGCATTGACGATCCAAGGGGGGAGGGGGGTAAATTTCCAAAAATATGAACAATTTGACACAGAACACCCTGTGAGCTCCTCAAAAATTTCAAGGGGGTAATTTTTATCATTTCTCTCTTGATTTTCAGCCCATTTTTTTCGTGATTTCATGAATGAAAATGCAATTTCACGACAGTCAAAAGTGAGCATTTGTAGTATCTGTGCATGTAATCAAAATATAAATCACAAAATGAAACAAAGAAATACACAGAAAAATATTCGGTGTGAATATGCACGATTGACGGAGGATTTTTTTTGTTTGGCTGAAATCGCAAAACTGTATACATTCGATATATTGTGTTTTCTCTCATCTTCCATGTAGTATAAACGGTGTATACTTTTCGCTTGGAATCGCGTATCGACTTAACAAAACCAAACAAACGTCCACAATTTCAAAAACTTCACGATACATAAAAAGAAGCTCCAAAGCCACGTATCACATTAGATTGGCTAAATACAGAAAAATGAAAATTTATATTGCATTATTTATAGTTAAAAAACAGGCAGTTGACCATATGTTTTAAATGGAAGGAAAATGTCGTTGGGTACTTTTCAAAATAACTGAAAATTGTAGAGGATAATTTTAAAAATTCTGTGGCCTCATTTCAAAATTCTAGGGGGTAATTGCTTGATCGAGGCTCAAGGGAGGGGTAATTTGTGATCTGTGTGACCTTGCGCCCATCTATGTCTATATCAGGGGTCATAGGAGGTCAAATTTCAACTAGTTTTTATACTTTTTTCGCCTCTACTTTCCACGACCTTTCCAATGATACTCAGCTCATTTTGATTGGTAATATGGTTTAAAAGTTCGAAACTGTGTGTATATATAGGCTTGCGGCATTGCACTAATATGCATACATATTAGTTGCTTGCGTCTCTCGCGTAGACTACCATCCACATTGATAGGCCTTTCTGGCACGTCGATTGTATTTAGTCCGCCTCATTAAATATTCTTTGTTTGCCTCTGTTGACCATTTTCTCCTGGATCTCAATTTATTCAGCCTATTTTTCAAATTAATCAGTTGTGGGTTGAACCATTTAGGGTAGGCTGATGATTTGTGCGCTTTAACCTGAACATGTTCCTTGATAACTCTATTAATCTCTTCATAAAAGGGTATTTTTGAGTGTTGAAGTAAAATATTCCAATCTATGTTTGTAAGAGATTCATTAATGTTTGTATAGTTAGCTGATTGAAAATCAAGGAACTTAATGGTATCTTCAATTCTATCGTTTATCTTAATGCTTTTTAAAATCGTTAGTTCAGTAGCTGGGTGATGACCCTCAATTTTTAATAACACTGTTCGACAAATTTCAACTTTTTGTCTGACCCAGAGCAACGACATATATGGTTTTTTAGTATTTGGTGGTGTGAATCAGAACCCCAAAGGATTTGGTCGGGTCGGTTCGATTTGTCGAGAAATCGACCAAAATCGATTTTCACCGTTATTTGGCCCGAAAAGTCGAACATTTTCGCATGTATCTCCAAAACTACGTATCACATCATGTTCAATGAATACGCGTTGGAAAGGTATTTTGATTCTAATCAATTTTCGTGCATAATACTAGAGTGGATGGGTGTCTACCGAAAAATTGACGTTTTGTCACAAAATTTCGACTTTGAGACTTCATTTCATCCAGAAAACTTTTTCAAAGTCCACATTTCTCTTTTCAGGATCCGAGTTCTATCTATTACAAACATTTTGAGCTTTTTAAAATGAAGATTGGGCTAAAAATTATAGTTTTATGAACATTTTTGTAAACTCATCAAAAGTCAAGTGTGAATTGGAAAGAGTCTCCCTCCGCTCAGAACAAAAAGTCGTACCATTTAGTACTTAAGTACGTTGTCCCAACAAGAGATGGCGACAACTGACATTTGAATCGAGAATAAAATAAAATAAAATAATAAGAAAAATCTTATATGCATTATTTTTTATTTGTATTTGTATTTATTTTGTGCCTTGCTTAATCATAATATATTTCGGTACGGATTATTTTAAGATGTAATCATGCAATTCAATTGTATTCTCTTACTTTGTGTACTAAATACAATTGCATGAATGCATTTTAAAATGATCCGTACCGAAATATAAATTATGATTAAGCAAGGCATATAAAAACAGAAATAAAAAAATAAGAAAAAAGCCCGTCAATTTATGATTAAGCATGACAGAATTTTCAAAATATAAAAACAAATACAAAATAATACATAAAAAACTTGCTTCAATTAACGTGGTTTTGGCTTTGTTATTATATATAGTTTGTAAATAAATGTCCCTTCGAACCTTAATAGACCCTGCCCACAAAATGACTGATATAAAATTTTACGTGGCGCTTGTGAAAATATATTGTCGTTCCACAGTCCTCAAATCATTTAACAATTTGTCCATGCCATATTACAATGAATGTGAACTAGAGTGCGCCAGTATGTATTCAGGAAATAAATGTCCCTAAAATGGACATTTATTTTCTGAATATTTTTGAATGAGGACAATTAATCTGTGAGGTCGGTTCAAAAGGACATTTATATTCTGAATACATTTAAATGAGGACAGTTACTCTGTGAAGTCGGTTCGAAGGGACATTTATTTTCTGAATACATTTAAATGAGGACAGTTACTCTGTGAAGTCGGTTCGAAGGGGCATTTATTTTCTGAATATTTTTGAATGAGGACAATTAATCTGTGAAGTCGGTTCAAAGGGACATTTATTTTCTGAATACATTTGAATGAGGACAGTTAATCTGTGAAGTCGGTTCGAAGGGACATTTATTTTCTGCATACATTCGAATGAGGACAGTTACTCTGTGAAGTCGGTTCAATGGGACATTTATTTCTTGAATAGATTTGAATGAGGACAATTAATCTGTGAAGTCGGTTCGAAGGGACATTTATTTTCTACTTCTTTTCAATGGGACAATTATAAAGAATGTGTTGCTGTATTCGGTAAACCACGTGAGGACAATTAAGGACAATTAAGTGTTGGATGGGACATTTTTGGGACATTTAGTATTGCGATACATGCTTTCGAAAAGTGATTTCCTGGACGCATTGAGCATATCAAAAATAAATTCTGGTCATTTCTCGTAAACCTGATGGGGGACAATTATGTCCCGGATGGGACATTTAGGGGACATTTATTATAGCAATAGATGACAGGAAAATTTGATGTTTTAGGCATTTTCAGTTGCGTTCAGTTCAACGATTGTTTTGAATAACACGCAAGTTGTGAAATTCGAATTAAAAATGTCATATGCATTGAAATGAAACTGGCCGTACCAAAGCATGTGCGTTGAAAGCGACAGGTAATGACCAGAGTAGTAGTTCAATGCCATTCTATGCTAGATTCTATGATATGCAAACCAAATGAAAACTTTTAAAATTATCCGTACCGAATTCTTGCATTCATTGATATGCAAATCAAATGAAAACTTTTAAAATTGTCCGTATCGAAATACCAGTAAATTAACCACTCCATCATGGTACAGAGAGCTTAGAATCATATTATGTTTTAAAACTTTTGAGCACCGCCATCTGTTGGTCGGTGACAGTGATGTAATAAATGATACGGAATTGAGGGAGATTCTTTTTGGGCGGAGGGATATGTCCCAAAGACAGCATATTAGAGAATTTTCATGGTCATTTTCAGATTTCCCAGGTCCGAATTAGTCGAGTTTGATATAAATATGGAATCTGTAGGGTTAGTAGTTTGGTTGCGACAAAATTTCTCAGTCAATTGACTCAGGCCACTAAGTACTAAAACATCATATATGTCGTTGCTCTGGGTCAGAAACCTTGTGTGTAATTGATCCATACATACATCACATTTTATCGAGTCGGTGTCGTTTGTCCAAATAAAATCCAACAGTCGGTTGTTTGTATTGAAATATTTATGGATTTGATGTAGTCCAAGTTCATGACACGAATCAACAATTGTGGTCTGCTTTTTACTGGTTGCATTTAGTGGGAATGCAATTTGTGGTTTGTCATCAGTCAGTCATAATAATTCTCTTAAGTTGAAGTCGCCAGAGATTATGATTGTATCATTTGCTTTGGCTGTAGTTGTAAATGATTTCATTGCATCCATATTTGCTTGGTAGACTGCCAACGGTGAGTCTGGTCTGATGTATGATTCTATTAAGAATAAATTAAAATCGCCAAAGTTCACCTGTACACAGATTTGTTCTGCACCAAATGTTTCACCATTTCCTATTACGTGAGAGTTTAATGATTCATGAACCGCAATCAGAACTCCCCCACCATTTTTCTTCTATTTTGATTGTTTACTCTCAGTAAGGCTCAACCTATCACATCTGCATACATTAAAATCGTCCGGGAATACATTTGATGATGGAATGGTGTCTAGGGGGTAGACACGAATTTTAGTAGAGGTAGTTTCATTTAAGTTTCATTTAGTTTCTTTTAGTTCCTTCTAGTTTTTCTAATATATGCGTTAAAAATGATAGTTTTTCTAATATTTCTAGTAAATCGTTCCATAAGCATTGTATTGCCAATGTGTTTCTTATGGCCAATTTCTTCCATATGAATTACATTGACAGTACATTCCTTATGGAAGGATTAACGGTACTTTTTGTAAACAAACTCCATAAGAAATGTCCATAAGAAATACATTGGTAATGTTATTCTTATGGAAGATGTATCACGCAGTTTTTTCTCTAATATTCTTCTAATAGCTTCTAGTAGGCTCTAGTTTTTCTAGTTTTTGCTAGTTTCTAATTCGTGTCTACCCCCCAGAATGGTGCCATCAGGGTTCGTTTCACATAACATGTATATCTTAAAAGATGAAATCAATATATTAGCAAAAAAATCTGGTAATTTGGTTCGAAGCCCATTAAAATTGTGGCAGTAAATTGTATCAACATTTTCTATTTTAGATGATGGTATTGCAGTTGTTGGTAAGGAACTCTCAGCTGTCGATTTTGTTGCTGGATTTGTCCGTATTTCATTCACCTGTTTCTTCAGAGATAATTTTTTTGATGAACATATCAATTATTATTATTAATTATTAATCACATACATTGAACAGCCCCTTGTCAAAATGTTGCATTTCTAATAGTATCTCATATTCAAGAACCTGGATTGCATCTGTGTTGTTGTTTATTGAATCTATTGGTGGTGAAAGTACGGTCCTTGTTGATACTGTTTGATTGGAAATGTGTGATTGCTCGTCTGGAAATATTGAGCACCGTACTGCGGCATGAAATGTTGTATGGGTGGCTGTTGAAATTGATTCAGATGTCAAAAAGGAGCCGCAAATGTTGTTGAGAACTGTATTGCCAGTGATCAGCTGGACCCAAATCATTTTGTTGGTATTTGTGGCTATACACACACAAGGTGTGATCTGTTTTTTTCGCAATCAATGAGTAGAGACCACAGTTATACGCAACTTGGCACTGGTTGCATAGAAAATGTGTACAGTACACGGGATTCATGGTACGATGTTCATTTCTTGCATTTATATGGAAAGGCCCGGCTAAATACATTTTTTCTGTATTCTGAACACAATTCTAGTTAACTTTTTTCAAATTCTATCTCCAACAATATTTTTAGTGGATAATTTAGTGACCAGACTCTGGTCATTATACAGCGTATTGGAAGTACGTGGCCAAGTACTTTTCATTTATGATGCATTAGAAATACGGTGAACTTCGGAACTAAACTTATTAATATCCAGATTCTGTTCGTGACATGTAATGAAATCTTATGAAATCTCATCCGATTTCTGAGTTTTTAACAATTTAAGCCATATTGGTCTAGCCGTTTCAGAGCAGTGATATGAATATATCTCAAGAAAGGAGTCTCACATGTAAAGGTTCAAAAGTGACGGACATTTCTTTGGATTTTTGGAAAAAAAATGACTTTGGGAAAATTTAGTGTGCCGAGTCCGTGAGGGCCCGCGGGGGGGACCCCCTACTTTCTTAAACTTCGTCGGATCAAAAAGTGATGTTGTTCAAAATATTCAAAGAAAAAAAATATACAAAAATAACAATTTTTCACCATTTTCCATACAAAAACAGCTTTTTTGTTTTAATTTTATTTCTTAGAATACAGCGCAAAGTTTTCATCACAATTATTTTGCTCAAATATTGCTAAAGAGAGAGAGAGAAAGAGAGATCGTTCAACGATAAAGTTTTAAATCGTTGGCCAATTTGAATCAATATTGATTGCATTTATGCAATCCCAAAATGATAAAAGTATGCATAAATCTAATTGATTTTTATCTGAAATCTTTAATTGCGATAAAAACGTGAAAATAACATCATATCCACGAAGGCAGACAAGGGTAACAAAACGGCGATTCTGGACAGGGACGACTATATACATCGGGTGGAACTGATGCTTCAATGTGATACTTTCAGTCTGGTGAAATTTGGAACGTGAAAAGTGAGTGAGTACATGCAGTTGCTACATTTGTGCTTGAACACTTGTTATTTTCGTTTTTTACCCCCCTGAGATGTGAAATTTAACCTACCCCCTCTGGTAAAAAATACCATTGAGCAAGTTAAGTGTGATAGTGTGATTAGTGAGCTATTACAATGATTATTTCTTCGAATCACAATTTCTTCGGCTATACGTGCGTTTGGATCATTATTTTCGCTTGTTCATCCATTCAACATTTTCACTGAGAATGGAATCTTGCCAAAGTACACATGAAAAAAATATTTATTTTGTTTATTTTGTGCGGCTGCATTCACTCGTTTGTGTTTGTTTCGGATTTCCAATGAATTTGTTGCATTTTTGATAGGGAAATTTCTTTTTTTGAACTTTCAGTCAAAAAACGGGAATTTTCACCTCAGAGCGCCGATTTTTGAGATTTGATGCAATAAAAGTACACGAAAAAGTGTACCAATTACACTCAAACTCCGCATAGCCCATAATTAGAGTACAAAAATAACTCTTATAAAGTTTGAAAACAATCGGACTATTATTACATGCACAGATCGGCAAAAAATTTGAATTGTCCCTCAAAATCGTTGATTTCCGACCTTGAAAATCCTGGGGATCAGTCGGCGCCACTAAACGTCTACTGATTGAGCTAAAAATTTGAAGGGATCATTTTTTTACCCAACCTCCATAGAAAATGCATCAGGCCAGGCTCTCGCTTCCAAGTGGTTAATTCCCGCCCGCCCTAGTGTACATGCAATTTTTTTGAGTTATTTGAGGTCCAAAAGTGGTCTAAGATGCCCTATGGACAAAATTTCCCACCCATCTCGATCACCAACATAGCAGTAAGGTTGACTTTTTTTACTCAGTTATAAATGTGTACAATTTGGAACAGCCGGCAGATCTTAAAAATTCTATTCGGTTCGCTCAGAATCAGGAGCTGTGCTTCTTCAACAAAAAAATCTAGGGGGTAAGTGCTCAATCGAGGCTCAAGGGGGGGGGGGGGGTAATCTGTGACCTATGTGACCTTGTCAGAAGGTATGATTTTTATACACAAATAATGGAAATCGGCAATAAATACGGCTATTCTAAATCTTGAACTCTCAAACGAAATGATATTTGCCTTCGGTTGATTTGAGGGAGTTGAAAAACAGTGAATTTGTTTGCAATAGTTTTGATCGGATACATATTCTGATTTGGTTTATGTTTTTGTTATTAGATGAAATGCATCAATATCACCCGCATACAAAATCAGCTGGGCCAATGCACTCAAAACATGAGATTATGAATTTGAAGCACATTTATGTAGCGGTTCGAGTCAATTTTTAGTCCCTTGTGAAAATAAAACGATTGAACAGACAGTCGTTTATCAAACGGCTAAATTGGGACAAAAAACGACTGGCAATCGATTGTAAACGATTGGCAATCGACTGTTAATCCAAAAGTACATAAAAATCGGTTTCAGACGTCTATTGTCCCTAATCAAACGACAATAGTCGTCTAACAGTCGACTGGCTGGCAATCGTTTTTTTTTTCACAAGGGGTGAAATATTTTTTTATCATGATGATCTTTTTGCAAGTGTATTGAACGAAAACAAGATTTCAAGGGGAAAAAATTGTTGACTCGGCGATGAATTTTCCGCTAACTGGAGGTAAATTTTCTGCTATTGGGAGGTCAAATTGTACTAGGATTTCAATGGCCGAAATTTGTTTCCGTTAAACGCAGGGATTCGGAAGTTTTACTGTATTTGATTTGCACACTCTCAACAATTTTTGTTTACTGTAATACTAAATTCAGAATTCAAAACTGACTTATCTGTATGTAGCTACAGATTAAAAGATAGCAGTTCAATACCAAAAATCGGATGACCATCGTTCTTTTAATCTGTAGCTACATACAGATAAGTCAGTTTTGAATGCTGAATTTAGTATTACAGTAAACAAAAAAAGTTAAGAGTGTAGTCAGGCATTTGGAAAAAACATTTCGTTTGGATGGCAATCAATGAAATGTGCCCTTTGCAATGGTAGAACACTTTTTATAAGCAAACTGAAATTGCTAATGTTGCTGCTCGTATTCCGTTCGTGCCAATTTCATCAGCAGCGACGGAACGTTCAAATAGCACGCTTGGTTGGATTTATAGCAAAAAATGAAACCAGCGCTCAAGATTATCTCCCATCAAACGAAGAAAGCCAATTCAATTCAAATGAGCATGAAATTGATGAAAGTGAAAGTGATGATATTTCAAGTGATAGCTCTGATAATTTGAGCGACTGAATGAGTTTTCATATTGAATAAAGTTGATTTCATTCAGAATTATTCTGTGTATTCTATTTGAAACGTGGAAAATTACAGCGGTGTTCTAATTTGCGAAAATAAGTACTCTGGTGGCTTCAATTTTATTATGACACTCAAAAAAATGATAAGAATGTTTCGGAAATTTATTGGAAATCTGTCGGAAATCTATCGGGAAAATATGAATTTTTCTACCCGACGAAATAAATTCTCAGTTTGGCACATCACTACTTTTGCCTGTGTTTAAGCGTCCTCATCGGTCCGCAAATATCTGTACGCACATTGAACAATTTCCAAAATTTGCTTAGTTCCCGAGTAGCACATCCCGGTTGTAATTCAGTTACTGTAACTGAAATACAACAGTTGAAATGTTTTAATTACAACTGTAATGTAACCAGTTTAGGCGCATTTTTTGTTACAATAGAATTGCATTTGGAAATAATCTATAACAAAGAGTCTCTTAAATTTTCGTATCATTTGACAGATTTACTTGACATGTGACAAATTCACTAATTATATAAGTATTTTATCGCCATCACAAACAAATGTAAGTATCGCTCTAGATGTTTAGAAAACAATTCTTGCACGGCTTTTTTCAAATGTTGCATTTTTTAATCTCAAATGCATCATTTGAAAAAAGCCGTGCCAATTTTTTTTTTATATATCTACAGCGATACTTAAATGACCATCTATTGGTTGGTGTTGGCGATATTGTACTTTGCTATATATTAAGTGCATTTGTCACACGTCAAGTACATCTGTCAAATGATACGAATGTTTGTTCCTTAACTGAAGAGATTCTTTCGCATATAAATTTGTTTTATTTCAGTTTCATTTCTAAAATTCACATTCTGTTTGTTATAAACATCGCAATTTGTGCAATTTGCGCATTTTTCGACCGAAAATCTTAAAACGAAAGGCATTTCATCGTCAAATATGGACAAGATACCTCTTGAAAATTCACGCACCCTCAAAAAAATGGAAATTGAAGACATTTTTGGAAACTCCTATTTCGTTGGTATAACATCGGACAAAAGTTTTCAATTACGTTCTGCAGTAGGCTCTTTCACATATTTTCACTAAAAAAACCCAAAATTATGTGTAAAAATATAAAAATTTTACATTTGTTTTTCTACTTGAAATCGTGAAAACGACGCAAAAATTTTATCAACGATAAAACATGGCGAATACCCGCCATTTTGTATGCGTTTTACCACGAAACATAAATGTAACATCTTATAACATATATAAAACAAACTGAATATGACTGGTTTTAATTATACTATATATTTGTTGTTTTAACGTAATTTTAATATGATTACAAATAAAGCTAACATTTTGCATGAGGCCATGTGCACTTGTTTTAGTTTTGTTATATATTTGTTGTTATTATGTTATTGTAACATGATTACAAATAAGGGTAACATGTTTAGTGAAGTCTCGTGCATTTGTTTTAATTGCAAAATATAAATATAATATATATATATATATATATATATATAACAAATATATGCGATATGCACTCGTTTTTATAATGTTACAAGAGAAATTGAAATTAAGAAACCACTAAGTTAAATCAGCTATTTATTTTAATTTCTGTCTTAAATGGCTTTCTATAGTTAAATTCAAGTAAAATATAAATACAGGAGCTTTTGGTTTCATTGCAGGATGAATCAACTTCATTGTAACATTATAGCAACAAGTTCCTATTTTACTCTGATTTGTTTTAATTTGAATAAATGTTTACATATTTTGTTATAAATAAAGGGTTTTTCAATAAGAGCGCTACAAAAGTTTTTTTTAAATAAAACAAAAACGGTTTTGGATATCAATGAAATTCTTTATTCCTGTGAAAGTACATTCGATGCCATTATGTATGGAACTCGATTTCTTTTGCATGGCCACCACGGGCACGCTTGCAGAAGTCCAGACGCTGAACCCAATTTTCGACGGTTTTCAAGCATAAATCGGCCGATACTGCTGCAATTTCACGTTCGATATTCGTACGAAGTTCATCAATCGTCGCTGCCTTATTGGCATAGACCATAGATTTGACGTAGCCCCACAGGAAATATTCTAACGGCGTCAAATCGCACGACCGAGGCGGCCAATTGACTGGGCCATTTCGTGAGATAACACGTTCACCAAACTTGGTTTTCAATAAATCGATTGTGACATTCGTTGTGTGGCTTGTGGCACCGTCCTGTTGAAACCACATATTGTCCAAGTCCATATCATCCAATTTGGGCCAAAAATATTCGGTTATCATTGAGCGGTAGCGATTCCCATTCACAGTAACGTGCCGGTCTTGATCATCACGGAAGAAGTACGGCCCAATGACGCCGCCGGCCCATAAACCGCACCAAACCGTAATTTTTTCGGGATGCAATGGTGATTCATGGAGTACGTGTGGATTGCTGCCTGACCAATAACGCATATTTTGCTTATTGACGAAGCCATTCAGCCAGAAATGAGCCTCATCGATGAAAATCCGGATCATTTTCAAGTTGTTGCTCAGCCCAATTCACGAACATACGACGTTTCTGGTGGTCAAGCGGCTTCAGTTCTTGTGTCAATTTGATCTTGTAAGGATGTAGGCCAAGATCTTTTCGCAAAATTCGCCACAACGACGTCACAGAAATGCCCAACGTGTGAGAGACTGATTTGGGTCTTCCTCAATTGATGCGCTAGCGGCAGCAATATTCTCGACACTACGGGCACTTTTTTATCTCACTGGCACGGGAACATTTTGTACTGTGCCTGTGGATTCAAATTTTTCCACTAGATGTTCAATTGTTGATCTGGCAGGACGATTATGACGACCATAAATGGGACGTAGCGCTCTTAAAGTTTAGGCCACTGACTCCGAATTTCGGTAGTAAATTTTTATAATTTCGACTCGTTGTTGGATCGTATATCTTTCCATGATGAAATGGCAAACCTTACTGAAGAGAAATGTCAAGAGAGCGGGAAAAAATATTGCGTCGTTTGCTGTCCCTTTCGGTCTACTTTTGTAGCGTCCCTATTGAAAAACCCTTTACATTATTGCAACTTTTCACAAACAAGTTTGTTATATTAACATATTTAGGGGAATGTCGGGATATGCTGCGTTCTCTACGACGCGAACGCAATGATTAGGTTGTGTGTTTTCATTATGTGGATCTTAGTGAATTATCAGTTCAGTTTGTGTGTGTGCGTCGATACTGTGCATACCAATCTATTACGTTCGCGTCGTAGCGAACGCAGCAGATCGATATGCAAGCATATTATGCCGAGTATACGATATGCTTGCTGCTAAGCTATACTTTTGCGAACGCTTGAATATCAAGCACTTCCTTGTCGATTTTGATGATATATCTACGGATACTGGATTTTGGAATACTGTGTTCTCTTTCGATGGCTCCGAGTGTTTTCTTTTCGAGCTTGACTTTTTTGATTGCCTTGAGTAGAGTGTCATAATCCGTAATACCACGATCGGTTTTCCGTTTGTTTGAAGATGGCATGGTTGAAGTTTATCTAAAAGCACCGCAAAGTTCAATTAAATGCAAAATAAACACTTTAAAATGGTTTCAATGACGATTCTCGATCATACTCAAAGCGACTTCATACTTGCAATGCCAACTCACCCTGCATCATCGTGCCAACTCACCCAAAATGACGCCATTTTGGAGTGACTTCAAAAAAAAAAATTCTATTCAACATTCGTTCTGAAATCGCTTTGTATGATCAAATATAAGTCAACTAGCTAATTCCCGGTGCGCTTCGCTACACCCATAAAAAAAATTAAGAAAACATAATGAAAACTCCTAGCATTGGTGTTAAGATATTTTAAGAAACTACTGCAAGTAATGTGGTACATCTGAATAGAGAAATGTTCTTGCAAATTCATCACTTTCGCACAATTTAAAGAATGCAGTCAATGTTGTTTCTGGTGGTTGTGCAGCTCTCTGCAGTAAATTTCGATCCGTGAAATAAACACGTTGACCATTTTTGAGATGAACTGCCAAATGTACAACTGCTGGATATCGCTCATGAATTGGAAATGAAAAAATTCTGTTTGTGCCGATGTAGCGGCCCATTTGGTATTGTGCAATGTCATCGTTTGTGTTGGCATCAGCTACTCCAAATACAGCCATATCACTGCCTTTGTTGGAGGGTAATGGCCGAAAATGCGACAGACTTTATAACAACATCCTCTGCATTCAATGCCTCTTTTTCTTTCTCAATAAAGTAACTCTCATAAGCGTATGGTCTGTGACATTGATTCACACTTCTTATCAATTTGACACTGTGGTCAATGATTTACGTCCAACACATGATCGGCAAACGCAGATTGCCTATGTTTACCGTTTTTAGCGCAAGCGCAATGCTCTTTGTATCGCGTCGATAAACTGCGTTTTGTTTGACCTATGTATCGTCTCCTGCAAACACCACATTCAATTACATAGATTCCCGATTTTTGTCCATGTTGAAACTTCATTTTGCGCTAATTTATCCGAATTTTTGTACTTTTGGGACATTTGGGATATTTGGGACATTCGAGATATTTAGGACATTTGGGATATTTGGGACATTTGGGACAATTACGATATTTGGGACATTCGAGATATTTAAGACATTTGAGACATTTGGGATATTTGGGACATTTGGGACATCCGAGATATTTGGGACATTTGGGATATTTAGGACATTTGATCTGGCCAATCCTGAAAATCCACCAAAACCCACTTGCAGAACTGAGAGCAGTTGTGGTCAATCCTTGGGTCCACCAAAACCCACTTTTTTTTCTTACTTTCTCAACGTAGTTGAATGAATAGCACAACAAAGAACATACCACGCCATGCGTTTCGTGTATTTGTTGTTGAATTTTTGCATTTGTATGGAACTGGAAGGGGTGATCTTTGAAGTGGCATATCTCGGGAACGACTCGACTTTTTTTTCTTGGTTTGGATCGGATCAGCTGTTCTCGAGGAGTACGCGAACGTCACGGATTTACATTGATTTTTAAATATATAGATTACGAAACATATCACTCATACTCACGTTTAAATACCCATGGAAAATATATTTTTTTTCACTCTTGGAAAATTTGTGTAAAAACTTTTTTTAATTTTTTTGCGATGATGTTCAGCACAACTATAAGCAATGCGTCTATTCACTTCGGTGTTACGCACAAAATTAGCTAATAATAAAAGATTTTGACCAGTGATGGGATTGGATTGACCAACGCGTACCATAGACATTCTATATACCACGGAACTGTATATACCAGTCAATGTACAGCGTCAACCGCATGCGTCAGCGGCAATTTAATATACAGCTTTGTCGCATCCCGCTTACTCCGTTGAGCTTGCAGCGCATGTTATTGACGCTGTAAATTGTCAATGGTCTACTATGGTATATACTGTGTCGGTATAAAATACAGTCAAGTTCTCAACACTGATTTTGACAGTAGTCAGTTTGGGGTTACCACTGCAGGATTTTTTTTTATTAGGTTTGCCAACTCACCCGACAGTACCGTATAACTGTTATGTAACACTTTATCTTCGATTTCAGAGTACCAAATTATAACTAATGTAACTTGTGCGAAATAAATACAACTTTTGTGCTACCATTCGAGTGAAGTAGTTACAATTAATTCTTAAAAACCAATATGCAACTGATTTACAACTGAGGTGTTATAATAAGACAATCGAAACTGAATTACAACTGTAATATAATCAAAAACTAGTTACAATTCATATTTTGTGCTACTCGGGTTATCTTTGGTTTCGATTTATTGAAAGATTTTCTCGTCATTTTTGATTCAATGCATACTTTGCATTCCAATTTGCAATTGCAATTCTTCAGATTGATCCCAGTGACCATATTTTCGTTGATCATTTTTTTAGCGATTGAATGTTTTTATGCCCAAAAATGCGAAGTAATTCATGTATACAGGTTTGCTTGCAGCTGATTCCATTCATTCCGTAGACTCTGTTCATTTCAATGTTGCCAAGTTCATTCTTCAATCTCGCAGTTGTTAAGATTTCTCCATTTTTAATTAACAAGCTGACATTTTCATAGTGAAAAATTGACATCGAGGCCTTGTTGATTCAACTTGCGAATTGATAAAAATGTCCCATTGATTTCAGGTACATATAGCATATCTGCCAATTTGAACAACAAAAACATGCAATGAAATAGTGTTCAATGGTAATGCATGTAGAAATGAGCAACAAATAAGTGACAAATTTAATCAATTCTTCATAGACAGCATAATCGAAATCAACGACCAAATTCCGAAAGCTTCAAACACACATAAACAAACGAATTATCAAGTGAAATCGAAATTTAATTTTAACATGATTGATGTTGAATCGGCGACAAAATTTGCGAAACAACTGACAAAAAAAATGGACAAATCTGAACTGCTAAATACAAATGTTTGGTACGATGCATTCGAATATATTGGCTTCTTCGTAACACAGCTCATAAATGAATCGTTAGCGACTGGTGTACTTCCAAATGAATGGAAAATATCGACAGTACACCCAATTCCGAAGATCACAAACACCAAATTGGCAAATGAATTCAGACCAATCAACACAATGCCAGCAGATGAAAAGCTTATTGAATTGATTGTAAAAACGCAGTTAGCTGAATACATCGAAGAAAATAAGCTATTAAACAAACACCAATCAGCGTTTAGAAAGGGCCACTCTTGCGAAACAACGTTAAACAGTGCAATAAACTATTGGGCTCAATCAATCGAGGAGGGCTATTTCGTTGTTGTCGTGTTCCTGGACTTGAAAAGAGCATTTGAAACTGTAGACAGAGGACGAATGATCATGAAACTACAACAATTTGGAATTAATGAGAACGAATTAAAATGGTTTGAAAATTATTTACATAATAGAAAACAAATAACTAAATTTAACAACAAACGATCGACTGAAAAATATGTACCGATAGGACTGCCACAAGGCACAGCTCTGAGTGTCCTTTTATTTATTTTATATATCAATGACATTGTCTCAGTCACTCAACTTGCTAAAATAATGATGTTCGCTGATGACACTACAATTACAATTAGGGCAAAAACGATTGAAGAGTCAATTGAACAGATGAATGTTGAACTAAACAAAATATACGAGTGGCTAAATATTAACAAGCTTAAGCTAAATATTGATAAAACGAAATACATGATTATGTCAAACAAAAATGTGATAACCAACAATTGTGATGTAAAAATAGGAGGAAATATCATTGAAAAAGTCAATAAATTTAAATACTTAGGAGTAGTGATAAATGATAGACTGAGAATTGATGACCAAATAATAAAATGCATTGCAAAAGCAGCATCAAAAGTAAATATGCTAAAAAGAATGTCAAACAAGCTAACTTATGAAACTAGGAAAATTATCTATTCCACAATAATACAGCCCAATTTTGATTATTGTTCGACCTTATACCTAAATGCCACTAAAGACCAAGTTGAGAGTATGCAAAAAATACAAAATAGGGGAATGAGAACGATATTGAAATGTGATTATTTGACACCTAGAAAATTTATGCTTGAAAGTCTGGGCTGGCTAAGTATTTCACAAAGAATTAAATTCAACACACTTGTGATGGTATACAAAATCAAAAACAAGATGGTACCTGAATATTTAACGGATGAGATTAATTATATTTTTAACGTTAGTAACAGGACACTGAGAAATGCAAACGACTTTAGATTACCGAATTATAAAAAAGAAATAACAAGAAATAGCATCTTTTATGAGGGCATAAAAATGTACAATGAGCTACCAAATCAAATTAAAAATTGCCAAAGCATCTACAAATTTAAAATTGAATGTAAAAGACATCTAATCGAAACCAATTCTAGAAGCTAAGAATATTAATGTATTGTAAACAAAAATCAAGAGCTAGCGCTAAAATAAATAAATAAATAAATAAAATAAATAAATTTGATCGAGTGTTCTTTGTCTTTTTCATTCCTGAATTGAATATTGCTTTTGCCTTTCCCAATAATATCGACTTTCACTCCATTTGCTACTATCACCTTTTTGTTATTAATCGGTGAAATTTAATTAAATAATTCCCCTTTTTCCGTGACATGACTCCTTGCTCCTGAGTCTAATGTTCCGTCATTTATTGTTTTTGTCTTCACACCGAATAAAACTTCTTCATTTATCGTAAGTAATTCATCGTCTTTATATTCTTTAATTGAATTAGTTTGATTTTTGTTCTTGCCTTAGAAGTATCTGCAGTCCCGCATTATGTGATTAGACTTTTTACAGTAATAACAGAAGACGTTGGCCGGCATCGATGGTTCGCCTGTGCTCGATGCGCCCCTGTTGAAATTCTGTCTGTTTTCGCCAATTGTCAAAACTTTCTCCTCTAGATCGCTCAGATATTGTTTCCGTCTTTTAGTTTTTTTATTGACCATGTCAATGATTTGAAAGAAAAATTCCAATTGTTTCCTGAAGACAAAACACCAACAATCCAACAAATTTACTATTTGGTACGAAAACATAAAAATGAGGAAGCTCCACCGATTGTGTCGATCGGGGGATTGAATGAATGGTGTGAGATCCATTCAGCTATTCCTTCACATGAAGACAAGGCATATGTTCTTCAATACGAAACATCGAGTGAGAATCAAGGAAAGTTTTTCCGATTTGTGAAAAATCAATTGTGAGACAATTGTTTCGTTAACAACAAGTTAGCATCTTCAGTCGCGTGTATCAACTAAATGCAAATTACATGAATGTGCTATGCTACGGAAAGATAAAGACGTCACAAAAGAAAAAACACCAAAATAAATTTGAACCAATACAATGAAATAAGAAAGTGTTTGACACTAATGTTACAATATTTACAAGTATTAAGAGAGTGTTTCAACACAACAAAATCAAAATCATGTAGAGGGTATTTTTTACTTATTTTAGCAAACTAAATAAAGTTGAAAAATGCGGACCAATGTCGCGATTTAAATTATTAGAATTTAAATAAAGGGTGACACAAAAACCCTCCCAAAAAAGTACAAAAACCTCCCCAAGAAATACAAAATTCTCCCCAAAGAACACTCATCCCTTGAGATAGATTTTTTGCCACGTCAAGATCTACAACTTTACTGCAGACAGTGAAATTAGTTTCCCAACAATTTACGAGATATTGCTGTGTGTATGAGTCACATATTTAAAAAAATTGTCTTCTGACATTTTTGAGACGCAATTTTTCTGCCTTAATGTACGAATAGATAGGTGGGACTAAGGGCTACATTTTTGCTGAAGAATGTAATTGAAATTTCTTAGCCGTTTTACGTGAAAAGGGTGAAAATCGTTAAAAATCGTGAAAAATCGATCCCATGTTGGTTTTTTTTCGAAAATTACATCAAAAACTGGTTTTGGAAGTGCTGAAATGAAAACTGATATAAAAGCGGTTTGAGACAGGCTATCAATTGGAACATTTTTATGACGTGTTTTTTGCAATTTGAGTTTGAAATTTCAATTTAAAAAAAATGTTCGACGACTACCCCTCTCTTGTCATTTTTTTATACCTTTCAAACGATATGCATATGTTTCAGATCAGTCGAGTGGTTCCAGAGATATGCTTTTTCGAAAAATGCCATTTCACGATTTCGGACAAAATCCAAAAAATGGACTATACTCTCCCAGATAGCTGACAATTTTGCGATCTCATTATTTCGACATTCGAGTGATATGTTTAAAGAACATACTATCACGTTGGACTGTCACTGAGTCTCAGTGGAAATGAGACTTCAAATTACATAGAATCGAAGTGACAGTCCAAAAATGATATGACTTTGAAACACTGTTCTTTTCAGCCAAATCGGAGACATGACTTGCAATTTTTGTCCGACTTGGTGTGGAATTGCTGATTAATCTCACTCATTTACCTAGGACCATTGACCAACATCGCATTAGCCATCAAAACACATAAACAAATACATGTGTAACGCAACTCCAGCTGTCACTGAATATTGGTGTATTAGGCGCGTCTACACTCATAATCGTTGCGGCGACACCAGTTTGAGTGTGAATGAGACATTTACTCCCGATTTTTACTTATGCGTTGTGTATATTGCGACTGTCAAAAGACAGTCAAGTCAGTTAAGTTGCGTACACATACTCTGTGGATGTTGTTTGAGTAAATGTGTGAATATGCACTCAAACTAGTGTAGCCGCATCGATTATGAGTGTAAGCGCAACTAATACACCAATAGTCAGTGACAGTTGGAGTTGAGTTACACATGTATTTGTTTGTGTGAACATTCCCAAAAATCCAAAAAAAATATCAAACAACCAATTGAAAATTAGAAAATCTAATAACTTTTTTTCCGGCCGAAGTCTTAATTTTTTTGTAATAAGATTAATCATAACACACAGAAATAAAAACGAGTTTTATTCATTCCATTTGAGATTTTCGATATTCCAGTGTGATTTTCTTACATTACAACATTTTTTTATTTTTATTTTTTTGGGGAGAGTTTGGTATTTCTTGGGGTGGATTTTGTATTTTTTGGTGAGGATTTTCGTACTTATTTGGGAGGGCTTTTGTATTTTTTTTACCGCAATTTTTGTATTTTCCGTGATTTTTTTTAAATATTTTGTCACATTTTTGGGGAAATTTTTGTATTTTTTGGGAAGATTTTTGTATTTTTTGGGAAGATTTTTGTATTTTTTGGGGAGAATTTTGTATTTTTTGGGGAGGTTTTTGTACTTTTTTGGGAGGGTTTTTGTTTTATCCTTAAATAACCCAAGTAACAATTCCCTACTGTATAACATACGGTACTGCCATAGTCAGATTTGGGGTGAAATTCAACCATTATATCACCCACTTTACCGTCGAATTCGGATGGGGTCGACGAGTTTGTCCGATGTAACGACGGCTGCACACTGAACAATTTGCGATGTAAACCCGGCTTATCAATATCATTGCGTTTGTCTTTGGTGGAATGCAGTAGAGATTTTAGCTTTGTTTTGCTCTTTGGAGCCAAAGCAATATTCTCACGTTTGGCAGGGTTTTCCATTTTTAGTAATCGGAACGGCTGACCGATGTCATATCATGTCAGGGTATCGATCTTTTCAAAATTCCATCTTTATGATCGCAATGTGTGTGTGCATGTCGATTCGATTCTATTTTTTTAAATCTATTTTTGAAAAGATACTACCTTTCTCCTTAGATCCTAGACCTACCTAATGATCTCCCAAGATAGTACTTCCGAAAAACCTCCCACAATGTTTGTTATGTAGGACACGAATGTATGTCAAAATTTGATCTGTATAAGGGAATTATGTGCGTACACAACTTCAAAGCGATCTAGATTACATTTAGTTTATTTGTTCAAGAATTGTTTCATTTAATTCAATTGTTCATTCCCTTATTCTGTGTGTATATATCAGATACGTGGCATGGGTTATGCTTAATTGGTTTATTCATAGAAAATGTCACTGGATATTCTTAGGAATATCGGGCATTGTAGCCTTAGGTGATACGTGTGAGAACTGTGTGAATAATCAATTAAAAATGCCCATGTCACGTATATATTGTTCTTAAACTTCTTTTATATACGATACTTGTACAATGCACTGTTAAATCATCGAGTTGTATATTCAGTTTCTTGTAAATTCATGTAAAGTAAATATATCAAAATTATCTTTCCCTAGGCATGGACTTGTTATGGATTTATTATTAAATTAAATTTCGTTGCGGCCGATTTGTTCAAATTACACACCTGTTGTATCCGTCGAACTGTGATTATGGATTTGTGGCACAGCTAAATTGCAATCACGGGTGATTCGATGGTAAACTTCTGTAGAAACGTGTTGGATCAGCTTACTCCACTTGGGCCAATAAATTTGATGTTCTGGAGACGATTTCTCTAGCTCATACGATGTTCACAGTGGTTTGTCTTGTATTATGTCCCTGATGGATCTGTGATTCGATGTCAGTGGCTCGAATAAAGGTGATTTGTCAGGCAAATTATCTCTGGCCGGTTTCAAAATCGTCTGCGGGTTAGCTTCGTCCCCTGGGTGGGTTAGCTTCGCCCCCTGGGTGGGTTAGCTTCGTCCCCTGGGTGGGTTAGCTTCGTCCCCTGGGTGGGCCGCGTAAGCCTATAAATCATTTCACTTTAGTTTACCGATCGAACTTGATGTCCAATACACTTACGGTTGTATCACGAAAGCTCTGTTCACTGTAATTGAGGTTATGTTGTCACGTGTCTCAATTGGTGTGGCACAACTTGTTCGATCTGTCGAAATCGGTCGTGTATTTTGCTAAATTCTTTCCTTTTCCTTGCTGTGTTCTGTAGAATAATCATTTAATTTGTAAAATTCCATTTTCTTGCGACTGTCGACCGATTCGCTGACTTACCACTTGTTGCACGTGTCTGTAATGCTATGCACAATTATCGTTCCATACATGTGCATTTGACCTGTTGCCAACGATTTGAATTAATTGTAAGAAAAAAATGCGCCGATACGTTTCAGATTCTCCGTATTATTGTTATTATCCGCTGGTTTTCTGTATTTTCCAACAATTTCCCATCAATTCGTTCTGTTTGTTCGATTCCAATTGAATGTTGTCATACGAGCTGAATGTTATATCGAAATGATAGTCTATTTAGCCTTTTTCTCACTATTTCAGCCGATCTGTGCTCACAATTTAATCGTACTTACTGTTCTGTATTTTTCTGTAAATTATTTCGTCTCTTTTTCACGGATTTATTGGTTTTATCTGGCGTCTATGGTTTTCAATTGGTCTAGTCACGTCCACACTCTGTGCTGTTCAATGACAAAAAGAACTGTTCATACCGGTGTGACGTTGTCGGCCATGTTGGCTTTACAAGCCTTCTTTTAGTACATGTGACCGTCTCCATTTCAGCCCGAAAAAACCATCCGTAGATAACGTTTGTGTTTTTTTATATCTATTCGATTTGTCCATAATGTGTGCATTGGTGAATTTAAATATTTTATTTATTTTATTTATATTAGTAACTTTTTTTATTTAACCAATTTCTTTGTTGTTGCCATGCGATCTGTCCACTAAAAATATGCCATGCAATGTCTATCTCAGTTTTATTGTCTATCTAATTTAGTATTGCTTTATTTCTTGTTTTGTTCCGATCGCTCTGGAATTGTTGTGTTGTCATAAAAACCAATATCAATTCACCCCCCTCTAACTTTTTTTTAGGAGGACAGCTCAACCGTCCCGTTGATCGGCTGTTCTCCGTCCCCAACTTCCGTTGAGACAGCTCAACCGTCCAGACCTCTTACATATACATGTTCATGTATAGCCCTTATGGTAATGTGTCAAAATAACAAATCTTGATATGTGTCAGTAGGTCAACCGGTCGTTGATCTTTTGACTCAGTTTGAAACATCTCACAATATAATGTATAGAGATCAATTTGGAGATTGCTTGAATTTGAATGAAAAAAATTTTTTGTTTTATTTTAGTCATTCGACACTTGAATTTCATTTCTTTTCCTTTTTTTTTTCTATTCCTTCCTGAATCATTTTGACACACGCAAGTATGTTCATACATGTACAATGTAATTGAAAATATGTTCCCAAGTAAAGTGTCAAAAGCTTTTCAGATTTGGCTGTTGCGTTCAATGGAATTGCCAGGCGTTTTGTTCTGGTGGACGTTTTTTGTGTCACTTGGGTATTTGCTTTCTCTCTACGAATGTAATTATTGTATGAAAATTTCCCCGATCGGTCGTGTCACTTCTTCTGCACAACCAAAAGCTTGTTTGATCTGTATTATTGAATTTTAAATGTGTTGAAATTGTTGCCATTTGTCTTCACATTGACCTGTCTTATACTAAAGTGTACCGTGGTCCCATGTAAAAATTTACTATTTCCTGGATACTAATATGTTTATGTGTTTTTCTGTTTTTTTTTTTTTTTTTTTTTGTGCTGTGATGAACCATCACTGTGGATGAAAATCCGAGATTGTTTTGGTTTTGTGATGAACCATCACTGTGGATGAAAATCCGAGATTGTTTTGGTTTTGTGATGAACCATCACTGTGGATGAAAATCCGAATTGTTTTGTTGTCATCGCTTTCGCGGTTTGCCGTGTTCCAATGCAACTCAACTGTGTTGTGATTTGCAAGAGAAAATTTCATCGCCTGAGGCGGTTAACTTTTTAGTTTCAACTCATTACGGAGATTTTATTGGCTTTTGTCATCATCGCTTTCGCGGTAGGCCGTGTTTCATATGATTGTAGCGGGTACTTCATAAGAAAAAGCTATCATCGCCTGAGGCGGTTGCATTCGTAGTTTCAACTCATTGCGGAGGTTTTATTGACTTTTGTCATCATCGCTTTCGCGGTAGGCCGTGTTTCATATGATTGTAGCGGGTACTTCATAAGAAAAAGCTATCATCGCCTGAGGCGGTTGCATTCGTAGTTTCAACTCATTGCGGAGGTTTTATTGACTTTTGTCATCATCGCTTTCGCGGTAGGCCGTGTTTCATATGAGTGTAGCGGGTACTTCATAAGAAAAAGCTATCATCGCCTGAGGCGGTTGCATTCGTAGTTTCAACTCATTGCGGAGGTTTTATTGACTTTTGTCATCATCGCTTTCGCGGTAGGCCGTGTTTCATATGATTGTAGCGGGTACTTCATAAGAAAAAGCTATCATCGCCTGAGGCGGTTGCATTCGTAGTTTCAACTCATTGCGGAGGTTTTATTGACTTTTGTCATCATCGCTTTCGCGGTAGGCCGTGTTTCATATGATTGTAGCGGGTACTTCATAAGAAAAAGCTATCATCGCCTGAGGCGGTTGCATTCGTAGTTTCAACTCATTGCGGAGGTTTTATTGACTTTTGTCATCATCGCTTTCGCGGTAGGCCGTGTTTCATATGAGTGTAGCGGGTACTTCATAAGAAAAAGCTATCATCGCCTGAGGCGGTTGCATTCGTAGTTTCAACTCATTGCGGAGGTTTTATTGACTTTTGTCATCATCGCTTTCGCGGTAGGCCGTGTTTCATATGAGTGTAGCGGGTACTTCATAAGAAAAAGCTATCATCGCCTGAGGCGGTTGCATTCGTAGTTTCAACTCATTGCGGAGGTTTTATTGACTTTTGTCATCATCGCTTTCGCGGTAGGCCGTGTTTCATATGAGTGTAGCGGGTACTTCATAAGAAAAAGCTATCATCGCCTGAGGCGGTTGCATTCGTAGTTTCAACTCATTGCGGAGGTTTTATTGACTTTTGTCATCATCGCTTTCGCGGTAGGCCGTGTTTCATATGAGTGTAGCGGGTACTTCATAAGAAAAAGCTATCATCGCCTGAGGCGGTTGCATTCGTAGTTTCAACTCATTGCGGAGGTTTTATTGACTTTTGTCATCATCGCTTTCGCGGTAGGCCGTGTTTCATATGAGTGTAGCGGGTACTTCATAAGAAAAAGCTATCATCGCCTGAGGCGGTTGCATTCGTAGTTTCAACTCATTGCGGAGGTTTTATTGACTTTTGTCATCATCGCTTTCGCGGTAGGCCGTGTTTCATATGAGTGTAGCGGGTACTTCATAAGAAAAAGCTATCATCGCCTGAGGCGGTTGCATTCGTAGTTTCAACTCATTGCGGAGGTTTTATTGACTTTTGTCATCATCGCTTTCGCGGTAGGCCGTGTTTCATATGAGTGTAGCGGGTACTTCATAAGAAAAAGCTATCATCGCCTGAGGCGGTTGCATTCGTAGTTTCAACTCATTGCGGAGGTTTTATTGACTTTTGTCATCATCGCTTTCGCGGTAGGCCGTGTTTCATATGAGTGTAGCGGGTACTTCATAAGAAAAAGCTATCATCGCCTGAGGCGGTTGCATTCGTAGTTTCAACTCATTGCGGAGGTTTTATTGACTTTTGTCATCATCGCTTTCGCGGTAGGCCGTGTTTCATATGAGTGTAGCGGGTACTTCATAAGAAAAAGCTATCATCGCCTGAGGCGGTTGCATTCGTAGTTTCAACTCATTGCGGAGGTTTTATTGACTTTTGTCATCATCGCTTTCGCGGTAGGCCGTGTTTCATATGATTGTAGCGGGTACTTCATAAGAAAAAGCTATCATCGCCTGAGGCGGTTGCATTCGTAGTTTCAACTCATTGCGGAGGTTTTATTGACTTTTGTCATCATCGCTTTCGCGGTAGGCCGTGTTTCATATGAGTGTAGCGGGTACTTCATAAGAAAAAGCTATCATCGCCTGAGGCGGTTGCATTCGTAGTTTCAACTCATTGCGGAGGTTTTATTGACTTTTGTCATCATCGCTTTCGCGGTAGGCCGTGTTTCATATGAGTGTAGCGGGTACTTCATAAGAAAAAGCTATCATCGCCTGAGGCGGTTGCATTCGTAGTTTCAACTCATTGCGGAGGTTTTATTGACTTTTGTCATCATCGCTTTCGCGGTAGGCCGTGTTTCATATGATTGTAGCGGGTACTTCATAAGAAAAAGCTATCATCGCCTGAGGCGGTTGCATTCGTAGTTTCAACTCATTGCGGAGGTTTTATTGACTTTTGTCATCATCGCTTTCGCGGTAGGCCGTGTTTCATATGATTGTAGCGGGTACTTCATAAGAAAAAGCTATCATCGCCTGAGGCGGTTGCATTCGTAGTTTCAACTCATTGCGGAGGTTTTATTGACTTTTGTCATCATCGCTTTCGCGGTAGGCCGTGTTTCATATGATTGTAGCGGGTACTTCATAAGAAAAAGCTATCATCGCCTGAGGCGGTTGCATTCGTAGTTTCAACTCATTGCGGAGGTTTTATTGACTTTTGTCATCATCGCTTTCGCGGTAGGCCGTGTTTCATATGAGTGTAGCGGGTACTTCATAAGAAAAAGCTATCATCGCCTGAGGCGGTTGCATTCGTAGTTTCAACTCATTGCGGAGGTTTTATTGACTTTTGTCATCATCGCTTTCGCGGTAGGCCGTGTTTCATATGAGTGTAGCGGGTACTTCATAAGAAAAAGCTATCATCGCCTGAGGCGGTTGCATTCGTAGTTTCAACTCATTGCGGAGGTTTTATTGACTTTTGTCATCATCGCTTTCGCGGTAGGCCGTGTTTCATATGATTGTAGCGGGTACTTCATAAGAAAAAGCTATCATCGCCTGAGGCGGTTGCATTCGTAGTTTCAACTCATTGCGGAGGTTTTATTGACTTTTGTCATCATCGCTTTCGCGGTAGGCCGTGTTTCATATGAGTGTAGCGGGTACTTCATAAGAAAAAGCTATCATCGCCTGAGGCGGTTGCATTCGTAGTTTCAACTCATTGCGGAGGTTTTATTGACTTTTGTCATCATCGCTTTCGCGGTAGGCCGTGTTTCATATGAGTGTAGCGGGTACTTCATAAGAAAAAGCTATCATCGCCTGAGGCGGTTGCATTCGTAGTTTCAACTCATTGCGGAGGTTTTATTGACTTTTGTCATCATCGCTTTCGCGGTAGGCCGTGTTTCATATGAGTGTAGCGGGTACTTCATAAGAAAAAGCTATCATCGCCTGAGGCGGTTGCATTCGTAGTTTCAACTCATTGCGGAGGTTTTATTGACTTTTGTCATCATCGCTTTCGCGGTAGGCCGTGTTTCATATGATTGTAGCGGGTACTTCATAAGAAAAAGCTATCATCGCCTGAGGCGGTTGCATTCGTAGTTTCAACTCATTGCGGAGGTTTTATTGACTTTTGTCATCATCGCTTTCGCGGTAGGCCGTGTTTCATATGAGTGTAGCGGGTACTTCATAAGAAAAAGCTATCATCGCCTGAGGCGGTTGCATTCGTAGTTTCAACTCATTGCGGAGGTTTTATTGACTTTTGTCATCATCGCTTTCGCGGTAGGCCGTGTTTCATATGAGTGTAGCGGGTACTTCATAAGAAAAAGCTATCATCGCCTGAGGCGGTTGCATTCGTAGTTTCAACTCATTGCGGAGGTTTTATTGACTTTTGTCATCATCGCTTTCGCGGTAGGCCGTGTTTCATATGAGTGTAGCGGGTACTTCATAAGAAAAAGCTATCATCGCCTGAGGCGGTTGCATTCGTAGTTTCAACTCATTGCGGAGGTTTTATTGACTTTTGTCATCATCGCTTTCGCGGTAGGCCGTGTTTCATATGAGTGTAGCGGGTACTTCATAAGAAAAAGCTATCATCGCCTGAGGCGGTTGCATTCGTAGTTTCAACTCATTGCGGAGGTTTTATTGACTTTTGTCATCATCGCTTTCGCGGTAGGCCGTGTTTCATATGAGTGTAGCGGGTACTTCATAAGAAAAAGCTATCATCGCCTGAGGCGGTTGCATTCGTAGTTTCAACTCATTGCGGAGGTTTTATTGACTTTTGTCATCATCGCTTTCGCGGTAGGCCGTGTTTCATATGAGTGTAGCGGGTACTTCATAAGAAAAAGCTATCATCGCCTGAGGCGGTTGCATTCGTAGTTTCAACTCATTGCGGAGGTTTTATTG
Organism: Aphidoletes aphidimyza; assembly: GCA_030463065.1. Taxonomy (NCBI): domain Eukaryota; kingdom Metazoa; phylum Arthropoda; class Insecta; order Diptera; family Cecidomyiidae; genus Aphidoletes; species Aphidoletes aphidimyza. The sequence continues at coordinate 23,465,080 of CM059997.1, read as the reverse complement.
ACTTTTGTCATCATCGCTTTCGCGGTAGGCCGTGTTTCATATGAGTGTAGCGGGTACTTCATAAGAAAAAGCTATCATCGCCTGAGGCGGTTGCATTCGTAGTTTCAACTCATTGCGGAGGTTTTATTGACTTTTGTCATCATCGCTTTCGCGGTAGGCCGTGTTTCATATGAGTGTAGCGGGTACTTCATAAGAAAAAGCTATCATCGCCTGAGGCGGTTGCATTCGTAGTTTCAACTCATTGCGGAGGTTTTATTGACTTTTGTCATCATCGCTTTCGCGGTAGGCCGTGTTTCATATGAGTGTAGCGGGTACTTCATAAGAAAAAGCTATCATCGCCTGAGGCGGTTGCATTCGTAGTTTCAACTCATTGCGGAGGTTTTATTGACTTTTGTCATCATCGCTTTCGCGGTAGGCCGTGTTTCATATGAGTGTAGCGGGTACTTCATAAGAAAAAGCTATCATCGCCTGAGGCGGTTGCATTCGTAGTTTCAACTCATTGCGGAGGTTTTATTGACTTTTGTCATCATCGCTTTCGCGGTAGGCCGTGTTTCATATGAGTGTAGCGGGTACTTCATAAGAAAAAGCTATCATCGCCTGAGGCGGTTGCATTCGTAGTTTCAACTCATTGCGGAGGTTTTATTGACTTTTGTCATCATCGCTTTCGCGGTAGGCCGTGTTTCATATGAGTGTAGCGGGTACTTCATAAGAAAAAGCTATCATCGCCTGAGGCGGTTGCATTCGTAGTTTCAACTCATTGCGGAGGTTTTATTGACTTTTGTCATCATCGCTTTCGCGGTAGGCCGTGTTTCATATGAGTGTAGCGGGTACTTCATAAGAAAAAGCTATCATCGCCTGAGGCGGTTGCATTCGTAGTTTCAACTCATTGCGGAGGTTTTATTGACTTTTGTCATCATCGCTTTCGCGGTAGGCCGTGTTTCATATGAGTGTAGCGGGTACTTCATAAGAAAAAGCTATCATCGCCTGAGGCGGTTGCATTCGTAGTTTCAACTCATTGCGGAGGTTTTATTGACTTTTGTCATCATCGCTTTCGCGGTAGGCCGTGTTTCATATGAGTGTAGCGGGTACTTCATAAGAAAAAGCTATCATCGCCTGAGGCGGTTGCATTCGTAGTTTCAACTCATTGCGGAGGTTTTATTGACTTTTGTCATCATCGCTTTCGCGGTAGGCCGTGTTTCATATGAGTGTAGCGGGTACTTCATAAGAAAAAGCTATCATCGCCTGAGGCGGTTGCATTCGTAGTTTCAACTCATTGCGGAGGTTTTATTGACTTTTGTCATCATCGCTTTCGCGGTAGGCCGTGTTTCATATGAGTGTAGCGGGTACTTCATAAGAAAAAGCTATCATCGCCTGAGGCGGTTGCATTCGTAGTTTCAACTCATTGCGGAGGTTTTATTGACTTTTGTCATCGTCGCTTTCGCGGTAGGCCGTGTTTCATATGAGTGTAGCGGGTACTTCATAAGAAAAAGCTATCATCGCCTGAGGCGGTTGCATTCGTAGTTTCAACTCATTGCGGAGGTTTTATTGACTTTTGTCATCATCGCTTTCGCGGTAGGCCGTGTTTCATATGAGTGTAGCGGGTACTTCATAAGAAAAAGCTATCATCGCCTGAGGCGGTTGCATTCGTAGTTTCAACTCATTGCGGAGGTTTTATTGACTTTTGTCATCATCGCTTTCGCGGTAGGCCGTGTTTCATATGAGTGTAGCGGGTACTTCATAAGAAAAAGCTATCATCGCCTGAGGCGGTTGCATTCGTAGTTTCAACTCATTGCGGAGGTTTTATTGACTTTTGTCATCATCGCTTTCGCGGTAGGCCGTGTTTCATATGAGTGTAGCGGGTACTTCATAAGAAAAAGCTATCATCGCCTGAGGCGGTTGCATTCGTAGTTTCAACTCATTGCGGAGGTTTTATTGACTCTTTTTTTTTTTGGTTTAGTGTAGATTACCCTTGGGTTTAAACGATGATGTTGTTTTGTAATTTTTTTTTTTTTTTTTTTTTTTTTTTTTTTTTATTGAAAATCATTTGAATATTTGTTTCAGGTAGTGACAAATATATTTCGGTTTTAATTAGATTCATATCACAAAGTTTACTTAATACTGCCTGAGATTCGTGTAGTAGGAACTTTTGTAATACTGATATGACTATGATCGATTTTAATGAATGTAATGTGTGTTTTTTTTTTTTTTCTTTTTATGTGTTTAGTCTTCAGTGACTGTTCAAAGCGTTCATTCGCTTGTAGATATTCTTATTATTTAACAATCGGTCTGTAAACTGTCCATTACAGAAATTGGACTGTAATCGTTTCGATTTTTTTTTAATAGCAGTATAATGTGAAATTTAGATTACTTTGTAGAATGTTAAATGCATTCGTAAATCAGTATTTTTACTTTGGTTTGTCTTCATTGACATATGTTATTGTTCTGATAGGTTTTTTTTTTTTGTGCGTTTCATACGCAAATTCTTACGTATCTAATATAATTGCTCTTAGCAAAAAAAGAAAATACTGTTTGGATAAGTGAATCCAGTAAGTGATTCTGATTTGTGTTAAACATAAGGCACAATTAGATTTGTAACCATCTGTGCACATATTGTAAGTACTGTATGTCCCATTCGAATTTGTAACAATAACGTTTTCCTTTGACTTTTGTCATGAAACCGGTTTGGTAATAGTGTCTCAGGGCTCTGGCCATTTTCTCGTATGTCATGTTATCTTTTGATTTAGTTTGTCCCCACAACCGAGCGATTTCGTTTGGTTTGGTTATTTCAAACGTTCCATCTTCATCTTTCCATCGTATCAAATCCGGGTGGGCACGCTGTGTTAACAATTCGAGAAAGAACTGCCATAAAGTTTGTTGGGACATGATCTGTAAATGTGTGAAGGTGACTTATTTAGATGTCATGAACACCTGTTGGTGCAATTTTCACAGAATGTCATCGTACTTACTGAGTTTTTTGTTTGTAAATTGGTTAGTTCATGTTGAATGTATTTTGTTATGTTAAACTGGAATTGTTATGTGAGTTGTAATGAATTTAAATCTAAGAGCATCATGAGTTTGTTCTAACTTGTCGTATTGTCATTCTTATTTGTCATCTGTGACAATTCCACCCACTCGCAACGTCAAAAAGTGGTTGAATTCAGCCATCAATCTGGCCAGTGCTGGTGTCATTTCAACCATCCTTGGCTGTTCAGTCGTCTGAACGTTCTCAACGGGTGGAGGTGAGACTGACGGTTCTGTTTCACTTGGATCGATTTCCTGATTTGTCTTTTGATTTGCATTCTGATTTGCGTTTTTTCCACTTCGTTCGATAATGGACATCAACAATTGATCTCGAGGTGGTTCTTGGGTACTGTTTTCAGGAACTTTGTTTTCGGTCGCGGTTGGCAGTGTCAAATTGGTATAAGATACGATTTGTTCTGCGCCTTCCCGTATTTGAGTTGTCACCTCGGACCGTGTAACCGAATTTACATCGGAATGAGTTTTGATTTGTTGTTCCTCATTCTTGTTTGATTCATTTTGTACTGGGGGTGGTGTTGAATTCGTATTTATCACCTCGCGATTTAACTGTCCATCTTGAGTGCTGGTCGACGGTGGATCAACTGTTTTACTTTGATCATTGGTGTTCTGAGTAGCGGCTTGTCGCTTTGGTCTGTGGGAACGTCGAGTTGTTTTGACGGGAGTCGGTGGCCGTGAGTTTGTTTCGCCCGTTGCCACTGTTTCAAACGATTCGTCTGAACTACCATTTTTATCAATGTATGCCTGAGTGATGTCGTGTAATCGAGTACGTGAGGCCGTAGAGCGCCAAGCGTTGAAACGGTAGATTGGTGATGCCGTCTCAGTTTCAGCTATTTCGCTTGGTGTGTTCGATCGTACTCGACGGGGCTCTGCACCCTCAGTCGTTTCTCGACTGGCGACTCGTTCCGCTCTTTCGGCTTTGTCGAGCTTGGCCACATACATAATGCAGAAATCAGATGGCACTACCACTCGACAATTCTTTGGATTCCACCACATTACGCCCTGTCTATCCCGGTACTCTTCTGCTTTAATATTAAACGAGACTGGTGGTATCGATGGGATCACCACTATTCCAACGGCGGTGTCTCTGCACTGAAGCGGAACCGAATCACCGGGCTCATCCAAATGTCTAATCAACAGACCATGATCGCTGCTGTGTTTCAACCCGGCAACTATCCGACTATCGATTTGTAAAAGTAATTCCGCGCGTGAATCCCCATCGACCGTCCAGACGTGCACAGCACAACCAGAAGTTGTAAAGCTTAAAACGCCCCCAGGGAATGAGAAACGTTTCCCATGTGTTCGTACCAATGTTCCCGACTTATCATAGAAATGGAAAGGATTTTCCCGATTGTGAGCCTCAATGCTAAATCTGTCGACCAATATTTCCGCCCATCGTCGTATCGATGCTCGTCTTCTTGCCATGACTGTGAATAAAATGATTTGTAAACTAACAACTTGAAATTTGAATTTTGTTCTCGTATTTCTGTTCCTTGGTATTGTATTGTGTGTTGAGTGTTTTTTTGAAATACGACGTGTACACAGAGAAAAAATGTACTAGATTTTTATACATTCCGTCAAAGAAATGTCAAATCTCACCAATAGTTGTGATTTTCTCACCCAGACTTTTTTTTATTAAACGTCAATTGTTGCTCACTGCTCAGTGTGCTTAATATGGAATAACAACAGTGCGCAATAATTTTATTCTCTAGTGAGATGAATTTCCAAGATGGAAATCGGAATTAAAACCCAAATATTTGACAAAATAAAATTTGTTTTGATCGACGAAAAAAATTTGTTGGATTATGATGCGTATTTGGAAAAAGGTAAGTTTTTGTCGACTGAATATTCGGTATGAACAGTGAACACCTAACCTCAAACTGTTTGTTCAATACTTGTAGCTTTGGCTGAATTTGGTATTTCTATTTCCGAACTGGGAGGAGTGTTCATGTGGGATCGAGATGGAACACCGATCACTCAAGCTAATTTTGCGACAGTTGTCAACCAGTTCAAACACAGTAATTGTTTCCTAATCAAGTTGGGCGTTAGCAGTAATCCAAATTGTTCAATGTTGGCACAAGTAATTTGCTTATTTCTCCGTAACATTTTGTGGATATCGTGTTAATGATTTTTTTTCCATCATAGGAATTGAAATTTTATCTGTTGGAAAATGGTGGCAAGCCTTTTTTTGATGAAGAAACGAGAAATGTACTGAAAAATGGCCAAAAAAACAATGAAGAGGCAATGGAAAGAATCGCTGGCAAAACTCTCAACGAGCTCGCAAAAAAAATGGTGTCATTCATTAATTTCAAGTACACCAGTCCAAGTCGTGATGAAATTAATAATGTGTGTCAGTCTGCATTGGAATTGTTTACCACAATTGGTGGAATAGTAAGTAGTTTTATTTTGAATCGTTTACTCGTTTGCTCACATAACCTTTGAATCTCAATTGTTTACAGGAAATTCTCTTTGACGCAAAGAAAAAAAAGGGAATAATATGGAATAAAATGACGTATCAAAAATATGGTAAAAAGGATTTGATTAGGGCGCTTGAAGACATTGATTTATCAGGTACACCTGATGACATCTCGTACTGTGAAACATTATCAGAAGAAGAAAAAAAAGCTGCAATGTTGTTCTTTCGTACGTGTATTGTGGAAAATGAAAAGGAAGCACTGAAAACTAAGTTGAAGCAAACCATCGTGGCACGTGAAGTGATGATCAAAAAGAAAGGAATCAAGTTTTTTGAAGCATTTCCATTCTATTTCGTTGATCCAGAGCTTGTAAGTTTGAGTGATTTTAAAACATTTTGAATCGCTTTCATATTTAATCTCATTTTCAATTTTCACTTCTTGATTGATACAGATCTTGTTCGATTTTCAAATACGAAATACTGGTATCAACGCAAACGCATTAATTGAAAAGTGGCCAAAATTGAAACTGGACATCCCTTTAGAGCTCGGATTAACTGACAGAACGGAATGCAATGGCTATTTTAATGAGGAAATCGGGCATTTCATCGCTCTGCTGAAACTTTTGTCTCAAAAACCGAATTTTGACGAAAAAGTGCGTGCGTTTCTAATATTCACTGATGTAAGTAGTACATTGTACTTGTGTTTACTCTATTTGTATCTGAATAAACATTCTAAACATGTTCGCATATTCCAGAATTTGAATGATAAACCAGAGAATATCAAAGGTGTACATCCATCACACCCGCAATTGATTGCATATGGAAAAGAAAGAAAAGCAATTTCGCATTATTGTATCAGCTTGGAGAAACACATGATCCATGTATGTATTTGTGTTCTGTATATCCCACATCAATTATGACGATATGAAATTAAAGAAATTAATAATAATTTCATTTTTTTTCAGATTCCTAATAGTTTCTCGTTCGTTCAAGTGGTTGATATCTTTTTCAAAGTCCATCCTGTTTTTCACATCAACTATCATCCACAAATCAAAAACATGATGATGTTTTTTGATTATTTCATTTTGAATAATAAAGAGGGTGATGCTACAGTGAATAAAAAAATGAATGATCTCGCAGCAAAATTAAAACTTAACTGAAAGAAGACTGATGTAATGAGGCTCTGGCTGTTTTATGAGTAGACTCATTTAGTCATCTATATATATATCGCAAAAAAGTTTATATTTAAATAAATATATTTATTTTTATGTGATCATAGGAGAATTAAGTGTTACGTATACAAAAGTATACTTCCACACTGTGTGTGCAAAAAAATCAATGTGATTCGTTTTTTCTTATTGATAGTTCTCAAATGGAATAAAGTGGGCTAGTGAACAAAAGTACCTGTGTATTAAATATTTATTTGTTGTTTAAAGAATTAAATAGCGAACAATTAATGATCAGCTGCATGGATTTATTCATATATTTATTCGTATAAATGATATAGTTCTAGGTTTTCAACGATAATGTAAGTGTGAGTTTTCAAGTATTTTCTTTCATAGACATGTGCACTTTTAATTTGATTTAAATTAATCATTGAGATGTTTTTACATTTCTTTAGTAAAAAGCTGTTCAGAAAATGGTCAAATTCTTGTATCGTATATGAATGAGAGCATAGGATCCAGAAATCGTTGTCGTGGTTGATGACGTAATCAATCAAGTGGAGTTGTTTATCGTGGACAACGAGGTAGCCGGACTTATATTTAATTCCGTTGATTTCAAAGGAATTTACGACGAATGTTTCGGCAATCATCTTCGATGTGAGCACTCCTTTGAAGGCATTTTGATACATGTTGCATTCGTTGGAGCATTCAAGAGATGTTGTTTTTTTGCTCACAATTATTTCATCTGAATACGCTGAGCCTTCGATGTACAATTGTTCTTGGTGTTGTTGTGCCAGAGTTTTCTTTAAATTGATGAAATTTTTCGTTCTTTGGACAATGCGTTTGAAAAACTGATGTTTAGCTTCCATACGCATTACCCAAAAAAAAACAACTGGCCCCATCATTCGAATGACACTCACGTAATGCAGTAATAAGTGGTGTTTCGGCTTTAAATCTTCTTTAAATAACTCCTTGAAACTTTCTAAATATGTGTGAGTCAGATGTTCCAATCTTTCGAGATCTTCTTCGATTAATGAATTGGAAGAAACAATTTGAAGTATTTGTAGTAAAGTCTCAACTGGTTTCCAAAAGTCACACATTTTTACATTGAATTGATGTAAAATGAAAGGAATGTTGATGAACAAGCAATAAGACTGCGATGCATTTTGTCCAAGATTTTTTCTATCAAGGTTTATTTTCGATGGCTTGCTAGACTTATGCAAATCTCCAAAGGCGAAACATTCGATTAAGCCATCAATTTGATCCATTGTTGCTATTTTCTTGTTCACACAGTACTCGAATACATTTTGAAGGGTGAATGGGATGAGTCCTTCGAGAATGTCGTGCATGTAGTCAACAGAAAAATTTCTCATAATATGAAAGTGTTCGAGATCGTTCAGATGGCAATAAGATTTCACGCCTTTTGTGTCCTTATTCCTGGCACTTGACTGTAAAGCTGACACGCATTCATTATAGCTATCCACTGTGCGCAACAAATTTGGATTTTCTTTTGTCATCTGCTGACAGACGCGTTTTAAAGCTTCACAAATTCTGCAATAATTATTTGAGGCAAAACTTCCATGTAAGCAAAGCAGAATATTTCCACCCAAATTGTCATACAATGCGCACATCAGCGTTCCTTTTATATTCCTGCCACTTTTAGTGGTTATTCCAGTTTTCTCGAGCTCTTGAATATCTTTAACGATCACATCGATAACATTGTTTGTATTTGTGTACTCGTTTTTCGAATCAGAGGCATCACACAAGGCAACCAAGTAGATGGAATTTAGTTTGGACAAAAACTTTCGTGGGAGGTTATTAATTTGTAAATAGAATGCAGAAGTTTTATGTTTGCCCGCTTTACTTTTGAGTGCATCGCATGGCTCAAAGTCATCAACAAACAATTTGAGCTGTAAAGCTAATGGATTTGATTTGAAAAAATCCAACGATCTATACACATTTCCGCAACAAAATCGCTCATAAACTCCTTCTTTGCATACGTGATCGCCAACTGTGTTGAAATCAACGTACATTTTTTCAAATTCATCTTCGTTGAACAATGCTTTTAGTGTTTTTACTATCGAAACAAATTGAAACGTACGTTGAACAGCTGACCGAACAGTTTCACCAGTTTTTTTATCAGTTTTCATAACAAATTCAAATCCACTAGAGAGTTCGACGGGTTCAACGTACATATTTGATTTTTTCATCAGTTGTTCTCTTTTATATTTTGAGTCAATGCAACGCAGTTGATCGATTGCATGATCATGAATTTCGTCACATATTCTGTTTACACTTTCATTCTTCACCAACTCTTTACGGAAATTATTCAATTCTGAAAGCATTTTTATGCTAAAATTTATAAATTGGTCACGATGTGCGATAGTCGTGTTCATTGCAGAGATATTTTTCGAAAATTGGACGAAAAATTCGTCTAATTTATCGAAATTTTGAACGGCTTTGCGAATTGGAAAAAAGTTTTGTGCCATTTCACTCAGATTTAATTGAAATATTGACGTAAAAAGCCGTTGAAATTGAATATGAAAATAAAAAAAAATCTAGTTGAGAAATTCTCAACTATTGGTTAGATTTGACGATTCTATTACAAAATATATTATAATCTAGTACATTTTTTCTCTGTGTAAAAACGGCCAAATTGTAGATTTCCATGTTTTAAATTTGGCCGAGCCGTGTATTCATCGAGTGTGTATCATCGATGAATGCCAATGACCTAAATCACGGCCACTTCGATCTGTTACACTGTATGTGTCCCGACCCAGTACTTTAGCAATTCGTCCCAAAATTCGTTTTTCAGCCAACTTCCGTGTATACCCATCGACTGCCGACGATAACTTTTTATTGTCAAGATAGATTTCATCACCTATTTTGAACTGTCGTGTCACACCCCTGAGATTGTAGCGCTTTTTGTTCTGTTCAAATTGTTCTCTTTGAGCTTCTGCGGCTTCATCATATATAAACTCTCTTCGTTCGCGATCATCAGACCGATCTGGAGTAACATCGATAATGATCCGGTGTTCATCACCAGTTTCAGCTTTTTCGTGTCCAAATACGATATAATGTGGACTTAAACCAGTAGCCGTGTGCGGTGTTGTGTTCAAACGCATTGTAATATATGGCATGTGCATTTCCCAATCTTTGTGTTGAGCCAAATTTGATAAAATTTCTGTTCGAAGAGCTGTTTTAATTGTTTTGTTTGTTGATTCCACGGGATTAGCTTGAGGAAAATATTTTGGTGTAGCCAATTTCCGAATTTTGTATCGCCGAAGAAATTCATTGAATGTTTTGCTAATGAATTGTGCTCCATTGTCACAAATTATCACCTCGGGTGTGTCAAATTTGTATATAATTTCTTTTTCGACAAAATCTATGATCTGTTGAGATGTGGCTCGGACAAAGGTTTTGGTAAACACATATTTGGAAAAGCAATCGATGGCCACCACTGCAAATTGATGTTTACGAATTTTTGAAGGTGGCAAAGCTCCGATTAAATCGATCGATATCATTCTACCGACTCGACCCGGATCACGGTATTCGCCCACCAAAGCCTGTGTTTTTTCATTGGAAGCCTTTGATTGTCTACAAATTGTACATTTAGTTACATGCTCATATACGTCATCATTCATGTTTGGCCAATAATAGGTGTTCTGTATTAGCCGAAGTGTTTTCCACACCCCCTGATGAGCTGAATGGTCGTGTTTATCGATCAAAACCCTCTTCCGTAACTTACAGGGTACACACAACTTCCATAAACGATCACCGGTATGTGAATCAAACTTGTTTCGTCGGTATAACATGTTGTCTTGTACCTTGTAATTCTTCATTGGCTCTGTTTTTGCACGATGATATGTAGCTGAATACCATTTATCGGTTTGTTTCACGTCGGATATATTTGTTACATCTATCAAAGCTACCGCTCGTGACAAAGCATCTGGCAATTGCATATTCTTGCCTGGTCGATGTGTGAATTGTATGTCAAAAGCTTGTAGTCTGACTGCCCATCGAGCAAGTTTGCCGTGCGGTTCTTTGAGATTATGTAGCCATTGGATACTAGCGTGATCGGTAACTACTTCGAATCGAGTTCCGTCAATCCATGGGCGGAATTTCTCAATGCCAGCTAGCACACTTAAAAGCTCACGTTCTGTTGCACTGTAGTTTTGTTGAGTCGAAGTGAATTTCACGGAGTGATATGAAATAACTCGTTCTATACCGTCGAAATTTTGAGTTAAAATTGCTGATCCGGCCGTATTACTTGCGTCAGAATAAATTTTGAATGGTTTGCTGTAATCAGCCATTGCCAACACTGGTTCAGACGACAAAATCTCTTTGATTTGTTCAAACGCTTTCTCGGCTTCTTCAGTCCATTCGACTTTTGTCTGACTGTTCTTCGTCTGGCCTTTCGTTAGTTCTGTCAAAGGATTGAGAATTTCGGCGGCCTTTGGTATAAATCTTCTGTACCAGTTCACCAAACCGAGCAGACGTCTGACGTCCCGTACTGTTTCTGGTCGTTTGTATTCCATGATAGGTTTTGTACGCTGTGAATTTGGTTCCAACCCGTTTTGTGACAGTACATATCCCAAGAACGTTAATTTCCGATGACAAAACAATGATTTTGTTCGACTAATTGTGAGATTTGCTCTTTTTAATCGTTTAGCCACTTCGGTCAAAATTTGTATGTGCTCATCGAAGGTTTCACTAACGATAACGATGTCATCCACATAATGATAAACTTGTGGACTCATATCGTGGAACAGTTTATCCAATAACTTGGTCAAATCAGCTGGGCTGTTACGGAAACCCATAATGGCTCTTTTGTAACAATATAATTTGTTGCCCACAGCGAAACTCGTTTTTAAACGGTCTTGTTCTTTAATTGCTATTTGGTGAAAAGCCTGTGTCATGTCAATTCCTGATATGTATTTAGCTTTTGGTAGATTTCGTAAAATTCCATCCACATTTATTGATGGATATGCATCAGGAATTGTAATTTTGTTGACACCACGAGCGTCCACGCAAATTCGGCCACCACCTGTTTTCTTTCGAACCCATAATATTGGCCATCGCCATGGACTATAGTCAATTTCCATGATAATATCACGTTCTAACAGTTTGTCAATTTCTTTTTTTACTTCCGCTTGGACGTAAGGAGAAAGCGGATATTGCCGATGAATTTCCGGTTTAGCGTCACCTGTATTTATCTCCTGTTCATAATCCGGTGTACAATTCAGCGGACCTGTTTCACTCGTGTATGGAAATGTTTCAAGTACTGTTTCCAATATACTCTGTTGTCGTTTTGTGAGAACATGTGGTTCTGTTACACAAGTGAATTTTTCGGGTAATGCGTCGTTCTCAGTATCATCCACCCCTTGTGCAGTACGTACTGTAGTTAACGCTCGTATCTCTTCCTCATTTTGATTACACTCTGAGACGGCAATCATCAAATTTTGGGACAACATTTCTAACGGTACCACGAATTTCCCTTCAGTTTCCATTGAAGTGGAAAATTCGCTCGAATTTTGGACACTATCTGCGCAATCAAAATAACATTCGCTGTCGCAATCCTCGAATTGTTCTGAATCGGTCACTATTTCGGTCGTTTCTGGATCTTCACTTCGATTTGTATTGAATACCGACAACTGATCATCCCCTGAAATGTTCAAAGCCATGACTTCCGTACAAGTGGTATCTTCGATACATTCAAACCACTCTTCTATCGCGTTTTCCAAGGATGCAGCTTCGCAGCTTTGCGATTTCTGTAAGCTGACTGTCAGTTTCGGTTCTTGTAATGACAAACGATTTCTTATTTGTTCGTTTACCTTCAATTCTACTCCAAAAACTTTGCAAAAATCATATCCCGCAATAAACTGTTTCCGAGGTGTTTTTACCAAAATGAAAGTAGCTTTAGCCCTCATGCCATCAAAATAACAAATAGTGTCGATTTGTCCTCTTGCGGCGTGAGCACTTCTGTCAATCGTTGTGATAATTGTTTGACTGGGTGTGATGTGACCCCATGTTTCCAGTTCGGTTTCATCTGTATAACCGATAACGGAAATCATCGCACCAGTATCCACGAGTGCAGAAAATTCATTGTCTCGTGCTTCGATGTTAATGTATGGGCGTGGATCGTTTGTTTTTTCGTAGAAAAGTCGTGGGTCTGTCTGTAATGAATTCACCTGTTCAATACGGAAATTCTGTAGTTGTTCCGCTTTTATGCTCATACTGGTATGTATCGATGGTGATTCGATTGCTGTGATGTTATCTTTCATCACTTGTTCTGTTACATGAATATTCGTATCGGTTTGTATGTCTGAGTTGTTTTCGAGCCGATACGTTCCCGAACTCTCTATTCGTTTTTTGGCTTGGTTTGGTTCAACGGCGGCTGGCGTGGCTTGTGTGGTTTTTCTTTACACAATGGACATTCATTTACATGAACATCTGGTTGTCCACAACTCCAGCAAAAATCCTTTAAAACGTACGGGCAATCATAATGATTGTGACCTCTGTACAAACAATTGTGGCAGCGAATGTGTTTGTTTCCGATTTGTGCTCTGAAAATGTTTTCAGGAGCTGCTTTTGGCAATTCCACCGGGGCGGTCACCTTTTCTAAAGCATTGGTAGGTGCCGGACCTTGTTCATGAGCTGTACTGAATTTTATTCGAGGACTTTTGTTAGCACTAGCTCGGTTCCTCTCAATTCGACGGATTGCATCAATCTCTGCTGGATGCCAGTCGTCTTCACTTTCCGAACCCGATGGATCCAATTGTTCGGTTCCGATTGTATGAACTTTTAGTTTCGGTTGAACCGGCCATCTTTTCGGTTCGACTTGTTTCGGTTTGTTTGGAGCTTTTCGTTGAAGTTCGTTGCACAAATCCAAAAATTCGGCCATTGAGTCAAACTTTCGACTCACGAAAAACTTGTACGTGTTTTGATTCATTCCACGTATCACTTTGCTCACTTGACTTGTTTCATTCCAACGATGCGGAATTTTTGACATGTGCGCTAACATCCAATCGACGTATACATGTAAGGATTCGTTCACGTCTTGTTCACGTCGCTGAATTAACTCTAACAACGACTCTTCATCTTGTGTATCTGGAGCAAAACGCGCGCGGATACCACGTTCAAATTGATCGAGCCTTGTAAAATGTGTTTTACGGCCTTGCCACCATAAATCGGCTTCTCCGATCAATGTCTGACCCACATTTCGTAGAACTGTGAGATCTGTAACTTCTTGGGCGGCTTGGTAGTCTCTCAATCTGCTCAAGAAATCGTCCGTGTTTAAATGATTTTTATCGTCGGTGGTTCCGTCATACCATTTGTTATTCATCCATCTTCTCATGGCTGTCTGTTCATGAGTGTTTGAAGTGTTGGATTCTTTTTCAAACCGTGCGTTTTGATCTCGACCGTATCTTGTGGTATGGCCGAGTCTCTGGCTGTCATTGACTGTCATTCTTTGTGTACGGCCGTAATCTTCCCGAAACTCTGGACTGTGTTGTGTTTCGAGTGATCTTATTTGAGTGGGCGGCCTGTTAGTCGGCGTTTCTTTTGAACGCTCCGGCTCTCGTACTGGAGATTCTCGATTCCTTTGGTCATATTCCGTACTGTTTTGCCAAAGATTATTTGGGCGACGACTGTTTTGTTCAGTGTTACGTTGTGTCACCTCGTGATCTGTGGCAAAGGCCACTCTTCGTAAACGTTCTGTTTGATCCGCATTCAATATGGGACTGACAGTCTCACGAGTAATCATCGATGGAGCGGGAGATAATCGTGGTGAGGACGTAGTCAACTCTGCACGTGGGCTTGTAGCACTCACTCCCAGTTCTTGTAATAACTGTTGCATTTCGTTGTCATTCGATCTTGGAACTTCCATCGCTCGTGTTGTGTGCATAGTCGTATCTGGTCTTACAGTTGGCCTGTAATTCGGTTCCGTGATTGTAGTAGTAGTGAATGTGTCATTAATATCTGTTGGAGCTTGGAGCGACGGTCTTACTGGTGCTGCACTGAACTCTATTGGTTCCATCACATAAGGAGCCGATTGAATAAAACTTCGAACAATATCCGCCATCAATTGTTCCCATGCTTTCTGTAGCTCTTGACCAAGTACAATCGCATTGACCCGACGTAGTCGATCGTAATAATGTTTTAAACGACTTCTCAATTCCGACATTTTGCTCACTGTCGATTCCAACCATTCCCGAGCCGTAAATAGCATATAAGTGCGGTTGATCAAATCTTCAGCCATTGCTTTACATCGGATATATTCATTCATCGAACCCTGTGTACTGTTAAAATGTACATTCGGTTCTGTTTGAGCTTCGGTTTCCAGAATTAATCGTTGATTCATATATCCCGCTGTCGTGTATGGGATGGGAACTCTTTCTATGTCCATATCTCGAATGATAAACTCATATTTGAGCTCTTCATATGTTAAATGAAATGCGTTGATTTCTGGAAAATCGATGGTTAATTGACTTCGAGCCATTTTGATTGATTTATTGTTTTGTCACTATTAACTGTCGTCATTCAATTAATTTAACCTGTAACAAACACTTCACTTAAATCGCAATATGTATAATAATCTGATTTCTTCTTTTTTTATCTATATATATTTTTATATATATATATTTTTTTTTTTTTTATAGATTTACGATAGAACTCTTTCTTTATTTATCTTTCATATATATCAAATTGTCTTGGATTTGCACTTTGCGATTTGTATGCACTTCACTGGGAATTAATTCACTTGTGATATTGATCAACCCCTTGGTATCGTTTGTGGATGAATGTGCTATGATGTGGTAATGACATGCGGTCGACGATTTGTGTGACAACGGTGTAAATGGTACTTTCTCTTTTCGACCTTTTGATGTGGAAGTAAATTTGGCTGTTTGAAATTCGTTGCAAAATTATTTTGTTGATATTTTACACTCTATGATCCGGTGTATCGTAATGCTACAAACAATGTCGATGTGTTTAGTACTTGTTGATCGTCTAATGTAATATTTTCTACTATGATCGGAGCTGTAGAAATATTGTGAAAAAAATTGCGAATTTTTAGTGACATGTTATAAATCTTTATTGAAAATTTAGCATCGACGAAATTTCTGGTGATTTCCGGAGAAATTGGTACTGTTGAAATTGCTATTTGTTGAAATTTCTATTTGTTGAAATTTTTAAAGTCGACGAAATTTCCGTTGAAATAGGGGTTTATTGTAAATTAATACCGACGAAATTTCTGGGAATTTAGTACCGTTGAAATTGGTGGTTTGTTGCGAATTTTTTTTTTTTTTTTTTTTAATGTCGACGAATTTCCTGTTGAAATGTTTTGATTGATTATTAATTTCGACAAAATTTCAATTGAGATGCGTTTTTATTGAATATTAATAACGACCAAATTCCTGTTGAAATGTATGTTTACTGAATGTTGATGTCGACGAAACTTCTGGTAATTTCCGGTGAAAATGCGTGTTGAATTTTTATTACTGGAGATTAATATTGAACTTTGTATTTATCGTCGCTAACTTGTTTGTTTCATTGAATTCGTAGGCATTTTACTATGAGTTGATGAACAGTTTTATCGACGTGTAATTTATTCGATGACTTTTCGATGTGTTATATCGTAGTGTTTCCAATCTGTGCTGTAACCTGCAGCGGAAAACAAAGGCCACCCTGTATGTGGTTCACCCTTCGTTCGAACGCAACAGTTAAGAACTCATGTGCTTTCAAATTCATAGACAACACAACACCAATACAACACCAATACGAACAGAACTATACTACCAATATATATTTCAATAAATTCAAACGATGATTTTATTAAGTCAAACAATGAATAATATCAAACAAAAAAAACAGAGTCTACAGTTTATGCAACGTAATTGTTACGATGTCAAGCCTGTTAAATCGTTCACAATTTCCTTCCCTCCCAACGAATTGCAACCAAATCCAATTTGCTGTTGCCCAACTACGTATAGTTGCTATTTTTGAGAAAAAATCTCGAAAATTCTATTCGGGTAATTGTTTTTTTGATGCTTTTGCAAATTTTCCGGGCGCCAGTGAAAAGATACTACCTTTCTCCTTAGATCCTAGACCTACCTAATGATCTCCCAAGATAGTACTTCCGAAAAACCTCCCACAATGTTTGTTATGTAGGACACGAATGTATGTCAAAATTTGATCTGTATAAGGGAATTATGTGCGTACACAACTTCAAAGCGATCTAGATTACATTTAGTTTATTTGTTCAAGAATTGTTTCATTTAATTCAATTGTTCATTCCCTTATTCTGTGTGTATATATCAGTTACGTGGCATGGGTTATGCTTAATTGGTTTATTCATAGAAAATGTCACTGGATATTCTTAGGAATATCGGGCATTGTAGCCTTAGGTGATACGTGTGAGAACTGTGTGAATAATCAATTAAAAATGCCCATGTCACGTATATATTGTTCTTAAACTTCTTTTATATACGATACTTGTACAATGCACTGTTAAATCATCGAGTTGTATATTCAGTTTCTTGTAAATTCATGTAAAGTAAATATATCAAAATTATCTTTCCCTAGGCATGGACTTGTTATGGATTTATTATTAAATTAAATTTCGTTGCGGCCGATTTGTTCAAATTACACACCTGTTGTATCCGTCGAACTGTGATTATGGATTTGTGGCACAGCTAAATTGCAATCACGGGTGATTCGATGGTAAACTTCTGTATAAACGTGTTGGATCAGCTTACTCCACTTGGGCCAATAAATTTGATGTTCTGGAGACGATTTCTCTAGCTCATACGATGTTCACAGTGGTTTGTCTTGTATTATGTCCCTGATGGATCTGTGATTCGATGTCAGTGGCTCGAATAAAGGTGATTTGTCAGGCAAATTATCTCTGGCCGGTTTCAAAATCGTCTGCGGGTTAGCTTCGTCCCCTGGGTGGGTTAGCTTCGCCCCCTGGGTGGGTTAGCTTCGTCCCCCGGGTGGGTTAGCTTCGTCCCCTGGGTGGGCCGCGTAAGCCTATAAATCATTTCACTTTAGTTTACCGATCGACTTGATGTCCAATACACTTACGGTTGTATCGCGAAAGCTCTGTTCACTGTAATTGAGGTTATGTTGTCACGTGTCTCAATTGGTGTGGCACAACTTGTTCGATCTGTCGAAATCGGTCGTGTATTTTGCTAAATTCTTTCCTTTTCCTTGCTGTGTTCTGTAGAATAATCATTTAATTTGTAAAATTCCATTTTCTTGCGACTGTCGACCGATTCGCTGACTTACCACTTGTTGCACGTGTCTGTAATGCTATGCACAATTATCGTTCCATACATGTGCATTTGACCTGTTGCCAACGATTTGAATTAATTGTAAGAAAAAAATGCGCCGATACGTTTCAGATTCTCCGTATTATTGTTATTATCCGCTGGTTTTCTGTATTTTCCAACAATTTCCCATCAATTCGTTCTGTTTGTTCGATTCCAATTGAATGTTGTCATACGAGCTGAATGTTATATCGAAATGATAGTCTATTTAGCCTTTTTCTCACTATTTCAGCCGATCTGTGCTCACAATTTAATCGTACTTACTGTTCTGTATTTTTCTGTAAATTATTTCGTCTCTTTTTCACGGATTTATTGGTTTTATCTGGCGTCTATGGTTTTCAATTGGTCTAGTCACGTCCACACTCTGTGCTGTTCAATGACAAAAAGAACTGTTCATACCGGTGTGACGTTGTCGGCCATGTTGGCTTTACAAGCCTTCTTTTAGTACATGTGACCGTCTCCATTTCAGCCCGAAAAAACCATCCGTAGATAACGTTTGTGTTTTTTTATATCTATTCGATTTGTCCATAATGTGTGCATTGGTGAATTTAAATATTTTATTTATTTTATTTATATTAGTAACTTTTTTTATTTAACCAATTTCTTTGTTGTTGCCATGCGATCTGTCCACTAAAAATATGCCATGCAATGTCTATCTCAGTTTTATTGTCTATCTAATTTAGTATTGCTTTATTTCTTGTTTTGTTCCGATCGCTCTGGAATTGTTGTGTTGTCATAAAAACCAATATCAATTCATTTTTTGAATCCTATTTGTGAGACTTATTTACATACTTTAATAAAAGGTAAACTTATTTTTATATTTACAGTTAAAATGTTGGTTGATTGGTGTATGGTTGGCCAAATGGCCGACACGAGCTCACGAATTAAGGAATCAAAATAACGAAAAATTCGCATTCCGTGTGAAATATGTGCTTCAATCGATATGATTTGGTGATTTGATTTAATTTTATTGTGCTACAAATGAAAATTCAATTTGAATCAACTAAGTGCTTGTGTTTCGATTGTAAAACTAAAATGAGTGAAATCGATACATAAATTGTTAAAATCGATGCGTTATCTTTTTATTTTGGTAACCTGAATGTTGAACAACAGTCTACTTATTAGAAACAGAATTTTTGTGTGTTCTTTTGGATTTTATTGAAGTTGGTATTTTGTCGGCCGTATGTGTACAGTACACTACAATGTACATTTTCATGCATTTGATTCAATACAATTTGAATCAATACGAAAGAAGCATTCCAATGACGATATTGAACAAATTGGTCGAACACTACTCGAAATTCTATGTTTCAACTCATAGGTCAGGGTTACGAATGTAATCCAATTTAGTTTTAAACTGTTCATTTTAGTGTGTATGCACATTCACAGTACACGCAGTGTTATTAAATCTAAATAATATCTTCCCTTTAATGTACATCAACCGATACCGATATAATCAGTTACTTGCTGTCTGCAAAGAGAAGTGTTTCGTTTTATTATCGGCTCATACATATTGCCATTTAAAATTATCGTTTTGTGACGTGAAATTGCTGAAATGTAATAAAATGAATCAAAAGCGAAAACGGGGAGATACTGTTCGACCCAAAAATCTAAATAATGTAAAACTTCAATCTCTAAGAAGAATGGTACTGATTAAGTGGTGCATAAGAAGAAAAAGACTTCGTTCTCTAGGAAGAAAGACGCCGTCAGTCTTAATTCTAAACTGGCTAAGACAATTCTTCTTACTTCAATCGATAATTGTTTGAGCAAAACAAAATTAAAATTGAAACGTATGGTTTTGTTTCAAACGCTCAACCAAATGTTCAAATTTGGATTTTTGCAGTGATGCGAGATAGACTGTATATTATACAGCCAATTTATATACAATGATAGACAACCAAAAATGTACACTATAGGCCATTCATTTTAACCTCTTCGATAGATATCAAATCGATGAATATGAACGGGGTTCGATTGATTACAGTTCATTATTTTTATGTATTTGTGTACAGATACATCACAA
This sequence comes from Aphidoletes aphidimyza, assembly GCA_030463065.1. Classification (NCBI taxonomy): domain Eukaryota; kingdom Metazoa; phylum Arthropoda; class Insecta; order Diptera; family Cecidomyiidae; genus Aphidoletes; species Aphidoletes aphidimyza. The sequence goes on along the minus strand of CM059997.1, from coordinate 23,445,115 downwards.
TCCCGCCTCTTTGTCATTAAATTACGATTGGGTTTTTGGTTTGGCTTGTGGTGATGTTGCCTGATGGGACCGAGTTTTGGGTTGTGTTTGTTGATTTAAAATAAGTGGAGAATAGATCGCAAATGGTTTTTGGGTCTTGACTAGTTTGATTGTTGTATTTAAATTCAGTTGTGTATGTGTCTGACTGTTTACGTGATTTTGAGTACGACCAGAATAGTTTGATATTGTTTTTCATGTTACTGAGTAGTTTATTCATGTATTCAGTATGGGATTTTTCTATCAAAACTTTGCTTTTTGCTCTTTCATTTGAATAAACGAGGTAATGTTCATGTGAACTGCTTCTTTTCCATTTTTTTCGTGCTCTCTCTTTGGTTTTTAGTGAGTTGATGAGTTCTATGGAGAACTAGAACGGATCTTTGCCCTTTCTGCCCCTTATGGGAACATTTTTGTCAATAATGTCATGTATATGATTGCGTAGAACTTTGGTATCGACTCGACAAGAGGTAGAAATTTGAGGAAGTTCCAGTCAATTGCATTAAATTCATCACAAATGTTTGTGTAATTTGCTTTCCGGAAGTTAAATTTCTTATAAGATTCATTGGCTTTCATAAATTGAATGGGTGAATGGATGGTGATCTCCAGAGTTGGATGGTAACTGTCTTCCATGACCAAGGGAAATCCCCTTCTGGTTGCAATAGATGCAGATGAATCCGTTGAAAGGATCAGGTCCAATATTTCAAGTCTATGGTTTCTTGTATTGTTAAATTGATTGAAGTTGCAAAATTGCATTGTGTTGATTAATTCATGGGATTGGTCAGATATGGCATTCGATGGAGTGAGAATGTTATCACAGTTACTTGCCCAAACAATTTCTGATTGGTTGAAATCACCCAAAACAATTATACGGTCTGTGGCTTTCAGTTTGAATACGTTTTCTCGCAATTTGTACAGAAAACAATCATATAGGCGATCATTGTTGGCCATTGGTTTGATATAAACCACACAAACGTACACTGAGAAATCGGGTTGAATTATTCGTACCCATAGATCTTCTAAGAAGTTTACATTTAGTTCGAACTCTTTTAAACGTACCGATTTTAGCTCAGGTCTGTGAAACAACCAACAGCCTCTTGTAGTGTTTGTGTTGCAATAGTTTCTGTCTTTACGATGCGATACAAAGTTATTTAAAATGTAATCTGAGCATCTGTGCTTTCCAGATTTGTAGAAAATTCGTTCAATTTAGTCCTAAGTCCTCTGACATTTTGATATATTATTTCGATGTTTGTTTTCCAAAATTATAATGTGAATTAAAGGGAGTGTTGATTGATAAATGCGCTTTTTATACTGTGAAGAATAATAACAAATTTAATTCAAAAGTTTACGGAGAAATCAAATTAAAATTCAATAAAATAATTCAATTGTGTGTGTTCGTTTTGTCATGGGTATGTTTTTTGTTGTTTTGACGCTTGTTGAGGGAGACGGTTGGCGAAACTTCATCTGGTTTTAAGCGCTTCGATGCTGTTGATGATGGTTCATTGGATTGAGTTCGTTGAGTTTCTGTAACCAAAGGATCGTCCTTGCTCCGTGAATTTGAGTAGGCATAGTGATGTGCCAAACTGGGAATTTATTTCGTCGGGTAGAAAAATTCATATTTTCCCAATATTTTCCCGATAGATTCCCGATAGATTTCCAATAAATTTCCGAAACTTTCTTATCATTTTTTAGAGTGTCATAATTAATTTTAAGCCACCAGAGTACTTACTTTCGCAAATTAGAACACCGCTGTAATTTTCCAGGTTTCAAATAGAATACACAGAATAATTTTGCATGAAATCAACTTTATTCAATATGAAAACTCATTCAGTCGCTCAAATTATCAGAGCTATCACTTGAAATATCATCACTTTCACTTTCATCTATTTCGTGCTCATTTGAATTGAATTGGCTTTTTTCGTTTGATGGGAGATCATCTTGCACTCTCAATTATTTTGGTTTACTGTAATACTAAATTCAGCATTCAAAACTGACTTATCCATAGCACAGATTAAAAGAACGATGGAAATCCGATTTTTGGTATTGAACTGCTATGCAAAAATAGTTGAGAGTGTACAAATCAAATAGATGGATTTTCGACCCATTGCTATTTAATTGTTATAGTTTATTATTATATTGCATGAAAAATGTTTAGTAAAACAAATTTTCTGAACAATATCCACCTTCGAGCAATCGAATCACAATTGTTCTTTACAAAATAAAATAAATCGATAATAAACGTGTTGGTGCTTTGCAGGGCACGATGATACTATGACAAGTGGGCAACGCAGCTAGGTTCAATTGGGTTTCCGATTTCAAAAATCATTCATCGTTTCTGAATTATTATTTATAGCTTTTGGAGAAAATATTGATGTGAGATGTTTGGAATACGAAAAATGCTAACACAAATATTTGGATTCACGCATTATTCAGAGTGGAACAATTTTGTTCCATTTTGTTCCAATAATGGCAAGTTTGAGCGGGCGATCGCAAGGGGCGCCACAAGTAGGATTGCTCATCATGGTACCTTGGTGCTTTGCGTGTTGTGTGTGCTTTATTCGATGTTGAACTCAATTTGATTCATTCTGTTTGACAGCTGACATGCATGTTTGATGTTTCATTATGATATTTGGGCAGGTGTTGACAAAAAATCTGTGATGGCAACATTTGTAAATGAATTGAAATAAATTCCCGTTTGGGAAGACTATTTTGCTCGTGGAAAAATTCCGGGAATATACCTGGGAAAATATTTTATTTTCCTAGGGAATAAACCCACGGCACATCACTAAGTAGGCATCCCGTGGATGCTAACCAACACGAATAAATTTGCTTCGCCTTGACCGCTTGGCGACCCAATGAGGAAATTCACCCAATTTCAGGTCTAATTCAGGCCTATATCAGGCCCAACGTAAATTCAACAAGAAAAAAATGCAAAATTACATGTAAATTTGCATGTAGGCACACACTAGGCCTGTTTATGGCTTTTATTAGGCATATTTTAGTACAAATTAACGTTACAATAATATGCCTAAGTTTCATACTATTAACGTTACACTTTTTCTCATTGGGGACCTTCTTGCAGCAGCTTGCCGAAAAATGGTGTAATGTGGTTGTTAACAAAGATGAAATTTTTTGCTATCGAGCTTTCACAATTGGCGATTTCTTTTACACGAACTGTCTTTTTAGCCTTGGCATTGAGTATAGCTAATTTTGACTCATAATCAGCTAACTTAACGATGATCAACAAGTTTTTTCCATTGGTTCGGTAAGCTGAGGCGATGTTTTTGCCTGTGATTTTACAGCCCAGTGCCGTGAATACATTGACTGCTGTTGTTGACACATTTTCATTTCGAAACGTCGGAATGCTCATAAAGCTTAGATTGTTTTTAAGCAGTTTTTATTTGTGTTGCTCGGATGCAAATGATGACATTTGTGTGTTTGCTTCGAAATCATCGATTCGTTTGGCTAATTCATCGAATTTGTTTTTGTTATCAGCTACATCTTGTTCAACCAGTTCGATTTTATTGTTTATTGAGTCGCTGAGTTGCGAAAGATCGATTTTGGTGCATTGCTGGTCTTTCATGGATTTTAAGAATGCCAAAATATCCATGTTCGATGGGCCTTCACTTGATTGCATTGAATGGATGTTGTTTTCATCATTGGTTTTCGGGTTTTCGTCGCTATCAGAACGGAGTAGATCATCCTCTGTGAATCCTTCCATATTGACACCAGGGCATACTATCCAATAAATTTATCAGCTTGAATATTTTTATTAAATAAATTTATTAAATAAATTTGATGCGTCCACCGTATCGGTGCGATGCTCCAAAAGAAAAACAATGAATTCCATTGTGAAAACTGTCGACCGATTTGCACAAGAGGGAAATGTGCAAAGAAAATTTGGTACGGGTAGACCTCCAATCCCCACAAATGATCAAGATGCTGGAATAATGAAATAAATCAAGGCCAATCCATTTTCGACAGCAATTATGCCCGTTCCAAGTGCTTTATCCTTTCTTCAGGATAACTTTTTATCCGAGTCTAAACTATACGAGATATAAAAAAAATGCATTTGGTGTTTTTGTCTATGAAAAATATGAGATTGGCTTTTGACGTTTGTTAAAATATATATTTTTGTTGTCGCCGCATCAAAAAATGTATATTATCCCAGGATAAGAAGTTATCCTGTATTAGTTTAGGCTCGGATAATTCAATTCAATTCAATTTATTGCACCGCCAAATACTGGCTGTATAGTTAGATAGATTTGGTTTGATTTAGTTTAATTTAGTTTAGTTTAGTTTTTTAGTTGGTATTTTCATTTATTTTGGTTAGAGTTAGATTCTTTAGTTATTTGGTAGTTAGTTAATATTAATTTGAGTTAATATTAATTTGAATATTAGGTGCTAGGAATTAACAATAAACAATGAAAATATAAATTAATAAAAGCAGTTCCATAGAACCTAAATCACGAAAGCTTAAAAATGAAAACACAAATATAATAATTTGGTTGAATAGAACATTCAAATTAAATAAATAAATAATGAACCAATAAATAATAGTTTAATAATAAAATATTGCAAATGGGTGTCATCAAAGCTTAGCCCATGGTCCAAAAGCGGCGTCAGGCAATCGAAGTAGTTTGCTGCGAAACTCGTGATGTGGCAGGGTTGGATCAATGAAAAGGGCGGCATGGTTGAAGATGCGACATGCGTTATTAAATGGCGAGAATGTCGAATATTCGGTTCTAGAACATTTTAAGCGTATAAATTCTGGATTTCGAAGAGTCCTAATGCCATTGTTTAAATCGATTTGACTTCGAAGATGCGGTGCGTTCAGTTTTCCAATAATGAGCGAGTGAATGAAAAGTGCGATGAGATTCACCTTAGCAGTGAAACAAGTTGGTGATCCGTACACCGGTCTATGTAGGGGCGCAACACATAATCTTGAGCACGCCATGAGTCGTAATCTCCATTTATGTGCATTACAAATTTTTTTTGTACGCTCTCAACAGTGTTTTTGTGAGTATCATGGAAACTCAAGATTGGATCTATCCAAGGACATGTAAAGGATTTTATCGATGTCCATATCAAAATAAGTGGATTGCCTGTTTACAAATTGGAGTGCCGAAGTAGCTTTTTTCGAAACATATTCTTTATGTGAGTTAAAATTCAATTTACTATCGAGCATAACTCCAAGATCACGGATTTCTTGAACGCGTTCGATGGGTTGTCCGCGTATTGTATATTCGAACTTAATTGGTGATCTTTTATGTGCGAAGGTGATGACTTTGCATTTAGAAAGGTTGACTTTAAGCCCGTTTCTATCGCACCACTCAATGAAATTGTCAATGCTTTCCTGTAGCTTGAGTGCATCAACACGACATTTAACGATTACTGACAGTTTTTTATCGTCAGCGAAGTTCATTGAATAAGTTACTTTATTCCCAGAAGGATCATTAATTGACTCATCTGAGTCATCGAATAAAACATTGAATAGCAATGGGCCGAGCACAGAGCCCTGGCCAGCGCCGGAAGAAACCTCAAATTGACTTGACGTTGATCCCCCGACCCTGATATATTGTTGGAGAAAATGAATTCATACTGATCTAGTTGTCATACAAGTAGTCAAATAAATCATTCTATCTAAAAATACTAAACTGAATAGTTGATACTTTTATTCTGCCTTCCTTGAATTTCAACATGGTAGCAAAGCGAAGTTAAGTGAAAGAATAAAAGTTCAACAGATAGAATCGTGAATAAAACTTGAATAACATAACTGATAAAAACGTGAAAAGTGTAAATCGAAACACGCCAAAATGAGTTTGAAATCAGCTGAAATTGAAAAACTGAATAACCACAACTACTTCAATTGGAAGTATAGAATGGAATTATTATTGATAAAAGAAAATCTATTGAGTCTATTAATTGAGGAACCACCAACAACTGAAGAATTATTCAAACGATGGATATACAAAGATCAAAGGGCACGAGCATTAATAGGACTTTCAGTCGGAGATGATCAATTAATTCATATAAGGACGAAATCAATAGCAGCAGATACATGGGAAGCATTAAGACAAGTGCACGAAAAAGACTCGCTTACCAATAAAGTACATCTAATTAAAAAAATATGTACTTTGCGTTTGAAAGAAGCGGGAAATATGGAACAACATCTCGATGAATTTTCAAATCTCTTTCAACGGCTGGTAGATTTGGGTGACACACAACTTCCTGAAGACTGAAAAGTAGGCTTACTGTTAGCTAGCTTGCCACGGACCTACTCGACTTTGGTGACAGCTCTAGAAGTTCGACCGGAATTTAAGTTCGACGGGGATTTAACGTTGCAATTGGTCCATTCTAAATTACTCGATGAATCACAACGTCAAAGGGGAGAAATTCAAGAAGCTGATCAAGGTGAAAAGCTATTGAAAATCACTAGACAAAGGGGAGTCCACTGTGATTTTTGCAAACGGAGCAACCATAGCAAAAATGATTGCTTCAAACTCATGAATTACAAACAATTCAAAGAATTTCAGGATTTTTTGGAGAATGAAAAGAAACAAGAAAAATTGAATCAAATGACAGAAGAAATGGAAGAGTTTACAGAGGAATACTTATTATAAACATATATACTCCACTAATCATTATGAATTCAAAGGGGAATGTTGGAGAAAATGAATTCATACTGATCTAGTTGTCATACAAGTAGTCAAATAAATCATTCTATCTAAAAATACTAAACTGAATAGTTGATACTTTTATTCTGCCTTCCTTGAATTTCAACACATATTGTTTACGTTCGCTTAAGTATGATGAGCAACATTGAAGGAGTTTGTTTGATACTGGAAACTTACTGAGTTTTTTGATTAAAATAGAGGGGTTAACGCAGTCGAATGCCTTTAAAATGTCGGCATAAAATACATCAAGTTGAGCGTTTCCCTCGAAGGCCTCGTGAGCAAGTGTAGTCAACTCCATTAGATTTGTTTCGATGTTTCGGTTTGAAATGAAGCCATGCTGAGATGTTGACAGTCGTGGCGGTATAACAAGCTTTAGCTGGTTATAAACAACTCGCTCGAAAACCTTCGCCAGATTTGGTAGTACACAAACGCCCCTGTAGTTTTCGACATTTGTGCGTTTGCCGTGTTTAAAGATTGGTGTTATCTGGCCAATCTTAAAGGAAGATGGGTACACACCGTGTTCGAGAGAGCGATTAAAAATAATACTCAGTGGTAAAGCCAAAATGTCTGCACATTCACGAAGAAAGAGTGAAGAGACTCCGTCGTGACAGGGTTATTGGTGTAGATCAAATCAAGAACATTACCCGATATATTTTTGAAATCCGAAAGCTGGAAAAGACCGCATTCCGATAGTTTGGAGGTGGCCTCACGGACGATGATGGATTTTTCGCACTGCGATTCACCAGTTACCGGAATGAAATCAAACCCGTTGTCATTCTCAAGCCATTTAGCCGCGTCGCCAAAATTGAAATCCCCCATAACCAGTATTGAATCGGATTTACCAGCATCACTAACAAGCTTTTGTATCGCTTCAATATGAGTACGATAGACGTTGATTTTGGCGGTCGGTTGCAAATATAGGCAATAAACGAAAACATTACCAGTTGGTAAAGGAATTCGCACACAAACAGCTTCAATATCCAGCATGAACTCGTTAGTGTACTCATCACAATGAATGTTGTTGTGAATTGCAATTAGTACTCCACCACCCCGTGATGCAGTTTGAGCGATGGATGTCGATGATCTGTCTCTACGGAAACATGTATATATATTTTTGCTTAGAAACTCCTCACATTTCATTGAGGGTTCAAGCCATGTTTCGCTGAACGCGAGAACATTATAATCAGCTGATGAAGAAGCTGAAAGAATATCCGGACATTTGTGCCCAGAAATACCGTCGACATTTTCGTAGAAAATTAAAATAGCTATTTTTTCGTAAGAAATAGCTTTTTTCGGGAAAAAATAGCTATTTCAATCGCAAAATTTTGCTATTTTAAATAGCTATTTTCATACGAAAAAATGTTTGTACATGTTTTGTAAATGTTTGAACATGTTTGAACATGTTTGAACATGTCTGTACATGTCTGCGCATGTTGTTTTGTGAAGTGGCGCACAAAAAAAAGCAGAAAATATCTATTCAAAATAGCAAAATTGTGCTATTAAAATAGCTATTTTTGGCGAAAAATAGCTATTTTTAATAGCTATTTTTGAAATGAATAGCTATTTTTTAATAGCGCTATTTTCGAAAATTCATGAAAATAGTATAGCGCGCTATACCTATTTTTTTGGAAAAATAGTATAGCGAAATAGCTATCTCACATATGCCCAACCCTAAATCACGAATCATTTGTTCAGTTGTTTCGCGTGGAAATTTCGTGATGTAGAATTCGTGCATATTTTCAGGCTCCAAATTAGTTGGAATTTCGATGGCGGAATTTGTATCGAGCGACTCAAGAATTCTGTTTGCTTCAAACTCGAGATCGTCAGTAGTGTTCACTACATTTGCATTCAAATTGTAAGAGTTAGCCTGAACAACTTTATCCGGATAAAGCACTTGGAACGGGCATTAGAGCATCGGCATTACACAATGTTCCATACAGAACAGCGCTTCGAAGAATTCATGCAAATGGTATAGGTAATTTTACTGCCGCGCATCAAACCAAACTCATAAACTAACACAAACAAAATCGAATAAACCATTGCCACTACATGTTGGATGTTTTAAAAGAGGAGAATTTTGAGAAAATAATATTCACCGGTGGAAAAAACATTTCGAAGGGATGAGGCTCATAGTGTTCGCGTTTATAGGCTTAGAGGGCAGAGATATATTCGCCGGAGTTTATTTGTGAAGAGAATTTGAGTGGCCGTGTTCCCGCTGGATACTTGGGCTGGATTAGTTGTACCGGACCAGGAGAACTAGTTGAAACAGAACCACGATTCAATTCAGATATTTATTTAGAAATTCTCGAAGAAGTGGCATTACCATCAATTGAAAGGCAGTTCGGAAGCATCGATAATGTTATTTTCATGCATGATAACTCACCTATACATAAAGCCAGAAGAGTTCGTGAATTCTTGGAAGAGAAACATGTCCAAATCCTGAATCATCCTGCACTTAGCCCTGATTTCAATTTGATCGAAAATATTTGGGGTATGATAGAGCGCGATCAACCACAATTGATTCAAAGGAATCATGCCGGTTTGAATGAACATGTTTTCAACATATGGGAATATCTGCGAGGTCGACAGGGTAGTTATGACTATTCTCTTAACATTATTTTAGAATTTAGTTATTTCGTTTTGGCTATTCCTTTGTCATTACAGGTGTTCTTAACAATTTATACAGCTCTCTTGCTAAGAGATTCAGATATGTTTTGGATCATGGCGGAAATATATGTCATAACAACTAATTTCACCTTGAATTCATGTAATTCCAATAAAATGTACATGTGAGTATGCAGTGAGCACTGTGCACAGACTTTTGACTGTGGATTTGAAGTCTATCTTCCATTTATTATATTTGTAGAAATATAATACGACTGTATCGTATGAGTAGAACAAATCGATTAAACTCACTTTTATTATTCACTTAGAATTACACATTTTATAGACTACTATGATCATATAGATAATTTATATATATTTGAATAATTGTTTGAAATGTTTTTCCAACACCTTCCCCATATTTCAATAATTATTTGAATATTATATTTGCTTATTTATGCTGCTACTGCTTTGTCATGAGATTGGAAACGAAATAGAAGTATGTATGTATCGAGTTCCCATTCATCTTCCATTCTAATAAGTTGATAGGCGAGGTAATTTGCCGGATATTGTCCTGTTCTTATACGATGGTTTCGGTTGTTTTGCCATATTGCACTTCGATTGTTTCGTTCTCTTATTGATCTTCCTATTTTTCGTTGATCCATTTCTTATATTTTCTTTTTATATATTTTTATGCCAGAAATTTTATCAAAGGTTACTCGATTACTAATTCAAATTCCTGTTTTATTACCTTCCCCTGAATTTGAATATGATTTTTGGTATTAAAATCCCAAAATCCCATGGCTTTTTGATGTTTTGCAAATGTGTTGTGTGGTAAAGGTTTTGTCATTATGTCAGCAATCATAGTATCTGTTGAGCAATACTTGATATCAAACAGTTCATTTTTAACCAGATCCTTCACATAGTGATATTTAATGTCTATGTGTTTCGTTCGTTAGAAAATTCGATCACTTTCAATCATTTTTATAGTGCTCTGATTATCTTCATATATTGTGATTGTTTGTTGTATGAACTGATTAATTTCTTTTAGAAGGTTTTTCATCCATGATGCTTCCTTAATTGCCTCACATAGAGCTATAAATTCTGCTTCTGTTGATGATAAAGATACCATCTTTTGTTTTGTGCAGCTCCAGCTAATTATACCACCATAGAATTTAAATATGTATCCACTATTTGATTTTCTGTCAATTTTGTCTTCTCCATAATTGGCATCACAGTATCCCAAAAGTTGTGTCGTGTCATCGTTTGAGTTAAGTGATAACTTGTAGTTTGATGTTCCTTTAAGATATTTGAGAACACGCCTGATTTCATTTAAATCTTCTCTTGATGGTGTGGAAACTTTTTGTGCGAGAATGCATATCGCTGCTGCTATATCTGGTCTAGAGTTTAGGCCAATGTATAGTAGGCTTCCAATAATTTCACGATATTAATCATTATTTGGTAGTAATATGATTTCTTCACTTTTTCCATAGCTTGGTGAAATCGGTATGTTTGAGATTTTGGCATCATTCATATTAAACTTGCATACAATTTTATTGATGTATTTTTGCTGATTAATGTAGAATGTTCCATCGTGTTTAGTGATCTGTATGCCTAGAAAATATGATGATTCTCCCAGATCATGTATCTCAAATTTTTTTTAATCATTTGCAAACTCTTGATAATATAAACATGGATCTGCCTTGCTTCTTTTAAGTTTTAAATTGATTAGTTGGATATTTATCTCGTCGTTCCAGCTCCTTGGTGCTTGTTTCAGTCCGTATAAGCTGCGCTTTAAAAGACAGACTAAGGTTTCTTTGCCCATAACTTTGAAACCGGGTGGTTGTTTCATGAAAATTATCCCCTTTAATTGTCCATACAGGAAAGCTGTTTTAATATCCAGATGCCTGGTATAAAGGTTTTGTTGTGATGCAATACTTAAAAGCATCCTAAATTAAGCTTGTTTTGCAACGGGTGCAAAAATTTGATTGTAGTCTACTCCGAATTTTTGAGTGGGCGCTACCGAATTATTCCTGGAGAAATTATTTCTAATAATGCTGTAATAATACCTGGCTGAAATAACATCTAGGAATTATTTCTTCAAATTTGGAAATAGTTTCTGGTTTTTCGGAATTTATTCCTAGCAGCAGTTGCCATCAACTATATCTAGAAATGAACGCACTCCTCACATCTTTTCATTGTTTTTTATTTTTACTGAAATATTTTTTGGTATTATTCTTTTAAATAATAATTTAAAAAAATCAACAATAAGAATAGAAAAAAGTGTTTTATGGAAGAAAAAAATTTGTAGTTTCGCTACGGAAACTATTTTCGATCGTTGTCTTCATTTGTTCGATCGTAAAATCAATTTTTTGCCTAATTATTCCAAATTTCAGTCTGTTGCGTTTGTCGCTCGTTTTTTTTGCTTCGAATGTTTCTGAACATATGCAAGTTTTTTAAATTTTCTATTTAATTTCCACTACTCTTGAGCATTTATGGAATAAAGTATTTTTTGGAATTATTCTTTTAAATAATTATGAAAAAATCAACAATAATAATAGAAAAAAAGTATTTTATGGATTTTGCTCGATCTTTAATTTAATTTGTTCCTTCGAAGCTATCATTTGCTGGATCCTTGTCATTAGTGATGTGCCTAACTGGGAATTTATTTCGTCGGGTAGGAAAATTCATATTTTCCCAATATTTTCCCGATAGATTCCTGATAGATTTCAATAAATTTCCGAAACTTTCTTAAAAATGTTTAAATTGTCACAATAAAAATTAATCCACCAGAGTACTTAGTTTCGTAAGAGTACTTATTAGAACACCGCTGTAATTTTCCAGGTGTCAAATAGAATACATAGAATAATTTTGGATGAAATCAACTTTATTCAATATGAAATCTCAGTCAGTCGCATTTGCATGTGTGCATTCTGGCATTATGATACCAAAAAATTCACCGGAATTCACCGGAATTCACAATTATGCACGCGTATTCATTCAAATCATGTCAAATTCACATGTATTATTACTAGGGGGATTTATCTTCGAGAATCGACTGCGAGTCCATGCGGTTTTTGCACGTTCTTGCGAATACGCAAGGCCATTGTACGAGTTTTGCGAGTACGCAGTGCAAATGCGAGTGTACTCGCGAGTTCCCACGAGTCATTATATACATATTGACGAGTTCTTATGTTTCCTTCGCCAATACGTTGTCAGCTGTCATTGGTCATTTTAATCGATATTTTTTTTACGTTTGTTGATATTTATCTGTTGTTTTTTTTTGTTGAAGGCAAATGGTAAATAATGTAAATTTATTGAACAAAATCGATGTTTTACTGTCATTATACACTAAAGATTGAACAAAATTTTGTTTATAGGATTCTAAAAGTGCTCTCCACAAATTAGAAATATTTTTGAATGAGGAAATTCCGAAAGACGTACGGCATATTTTAGAAAAATGCGAATTCAATACGGAACTTGCTTTGAAAACCATCAATCACGAAACTATTGTCGAAATAGAAGAATTTGTGAATAAAAATCAACATATATTGGAAGAAACATCGTTGAAAGGTGAAAGTAATTTCAAATTCAGGCCTGGTCAAAAGGCATTTATTCTTCAGATACCAAAGCAAATTGAGCTTATGAATGAGTTGAAACCGGATGATGCATGCCAACCCAAAGTGTGTGAATTTTCGTTTATTTTGAAAACATTCATCGATACAGCTGAGAGAAATTACGGAAGGCCTTCAAAAGGTTTCAGATACGACGAATTCAATCGCCATTTCGCAACATATATTTATTTGTTATGTGGCAAGGCATGTTACGAAACATTAAGTGCCAATTTGCCTATTCCTCAGGCAAATACTATACGTGAGTTTAAAAAACTAAGACAATTGCTATACAAATCCCAACTTTGGAACCAATTCAATTATTTCAGTCGCTTACATCAATAGCAATAAACCCAGAATAGTTGAAGGTGAATTGCGTTGCAAAGAGCTGGTCAATTATTTAAATGTGTTGAAGTTGCCAAAATACGTCTGGGTGTCTGAAGACTCATCAGGAATTATAGCTAAAATTGAATTTGATCCAAAAACAAATCAAATGATTGGGTTGGTCCTTCCGATTGATCCAAATTCTGGAATGCCTATTCCGTTTTCGTTTATGGCTCGGAATGCTGAAGAAATCCACTCAAATATGCATAGAGCTAAATCGTCCAGTGTTTACATCGTTATGGCGCAACCTTTAGTAGAAAATGCGCCGCCATTTGTGCTTCAATTGTTTGGAACAGATAACAAATTCCGAGCGCAAGACGTTTTGCAAAGATGGAAATATACTCATGCAGAATTAGAGAGGTGAAACAGAGTTATTTCATTAAATTTTATTCAACACTTTTCCAAATGTGCTTAAAATTCCAGGCATGGCATTAAAATAGCCGGATTCTCATCGGATGGTGATCAGCGTCTACTTAATAGTATGCGACACAATTTTAGCATGAATACACTAACAAGCAATGTCAAATGGTTTGAAAACGTTGACACAAGCGTTTGCTTCCTGCAAGATATTGTTCACATCGGCACCAAGCTCCGAAATCGATTATTACATTCTTTAGTTTTTTTAGTGATCGGAAACAAAATCGCATCTGTTGCACATTTGAAAATGATTCTGAATTTAGTGTCGAAGGATGCGCATGGACTTGTTTATTCGGACATATGCCCTGACGACCGGCAAAATTTTGAATCTTTAAAAAAAATTATGCAGCCCAAAGTGCGCGAAGTACTGGCAAATCAAATCATTGGTTCCGAAGGCACAGTCGAATATATCAGAATTTGTGACGAGATAACATCTAGTCTCTACGAAAATGATTTATCGCCGTTGGAAAGGCTTTTCCGTTTGTGGCGCGCAACTTATTTCATTCGTGCATGGTTTTTTTTTGTAGATAAGGAGGATAATTTGAGTATGAATGATAATTTTATCAGTTCCAACGCTTATGCATGTATTGAACTCAACGCTCAAAATTTGGTCATATTAATAAAAAAATTCCGTGATGAAAATTTGGACGAATACTTTCTTCCAACGATTTTTAACAGCCAGCCTTGCGAGGAGACTTTCAGGAAAATGCGCTCAATGGGGACAATCAACTATACAAAAATCAATTTCACTTTACTAGAATTGATGCATTTAGTTGGCCGCGTAGAACTAATGAATGATATTATGCACTTCAAGCTAGCAGGTGTAGACGTGGCTTTCCCACGGAATCCGTTGAAAAAAGCAAAACAGAATACATTCGAACTACCAACTGATACTGATATGGAAAATATACTTCAAAAGGCATTGTATATGGCAACAGCTGATGCGCGAAAGTTCGGAATTCATGTCACACTCGACGATATTAAAAACTGCAAACTGAAAGACGTTCACGTTGATCTCAATGTAAATCCAAACAGAATTTCGGACGGTTCACACATAGATTTGGGGATCGCTTCGGAAGGACAACATCAGAAGCAAATTGAATACCAAAATTTAAGAGATTACTCAAACGGGAAAAGGACTTTGGATGAAGACAGCTCGTTCGTGACCGTGGCTGGAAAAGGTGGACAAATTGAAGTTCGTAAATCATCACTTATTGGTGTTTTATCTGACTCAAGAGATAAATTGAGCTCCGATAGGCTACGCCGTGTACGTGGTTCTAAGAAGAAATGCCCTTCTCGTCAACTGGAATTTGTTGACGTGTCAACAATAGACCAACCCGTATATCAAGCAGAAGATATTAAAATAGGTGATTGGTGTATTTTTGATAATGGAAATGAAGGAGCCGAGTGCAATGAAAAGTTTGTTCTGGGAAACATTCTCTCTTTCAAATACGCTGGTAAAACGTATAAAGAAAAAGAATATACGTGGGATTTTGCAAAGATTGTATGTGATGAAAATTCGCGTGAAATACAAGTTTTGGCTTTATGGCACAAGTTGGATTCAAATGGAAATGTGAGCTCATTCAGTCACATCGGCTGTTCGTACATTAAAATTAATCAATACATTGCGAATTTTATCCACACCGCTATCGAAAAAGACTTATGTGGATCAATCTGCATTTCACAAAAATATCTGAAAATGGTTCAAAATTCATTACAAAATATGTTTTCACTCACCAATTCTAATTAACCATTCAACATTCCAAACCAAATTTCATTATGAAAAAAAAAACATTTTTCTTTTATTCCTTATCAAACTTTCACATGGATGTGTAATACATTTTAATAGTGAATAAAAAAATTAATAGTAGAAAGGATATTTTGCGTTGAATTTATTTTTTTATTCCAGTTTTGTTTGAACTATCTTATCAATAACTTTTTTTTTCGTTAAAATATTGGCATAGTTGGATTTTATTATAAAGTCTCAAGTCTCATCAGTCTAACGTTTCGATAAAGTCTTAATGCATTTAAATGATATATTTACTTTGTGTTCAATTGAGAATTCATGCTCAATTTCCACATATCGAAAGTTTTTTTGGTACTTTTTATTCCTTAATACATTTAGACTAATAGAAAAACAAGGCCACTTTGATTAAGTACTGTATATTTACGACTCATAACGATTTTATATAGAATTCTGAATATATTAACTCTTTTCTTTCGCAGTGCATTGTATTTTTTTTTTGACGTTAACTAAGAATTGCGGAATACTATTATTATTATTTTTTTTCATTAAACGTAATTAATACACATTTGTACCGGTTTTGGAAATGATATATATTAAATTTAAATCAACAACTTATGACGATTGGCACATTCTCCAAATCATCTATTGTTTTTTTGCAAGCGATGCACACAATCGATTTGTGTATGTTTCCACCATAGCAATGCGCTCCTTTTGACGAATGACACAACGAACAGTGAAGCAAGCTGAAATTCATCAATTGAAAATTATTTTTCAAACGTATATAAAATAATTGACTTTTGAAATCAATACCTTTGATGAAATCGATCACTTCATCCGGGATTTTGGCTTCACAGAGAGTTTGTTTAGGCACCAACGACAGCAAAAGAGAGTTGCATACTTTTTCATCATACCGCTCATCATCACGATTGAGTCCATCGTTCCATTCAATAATTTTGTTAATTGCTTTGGCCGGAATTTCAAAGTATCGGTCTCCAATTTTATAAACTCTACCCGTTTTCTATGTCATGAGATTTTAAAATTTTAATAACACCGAAGAAAATGTGTGTTACTGTTTGCACTTACCCTCTCGTTGTATGCAATGTTGCCGGAAATCGTATCCATTTCACGTTTCACCAAATTATCATCAGTTGCTCGCCAAGGTTGCGGGAAACCAGATTTGCCAATCGTGATTTCAACGTCATCATCTAACTTCAACGTTGTATAATCTTGCTCGTTCAGTAGTGCGTCAATTTCCACACGATTTGTGGCCTGAACATCGAATAGAGGTGCTTGTTCTGTTTTAACGACAACTTGTAGTTCATTTGCCAAAGGGTCAGACACGTTTTTTTGTCCGGCCATACCATGATTTGTTGAATCGATTGAAGTTTCATCAATCGGATCGATTGAATCGACCGAAACATCAGCAATCAAATCATTCGAATCAACCGAAACACCAGCAATCGAATTTGGATCCACCAATACATCCTCAACAGCTGAATTGTTTGGACCGATCTCCTCAGTAGAACCAGTTAAATTCATGCCTTGTTCATTTGCTCCTATTCCAGTCACATCGTTCTCACTGTCATGTCCGATTTCACCATTTTCCTCGGCAAAATGTCCTGTTTTATTCGCCAGAGGATCAGATTGATTCATACCATCATTCAAATCGTCCCCATTTCCTTCTTCTGGTATCATTACTGTTTCTTCGGTAACTGAAATTCTTAGCTCACGGCTTTCATTCAATGATGTTGTGTTGTTGCTTTCATTCAATGCAGTTGTGTCGTTGCTTTCATTCAATTCAGTTGTTTTGCTGCTGTCATTCAATGTATTTGTGTCATCAGCACTAGTGTCGTGTTCAGAATCAGACATAGCAAAAAACCAATCAACATTATTTCGATCTGCTGTTGTACCCAATGGAAGTGGTAGTTCTTTCAATCGGCGATGGTTGTAAATGGGTGGCTGTACATGACGATGACCTTGAATAAAATCCACTGCGTCTTCGTATCGCACTGAACATATAAAACCGAAACAGAGATTTAATTCGGGTACTAATTCAATTAATGAAATTCACTATTTCTTATTGTCGCATACACCTACCGTTGAAATTTTGCAGCTGACCCAAGAAGCAGCCGCCAAACGGTTTTAGAGTATTCCCATTGCATATCAATTCAGCACCGAAGTCGGCCTCAAATGTTTTGTCCGGGCAGCCATCGATGAAAGCAGCATTGTTATTTGTGTAATAGCACCAAAAGTATTGATTTTTGTTCAAACTGTTTCTGATAAATTTTTCCAAATGATTCGCGATCCCATAAATCCATGTTGCTGGGATAACAACGTTTTTTTTCAACGCAAATAAATAAACAACGAAATACATTTTTTGTTCACAGTTTAAACTTGGCGACAGAATTATGAGTTTTGAAATTCAACGTTAAGATTCGGTATCGAGTATATGCTTATGAACATATAAATCAAAACACGCGAAACTAAAACACATGCACAGTAACAAGTGGCACGATTCAATTTATTTAATCGTTTAGGATTTTGTCTAGTTCATCACTATTCAACGATATTATTTGGCCACTAGAATCGGTTTGATTTCCCAATAATTGAATGCCTTCAAAAATATTGACAGTTTCGACGTTTGCACTATAAAAATGTTTTTTTAAATGCTTTTCAAAATTACTTATATTCCAATAAGTTTTAAATTCACAGCTAGTTTGACTTGGACATGCGGGGCACTGGATTTTTGCTTTAATTCTATTTTCGTCACGAATAAAATTTAAAATGTTTGTGGCTTCAAATAACAAAGAGAATGAATGCTTATTTGCAAAATTAATAACTTTATGAATTAGGTGTTGTTTCAATGTTTCGTCGTCTTGTTCTATATTTATTATTTTATTTGTTTGTTTGGTTTTATTTATTGCCTTTGGAATGGACAATATAATCGCTTTGTGGCCCGGCTTGAAACTGAATTCCGAACAACTTTCATACACTGTTCCTTGCAAAATGTCTAAATTAGCAATATTTTTGTTTATATAACTCTCTATTTCGGCTATTTTTTCTGTATTTAAGGCCTGTAATGCTATTTCACAATCGTAACCAGCTTCAAACAATATTTTATCCAAATTTGCGGGTAGTTTGTCGCCCAACGCAGTTTCTACTTTTTTGTACAAACTAATGGATGACATGACTGCACATGTTCAAATGCGTTGACATTGGCGCACATTCGTGCTTGACTTGCAAGTCCGTACGAGTGTTTACTGTGTATTCGGATAGCGGGACTCGCGGGACTTGCGCATGCGTGTGTTATTTGCAATTCAACGTTGGTGAATTCGTATTGTGCATTTCGGACTTGCGAGTTCGCACGAGTACATAAATTCCCCTAGTATTATTATTATTCTTCAAAATCCAATCGAAAATGTCTCGTTATTACCCTCTAGAAATTATCACTTGATATATCATCACTTTCATTTTCATCCATTTCGTGCTCATTTGAATCAAATTGGCTTTCTTCGTTTGATGGGAGATCATCTTGAGCGCTGGATTCATTTTTGTGCTATGAATCCAACCAAGCGTGCTATTTGAACGTTCCGTCGCTGCTGATGAAATTGGCACGAACGGAATTCGTGCAGCAACATTGGCAATTTCAGTTTGCTTATAAAAAGGTTTCTACCATTGCAAAGGGCACATTTCATTGATTGCCATCCAAACAAAATGTTTTTTTTCAAATACCTGACAAATCAAAACGATGGATTTTCGACCCATTGCTATAAAAACATTGTTATAGCTTATTATTATCTTGCATGAAAAATATTCAGTAAAAACAATTTTCTGAACAATATTCACCTTTGAGCAAACGAATCACAATTGTTCTTAAGAACAAAATAAAATAAATCGATAATAAACGTGTTGGTGCTTTGCAGGGCACGATGATACTATGACAAGTGGGCAACGCAGCTAGGTTCAATTGGGTTTCCGATTTCAAAAATCATTCATCGTTTCTGAATTATTATTTATAGCTTTTGGAGAAAATATTGATGTGAGATGTTTGGAATACGAAAAATGCTAACACAAATATTTGGATTCACGCATTATTCAGAGTGGAACAATTTTGTTCCATTTTGTTCCAATAATGGCAAGTTTGAGCGGGCGATCGCAAGGGGCGCCACAAGTAGGATTGCTCATCATGGTGCCTTGGTGCTTTGCGTGTAAATAATGTGCTTTCTTTTTTAAAATAATGTGCTTTCGAAATGTTTGTCTGATATTCTATTTCTCTGCGGTCGAAATATCATTTTTGCGAAAATAAACACACCTTCAATAGACCCAGAGGCCGACAGCGTTGTATTATGGCGAAAAAAAAATACTTTTTTGACGTTCGGATAATCATTCAACATAATCAAATCTTTCCGCTGATGTTCACAATATCGTTCGACTTCCGAATGTATTATGTTTTCGATAGAAAATCGACGTGCTGTAATGTTGCGCTTGTATAAAACGAGCCGAATTTTGTCAGACGACCGGAATTTTTTGATATTATTTTTGAAAATTAAATTTATAAACTGAATTGAGCTAAATATTTTGAAGACTGAATTTTCTTAAATAAATTTATATTCAAATACACTCGAATTATTTTTCCGACACACATCTTATTTTATTTTCATTTAATAGTGGGTTATCTTGAAATTATCTCGAATTTTCCAAGATAGATAACGATGAAAAAAACTTATCTAGATAGATACGAGATAAAACCATTAACTTCAAAAAATTATCTAGATAGATATTAGATATTATCTTACTTGAGATATCTTGCAGATATCTTCGAGATAAATTATCTTTTGAAAACACTGAATGATACGGGCGTAGCAAATTTTCATCAAGACGAACGTTCGATGGAACCGAAAAATAAGACTGTTTCAAGACGGTTGAGAAGTCATGTTGTAGTTGAAAGCCTCAATGAAAAAACACCTAACAAAAAAAATCGCAGTGATCAAAAGACTGACTACAGTAAAGCTTCTAATCCGATCAAGAGACGAAAAGTGGCAGAAGGTAAAGGCTCATTATTCTTATCAATTCTTTGAAAAGCAGTATCATTGCACGATAGTTGAGTGTATCCCTGGGCTACTAGCCCAGCTTTGTATCGTACTATTTCGTTTTTCTCATTTGTTTTGTTCGTAAATAGCCATTTGCACCCAATCGGTACACGTTCATTAGGCATAATTTCCATGTTTGATTTTAATTAATTGATGACATTTCTTCTTGCATTGCTTTGAGCCAAAGTTCTTTTTGTGGATGTTTTATGGCTTCATTAAAGGAATTCGGAATTTTAGCAAGCATACTTATGCTTTCATTTGTATCATTAATGTCATTTAATGATGGCAGATTCTGATCTTTATCTGTATATTGATTCGTCCAGTGCATATATCTGCTCTGTACAGCTTAAGTATATCCATATCGTTTGGGTGGAACACCCTTATTTTTCCTTTTTGATCTTCTAGGTTCCACCCAAGGGGCAAATCACTTATGGCATTACAATGTTTTCAACCAGACATTACTGGGAATTAATAAGCATTACTAGTCATTAATCGCACGAAAATGCATTAATTTCAATATATGCAGAACATAGCGAAATCTCAATATGTCACAAATGTAGTTCCAACATTTAAGAACGAATTATCAGAAGAAATTTGCTATTGAAGTTTTTCCCAAAAATAACCTCTAGATAAAGGGGAAAATCGTTCTTTTTTGGCCAAGTTTTGCTTGAAAATCAAATGAGCCGCAATTATTATTAGTAGACCTTCGAATTAGTCTATTTATTGAATTTTATTCCGAAATGATCCTCCAGCTACGCCCCTGACAAAAGTGTATCTTGAGTAATCATCAATAAATGTCAGTAGGTATCTTTTCCCTCCTGGAGTCTGAGTCTGCATGGCTCCACAGTATTAAGTTTTTTGATTTAATCTCTTTGTTCTTTCCAAACGGTTTTCGTGCCAATTTTCCTTCTTAGCAAATTCCACAAAAATCATCACAACTACAATTGAATGTATTTAAATTGTGTGTTTTTGCCATTTTTTTAATTGCATTCAAGTTCCTATGGCCAAATATACGATGCCATTCATGTAGACAATGTCCTTGACTGCGTACATTGCATACTTTTTCCAAATTGATTTTATGAAGATCAGGTGACAATGGTGCAACTGTAATTTGTTTACCATCCTTCAAAACTTCTCCAATTTCTCCATGAAATAAAACTTGAAATCCAACTTTGCATAGTTTTTTAATGGAAATGAATGTCATCTCAAGGTCTGGTGAATACAGCACATCTGTTAGAGTGACATCAGTAGATTCACCCTTATCATTCCATAATTTGACTACACATTCGCCTTTTTATTCGAATGTCTTTTTGATTCGTTGCATGCGAAGTAGCCCCTGAATCCAGAATTGAGTGCTTATTCCGATTTTCATTCATTGCAAAAAGTGATTCATGGCTACTTGAATCATTTTCGTGTCTTGAATGAATTTTTATTTTTTTTTTTGGTTTTTTGAGTTTAAAGCAATTTTCTATAAGGTTTCTTACAAAACTTAGTTTTAAAACCTGATCTTCCTGAGTATCTTGAGAATGTCTTCGGGTAAATTCATCAATTACTTAAGATTGCACCAATGCAAAGGTTAATTTGTCTGGTTCTCTTGCTTTCAGTGCTGTCTGTAACTAAGGTCTGATAGCTACCAGGTAAGCTGCTTAGCAGAATTGCTGTTTTCCATTTTTCTGTCAAGTCAGGTTCGCCAAGATCCACCAGTTTTTGTAATATATTCGTCATATCTTGAATATGTGATTGTGGATTTTGGTTTTCAGTCATTTTTAAATCCCAAAAGTTTCTCATTAAAGTGGTTGTATTGACAAGAGTCTTTTGCACATGAAATCCCTGCAGCTTGGTTCAACTATCTTTAGCACTAGTAGCATTCCGAATATGCTGCAATTGATTATCCATCACAGAGAGTCCAATAAGGGCCATTGCTTTTTCATCCTTATCTCACCATGCTAAAAGAGCAGTAGGATCCGTGGGTGCAACGCCACTAATAGTTTTCCAGACTCCCCCTTTTTTAAGTAACATTTCCATCCTGTATTTCCAGGTAAATTAGTTGGTGTTGTCCAACTTTTCAAAAGTTAATTTTGTGTCCATGATTAAATGATTATGTGAAGTAATACTTCAATTCAAAATGAACTAAAAAATCGATTCCGATTTCGTCACGGAGCTTTGCTACCATGTAGAAATAAAATACGACTGTATCGTATGAGTAGAACAGATTGATTAAACTCACTTTTATTATTCACTCAGAATTACACATTTTATAGACTACTATGATCATATAGATAATTTATATATATTTGAATAATTGTTTGAAATGTTTTCCAATAGCGATGCAAAGCATAAAGCATATTTTTTTTCAATACATACACACTTATTCAGTACGGCAAAATCAATTTCAGTCAATACGCATCACATTTCAACTAATACAGATTTCAAAGTGTGAGTGTACACAAGCTAAATCATAAAAAGAATATTTCTTCGTTTCTGTTTTTGTCCTTATGTTCTTATACGGTGACATTTGCGAGTATTCAAATAAAAATATACAAGCGATGCCAATCTAAATAGCAAAATACAACAAACTCCCTGTGATAATTTATGTGGAGATACAAAATCATATCGTACGAAGTCGAATCAAAAATTTGTTCATCAACTATTGTTTTTTTTTTATTTAGTTTTAATAGTTATTTTTTTAATCTTTCAAACCAATCATTTTGAGTTAAACAATTTGAAAGGAGATCAGACAATTCTGAATGATGAAAGACCATGTATTTTTGCAAAAAACTCGGGAGAAGTAGCCCTAGTCCATTCTGAGTAATCATGCTCAAAACACAAACATTTTAACGAAAACTGTTCTGTGACATGAATTTGCAGATAAACGGTTGGCCCATCAGTGTTTATACTTACATTCTGGAATCAACTGAGTTACTGTAAATTAGAAAAAAAAACGATTGGCAAAGTTTGAACGCAAAAAAAATACCATCATGGAAAGGTTGTTGAATTATTTGAAAAGCGTTGAACCAAAAATATATAACTCAACAGACTCAAAATGTGATATCAGTCATTTTGTGGGCAGGATATTTTGGTGCGCCACTCTGTTTATACCTCGTTTAGAGGTTTTTTCATCTTATAGACTATTCTAGAGAATATTTCATTTTGCAAGCGAAAAAATTTCTTTGGGGGTAACGAAAAAAGTCAATTCTATCTAGTGTAAACCGAGTCTGAGAAAAAGTTGAGGACCTAAAAAAAAAGGTCCACAGCTCAGAAAATGTTGAAAAGGGGTTTTTGGTTCCACTCAAATCAAAAAGGGCTACTTGTGCGTAGAATTTCAAAGTCCATTCTATCTAGTGTAAACCGAGTCTCAGAAAAAGTGAAGACCTAAAAAAAAGGTCCTCACTTTTGAAAATCGATTCAAAATCTTAGAGGGGTAACGATCGCTGGGGGGGGGGGGTGGTAATTGGACCCCTCGGACCCCTGGTGAGAACCTATGGCAACAATAGTTATAAAAATAGTTGCAATAAAAATGCGTTGGCAATAAAATGCTTATCATAGAATTCTTACAGGTTAATTGGATTCTTACATTGTATCATAGGCATAAATGAGTATGATCAAATGTCCTGAATCTTACATTGTATCATAGATCTGCTTATCAGTGATCAGTGATTATATTGAGAAGCAATATAATCTATGAATAATAATGTGTGTATAGTTCGTTGAATTTGAAAGCAAAAAAGCCATAAAAAGTTTACGACACTGATTCGATGCGTGAGAAGCAACGCATGATAAGTCGTTAAATTTGACCACTTACTTTGTATGTTTGGCTTGATATTAATGCATACATTAACTCGCGCGTACTGAGAGTGAATGTGACTTATGAGTGTACTAAATCCATTTCAACAAGAATACAACAAAAATTTTCATTTTTTTTTTTTTTGAATTTACCACACAAAATCACACGGTGGTTAAGTGCATTCAACTCATGGAATATATAATTCGATTCATCCTTTTTCTTTTTCTCGCTCTATGTTTGTAGATTGGTGAATTGTTTTTGCTGTGGACGAGTAGATTTATTAGTGCGGGTGCATATGAATGTTGTTGAATTTCTATTCATATATAGTTTCATTGAACTGGTCAAGCAAATAATCAAAGTATGAGACAGACTAAAATCTGAAAGAAGTAAAAAACGACTTTTTTGAGTTTGTGCTCGGAACCTGAGGGTAGTAGGGTTTTAAAAATGTGTTTAGTTATCAGCACAAACTCTGAAATGGCTAAAGCGACATGTACCTGTTATTCAACTCATTAAATTTTTTACAACTAAAGGAATATTACTCATATCCCCTATTCTGAAAATACTATTCCGAAGTCATATGAACAACTGAATTTAAGATGATAATTTATTTTCCATCATAATCGGAAAGATATAGCGCCATCTTTCGTTCAGGATTTTTTTCACTGTATGCAATCGTATAGGGGAAAGTCGGGTGAGTTGGCACGGGTTTCATTTTTTGCTCATAACTTTTTTTTAAATAATGATATAAAGGAGTTTTATACACCGTTGGAAAGCTTATCTCAAATGCTAACTCTTTGCCATAGTTTGTTTTTCAATTCGACTTGAGAAAACAAAATTATGGTCAATTTTGAGGGAGGGCATTTTTTTGCCAAAAAAAATTTGTCGGGTGAGTTGGCACACCTAATGAAAATTCCTGGAAAAGTGGAAAAATTAAGAAAACACACCAGATTTGGAAAGATTTTGAGATATTCTATTTATTTTATAAGCCTTGAATATGAAATGGCATGTAAATTATTCATCAGCTTCGTCATCTTCTTCATCATAATCAGATTCGCAGTGTTTACATGTGTAGAAGCTGGCTTTCATATCGGCACACTTCAAATGAACTAGCGTTTTGCAAGGAATTTTTTGCAGTCAATTTTCGTGGCATCTTTTCCAAGCAACTAGATTTTGGAATGCCGTATGCTCTTTCGATGGCTCCGAGTGTTTTCTTTTCGAGCTTGATTTCTTTGATTGCCTTGAGTAGAGCATCATAATCCGTAATACCACGCTCGGTTTTCCGTTTGTAGTTAGCTGGCATGGTTAATTTTTATCTAAAAGCACCGAAAATTTCAATTAAATGCCATATAAACACTTTAAAATGGTTTCAATGACGGTTCTCGATCATACTCAAAGTGACTTCATACTTGCACTGACAAAAAACAGCTGTGCCAACTCACCCAAATGACGCCATTTTGGAATGAGTTCATATTTTTTTCTATTCAACATACATTCTGAAATCGCTTTGTATGATCAAATATAAGTCAAATACGAAACATATCACTCATACTCACGTTTAAATACCGATGGAAAATATTTTTTTTTAACTCTTGAAAAATTCGTGTCCTTAGAAATTTTTATTTTTTTTTTTCGATGGTGTTCAGCACAACTATAACCAATGCGTCTATTCTCTTCGGTGTCACGCACAAAACTAGCTTATAATAAATGATGATTTTGACAGTAGTTAGTTTGGGGTTACCACTGCAGGATTTTTTTTTTATTAGGCGTGCCATCTCACCCGCCGTGCCAACTCACCCGACTTACCCCTACATATATTTATATGCCTATCGACAAAATTCACAACGAAGGAGGAGATTATGGCTATAAAGGTATTATTAGATAATAATTACTCCCTTATTAGATCTTAATAATAATATATTTTCGTTTGCAGACAAACGACGCACATTCCAGTGACGAAGTAGAATGCTCAATGGTGTAAATTTCAAACCCGAAGAAAACCCTATACCAAACAACAATACAAATCAAACACAATCGATATCGGGTGATGTTCAAAAGGTATGTTTCCTTTCGATTCGATATGAATTCGCTTCAATAAACGTACGTCTTTATGTTTCTTCTCAGAATGATGTCACAACAACTCAGCCTCATATAATATATACATAAACTGTTTTGGTAATTGCTGCGAAATAAACCTGAGCGGATCGACAACCGATAATATTCCATTCAATCGAAACGTCATTTACAACACAGCTGTTACATTTGTTCGTTTTGCACTGAAAACAGTTTTAGTTTTTCTTGCGATATATTTACTACTTAAATATCTCTTTCAAGACGCAATTGGTCCATTAGTTGATTCATTGAGGCCAACCGGAATAGGTTTCACATATGCAAACAAATACCCCCGTTCCAATAAAACCGACGGCGTTATGGGACATACATACATAACAATGTAACTCAAAATCAAATGTAGCCCAATGAACCACATGTAATGCATTATGTGCGGAAAATGTCTTCATTTCATGTAATGCAAAATGTACTACATTATGTGCACATTTTTCCCAAATGTTCATAGAAATGACCATTTTACGTGCACATAATGTGCACATTTCGTACTATTCATTTACGCACAAAAAAGGCACGTAAATTGGTCATATTTGTATCAATATGTGCGAAAAATGTGCACAAAATTCCATAAATGAAAAAAGACGCATTTGGTTTATTGGGAATGCTTTCAAAAGCATAGGTTCGCAGAGTGGGTGGTATTCCGGGTTTTCCCCCCATCTGGGGAGCAAGTCTCCCTGATTTCCCCGGGGCTGGAAATTCATGAAATCTGGATCTACCCCGGTCCAGAAACCAATGAAATCCGGGTTCTGCCCCGGTCCACCCTGGTCTACCCCGGTCTACTTCGGGCCGAACACCTATAGAATCCAAGATTACATACCGATTCCTGGCAAGATTTTTTTTTATGTTCTTTTCCTTCACATACCAGGAAAATACGTCGCATTTTCACCAATTTTGATTGGTATTTTTGATTTTTACTGCCTGTTAAAATCTCAAATCTCATGGAAATTATTGCAATGAATAAACCAATTGTGTGATTATTGTTTTCTTTACAGCGAAATGAACAGTGAATTGATTGAATCACTTGAAAAACTGTCGGCGCAGATAAAAAAAAACATTCTCGGTCAAGGAAATCGATGACAAAAAGTGTAACTGCTTTTATTCCTTCCTCTTATATGTATCTATAAACTATAAATTTGTTTGTAGTTCGCTAGGCAAATTCTTAACCAATATTTTCAATTTGTGTTTATAATCGAAATTAGGTGTTGTTAGAATAAAACCATCAAAGCGGAAAGCCAAAACTCGATCAAAACGTAAAGTGTTCCTTAAACGAAGATGCGGTATGGATAATTCAGGTGTATATATTTCATGTGATATTTATATTTTTACCATTCAACTAATATGTGTTTGATATTTTTCAGCATTTGCGATGTCAACTGATTTAAGCGGCTCAAAAGAATCAACACGTGCAGGGGCTATAAAAAAAACATACTTGCAAACTACGGAAGACAATTTGTACAATAGCAATTAAAACAAACGACGATCAAAATGTGGTTTTTGTGCATGGCTAAGACAATTTTCTTTGAACAAAGAGAATTTCAAAATCATCTTTTGAACGAGCGTTTGTACATGGAATTCCAATTTCATCGTGGAGTAAACAAACAAACCACGGAATTCACAACGCAACTGGAAGGCATATTCGCTGATGCTGAAAATCATTTCAAAGCCATACATTCACTTCAACGTGTTGATTTAGCAGTGCTGATGATAGAAAAAAGAAGCAACATTTCGAAACGGCAAATCGATATTTTTCAATCGTGTAATCATAGTGATGTGAGCCGACCAACAAACACAACCAAAACAGAACATGGCACGTGATGTGTTTACATTTGATTATATCCTGTTAGTAGGTTTCAGAACAGTATACAGTGACTTGATGTGTCAAATCAACTATAAATTCTCGTGAAGATGAAAGAGATAGTATGATCGAGCTTCATCATTTCAACATAACTGTTATCTGATGATGCATTTGGGTGCATCAACCGATTGCTTGAGTATGAGATATCATTCCGATCGCAGCATTCAACCTTTTAAGACTGAATTTTCGCCATTATTTGGATTTAAATCAGTGTGCTATTTTGTGCTATCAGTGTGCTATTTTTTTTTTATTCTTTATTCTTTATTCAGTGGAAATTAGAGTTATACATTTAACAGCCTATTGGGCCACTTACAAAATGTATGTTGGATAGTTGGTGGATTACAAATAATTTGTTGGAACATAAGTTGGTTCAAGACTTAAAAACTAATGATTGAAAGACTAGTGGTTGAAAGAGAGAGAGAGAAGTTTGTGAGACACAATCCTATGGTAAAGATGTGCTCATGAGGATTCTTCTTTTGTGGAGGGTACTTTATGGCAAGAAATTTATGGCAGTGGAAGAATCGATATGAGCATCATCAGGCGAATTAAGCAATGGTTAATCATTCCGATGCAATTTTCAATAATGATGAATTTGTTGCATTTGCAGAACTTCATATGTTGCATAACGTTTGAACGAACACAGACTCGGTTCAAAAAGGTTCAACATTGAGAAGCAATCCATGTGTTGACGATGCATACGTAGTAAAGGGCTATAGTATTCTACGTTGGTAGTTACCGAGGGTAAATAGAACATTCTGTTAGCTCTTGTTATTCTTGTTTGAATGGGTAGGAAGTCGCGCTCAGTTGCAATTCGGAGAGTTCGATTTTTTATTTTATATAATGTGATTTCGTCGTATAAAATCCTTCTGTTTTCTAATGAAATGAGATTTAGCCGTGTCAGCCGAGTGTTGTAATCTTCATACGGATAGTGAAATTTTCTGTAAATCATGCGTGTGAATTTCTTTTGGATCCGTTCTATGTCATATGTATGGCTTTGGTAGTATGGACTCCAGATTGAAGATGCATATTCCAGAATACTTCTCACGTTTTTGAATTTATTGAGTGATCTGGATATGAATCCCAATACTTTACATGCTCTTTTAATAATGTTTTGAATATGACATTCGAATGTGAGCTTGGAATCAAAAGTAATACCGAGGTCTCTTATTGAGTTAACTTTTGCTAGTGGTGATCCATTGATGTTGTAATTGAATAATTGAAATGTCGATTGATGTCTGCGTGTGAACGATATCATGTAGCATTTGCCTGTGTTTAGTTGGAGATTGTTGGCAAGGCACCAGTTATGAATTGTGTCGATATCTTTTTGTAGCTGTCGGGCATCACCTAAATTTCGTATTTTCAAAAAAAGCTTCAGGTCATCGGCGAACAAAAGTAATTTAGATTTGAGCAGGGGGGGAAGATCATTAATGAAGAGCGCGAATAATAAGGGTGACAATATTGAGCCTTGAGTCACTGATGATTGCGGTGAGAAGGAGTTGGATTTGTCCCCGTATACACAGACTGACTGTTTACGATTTGTTAGGTACGATTTGAGTAGAACGATCATGCACGGGTTGAGTGGAAATGAGCTGAGTTTACGTAGTAATATTGCATGGTCTATTCGATCAAACGCTTTGGCCAGATCCATATAGATGGAATCCACCTGTCCACCATGCAATTCGAGAAGGTTTGTGGTCGTAGATTTTCCCATTGTAAAACTGTGTTGGTTTGGCACGATAAGGTGCGAGGTTTTATCACTTAGGTACTTATAGAGCAGTTTGTCGTAGATTTTGGATATAGCCGGAAGGATGCTGATGGGTCGATAATTTTCTATGTTATCCTGGTCTCCTGATTTATAAATTGGTGGAACAATGCTATTTTTGAAGCAATCGGGGTATACCATTTCACATAGAGATAGTTTGAAAAGCCTGGTTAGAGCTTTCGAAATTGCATTCGCAGTTTGAATGAAGAAGATTGGAGGGATCCCAACGGGGCGGTTGGTTTTTGTTTTATCGAGCTTGCTAATGACATTTAAAATATCGGCTTCTGTGAATTTAAGGTAGTGTTGGCATTCATTATTGCAATTAGGTGTGTAAAGATTATTATTTTGTGTGTACACACTAGAGAAATAACTGGCAAACAGATCAGAGGACTTTTTCATGTTTTCAGCTGTCTAATTTTTATAGCGCATTACAGCAGGAATTTTGTTCGATTTTTGAAGCGACTTGGTGTAGACGAAAAAGCTTTGAATTTGTTTTGATAAGTGATTCTATATTACTTTGGTATTCGAACAGATTTTTCTTTTTTTCATGTTTGACCTCAGCTCTTTTTTGCTCGAAAAGTGTGTTATAGAGTGCATTGTTGTGTTTCTTTTTTAAGACAAAATAGTTTTCTTTTTCACGTATTAGTTGTTTGAGTTTGGGGGAGAACCATTTAGGGAATTCATCGGATCTAGCAGATATCTTTGGCGTATATTTAATGATGATTTTATTGACGATTTCATAGAATTTGTTTGTTGCATTGTTTATGTTTAGTTGATGAAATTCCGTTTGCCAGTTTATGCAATCTAGATCACTATTAATTGCTACATAGTCAGCCTTGAAGAAGTTGAATTTGGCTGTTTTTTTGCTTTTCATGAATTTAATGTCTTTGGGGTCGAAATTTATTTGGAGTGATGGATGGTAGACATCCTCAACGACTATTCCCGGAACCCGTTTTAGTTTGATGTCACTTATATTAGTGAGTGTTAAATCCAATATGCGGTCGTAGCTATTTTTTACATTATTAATTTGCATGAGTTCAGTTAATGTCATGGTATTAAGGAGCTCATTAGCAAGACGACCTTCATGTCGGAGCGCAACACATTTCTTAGAGTCATAAAACCATTCGATGCATGGTAAGTTAAAGTCGCCAAGAATTAAGAAGTGAGCGATGGGTTCTCGAATGTTTAAAATGTCTTGTAGTTGTTCGAAATAGACATTTATGCGATCGAAATTGGATAGGTGATTAATGTAAATGCAGTTAATGAAGATTCACTTAGAATTTGTTGTATTTATTTTTATCCAAACATTGTCGAATGGGATTTCAAGTTCCCAATGTTTGAGGCGTGTGGCTGAGATATTGTTTTTAATTCCAATTAAGGCGCCTCCAGCCATGATGTCGTTGTGGTTTGAGCGAGTGTTTTCTCTAGGGCGAGTATATGTTCGTTCCGTTCTATCGCTTCTATGTGTAATATATGAATCGACATCAAAGAGAGCTTCAGAGTCGAAATTCTCATTGAGCCAAGTCTCTGTTAGTCCAATAATGTCGAAGTTTCGGAGTGTAATTTCATCCTTAAGTCCCCGTGCAATTTTTGTACGTAGGCCTCTTGTATTCTGATTGAATTTCTGAAAAATTTGAGTGATTTTACCATTGTGTTATCGTGTTACCTTTAGAGTATTGTTTACGTTTATTGAATTGAGTTGTTATTGCAAGGGTTCTCTCTCTCGTTTTCAATAGTTTGTTAGTATGCAAGGAAAGAATGGGGTTAGTTTGAAGTATGGGTGACCAATTGAGCTAACTAATAATATAATAAAGAACAGAATATGAGCTAACTTATCTAAATTAATTAATAAGATAAAGAAAAATCAAAAAGAACTTTAGAGACTATTCATAAATCGAGGTTGAGTTATAAATGGGTATTTGAGTGTTTTTTTTTTTGTTATTTTCATGCATGAATTAGAGATCAATCATTAACACCGGTTTTGGGTTAGAAGTGGTATTTTGTTTATGTTTTTAATGTGAACGAGAAGCAAAATCTATTACGTATTTTAAATTTGAATCGGGTGGTACTCAAATTCATTAATATTCCAACAGTTGACATTGTACTTAACACTAGCTAATGCCGGTTTCCATTGATGATGGTGATGCGCTTTGACAATTGTTGTTCTCTGCTGTAATGTTTGGAATTAGCGACAATTCGGTGGTTTGCGTGTGATGGTGTGCGTTAGATGAGCCGATATTGCTTGGTCTCCCTTGCGCTGGCATTGGTGTTGGTTCAATATGTGTTGATGTTTTGTGATAAACGTTGGATGTGTTGCTATTGTTGAGTGTGTGACTGGTAGGTGCTGTGATTTGTGTTTGTGTGTGTGATTCGTTACGTGTGATGAGCATTTCAATTTCGGTGACAGTTCGGACCATGTGAATTTGTTCATTTTTGCCTTTTTTTAGTCTAATTTTAACTAGACCATTTTCAGTGAAAACCTGTGCTATTTTTTTTCCTTTTTTAGGCTGTGTGCATGTTTGAAGAGTTTAGCGTTTTGAAGTGTGAGGTTTTCACCTATTATGACTACATTACTTATCGGCAAGCCAAACTTTTCTGGGTTCAACGGCATCTTGTTCAAATAGTGAGAGTAGAATGTTTGTTTGTGTTTTAGCATAGCAAAGTGTACGATGGTTGTTCCAGAATGCATCATTTGCCCATTGGTTCTATTTTTGACAAATATGCGTTCAATCGATGGTGCCACTGTGATTAAAGATGAGTCGATGCCTATTTCAGTCGCGATTTGATTGAATATAATTTTGAGATTTTCATTATCTTTGGCTGGAAAGCTCGTTATGCGTAAATCAAGATTACGTTGCAATCGTTGGATGTCATCTTCTGAATTGATGATGCGTTGTTCATGGACTGCTAACTGTGATTTTACTTTAACTAGTTCTCCTTGTATTTGTGCTTTGAAATCACTGACTATCGGATACATCAGAACTCAAATTGGACGCTAATTCGGTGAACTTTGATTCGAGTGATTGTTGCGATGTTTGGATGTTCTTATCGATGGTACTCATAGAGCTGGTAATTAACGTTTTGATGTCATCAATATTTGCCATTTTTGCTGCTCGTTGCTTTTTTGTGATGGCTTCTTTTTCGACGTCGGAATCGGGTGAATGTGTGCGTTTTTGCGATGTTTCTGACGTTTTTCTTGGTACTGAAGTGCTTCTCGTGTGTGGTTTTTTTGGCTTCATTCCGGTCACCGGAATCCGGTGTATGTGTGGTTGATCGGTGATTCTTTAATGTGTGTTAGTGTGCATGCTGAATTGCTTCTTAAAGTTGGAACAAGTTATTGCCAGGGCATACTATCCAATAAATTTATCAGCTTGAATATTTTTATTAAATAAATTTATTAGATAAATTTGATGCGTCCACCGTATCGATGCGACGCTCCAAAAGAAAAACAATGGATTCCATTGATAGTCACACTGAATGTTTGGGTCGAAGTAGAAATTTGGACCGAAGTAGAATTTTGGATGTTAACTTTAGTTTTAACTTGAGTTTTGTTGGATGTCTCGTGTAACTCAAACATTCAGTGTGACTATCAATGGAATCCATTGTTTTTCTTTTGGAGCGTGGCATCGATACGGTGGACGCATCAAATTTATCTAATAAATTTATTTAATAAAAATATTCAAGCTGATAAATTTATTGGATAGTATGCCCTGGTTATTGCTTATTTTGGTGGTAAAACTTAAAAATTTAATGCGCTTTCAATGAACTTTAATTAATTCGGATGTACGATGTCTTTATCTGCAAAATGCAGTATAATTTGTATATCAAAAGAATTGATTAGCTACTGTAAATCGCCAAAAACTAGGAGCGAAAAATTATGCGTCATTACTTTTCGACGTTTACTCTCTTTATGAAGCAGTGAGTTTACATTAATTGATTTATTTACAGTAATATAATAATATGATATGCATAATCAGCAGAGTTTTATGTTTTATGAAGATAATAATTGAACTAATTTTTTTGTATGTTCTCAAATCAACATTTATCTAATCATAATTTCGTGTGTGTTTTTTCGTTTTTCCATGTTCAAAATGATTGCGGGGGGGAGACGGCGGGATAATGCAGCGCGAGTGACAAATCAGAACTGCCGAAAAAACAAGAACAATAATAACAACGATGGCGACGATGACGACGATGAGGAAGAAGAGAACACGCGCGCAGTCAAAGTAACACTGAAGAAAATTCTCCGGCCGGTTTTCCGTGAAGTGCTCACGAAAGCCATCAAAGAAAAGGCTTTGGAAGTGACAAAAATAGGCCATCTAGCGTCGCTCCTATTTCTGCACAATGTACAATCGGCATTCGACTTGGGTGACGTTGATTTCTTTATTAAAGACGACCAAGCGGGCAGCAAAGAAATCCGGAAATGCTTTTTTGGCGTTCTCCGAGACAATGGGAGTGTGCCACCATACATGAGAGAATTCGTAGAAAACCTCGAAGAAGACAATAAATTCGATTGGCCCAGCGGCGACTACATGGGAAATGAGTAGGTTAACAAAGTATTTTCTGGCCCACATGTAAGTATTGGTGCGTGTACGTGTGACTTACATGTAACTGACCTACTCAATTTATACTCATTCTCACTCTGATTCTCTTATCCTCGATCGCCTTCTGTCTACAAAAAAATGCATATGCATCTGCGCTAAGAATTGAATTTTTTCAGTTGTTTGGAACAAACCGTTATATATCTGATTTATGGTTTTTCTTTCTCTCGCTGTTCGTATTCTACAATGTATTTTGGGACGTTTTGATTTTATTGATTATGCTTCAAAAATTCTGTCGCCAAGAAAAAGCATCTGCGCTAGTTGATTGCAAAAATCTGTTGAGTATTTGATTTAGCGTCTGCGCTATGAATTTAATTTGTTCAAAAATCCGTTAAATCGATAATTCGAATACACTACAATGTAGGAGAATGAATGAGATCAGCAAAAAGAACTCTTGCGATGTAGTGTAATCTTATGAGGACTGTTTGTTTGTTTTTCATCGCTCGGATTTTTACGATAGAAATGTTTGAGGATCATGAATTGCCTCAAGCGGCCAAAAATAAATATTCGCCTTTTTTGGTATGCGTTTTGCAACAATTAAAATTCGTTGCTAAATTTCATTTTTTGGGTGTTTGCGTCTAACGCAACCGAATGATGGTGCTTTAGTCCTTCAATCGATAAAACTGATTTCATTTATGTTTCAACATGTCACAGGGTAAGCATCATAAGAAATTAGTCAAAATTATTTTAATTGAAAATATGATACAGTGAATGAAAATACGTGATTGAAAATATTTGATTGAAAATACGTGATTCAACTTAATGTGACTATATTGTATTTTTTGCTGTTTTTCTGTTTTTTCTGTTTTTCTGTTTTTTCTGTTTTTCTGTTTTTTCTGTTTTGTGTTTTTTTTTGTGATAAGGAGGTGGTAAAAGATTTTCAAGAAATTCCAAAGCCAGGTTGTCCGTGGAATTATTCTCAGGGGATTCATCGATTCATCCTCAAGAGTATATACCTCGTTGGATCGTAACCAATCGTGCTCAAAACATACAACCAAATCCTGTTACTACTTCACCATCTCAATCATCATCTCTTGAAACACGTGACATCCCCCCAGTTGACGAAACCAACCATGATGACGATGAAACTGACTATTCGTCTGAAGCCGAGAATTCAAACTCCTCATACCAGACCCAATCACCTCTAAATGTTCGGGTCTTGGATCAATCAGATTCGAGTGAACAAATTGTTCCGAGCGCTTCTGAAAACAATATTGATGTTCAACCGCCACAGATACCACCGCGAAGCAACACCATGGAACATCAACAAACCATCAATGATGAATCAATATCACCAATTTATCATCGACTATTTGATGCATTTGATTCTCATACAAGACTCAATCATTCGAACTCATCATCAAGAACAACAACAGCAACAACTCAGACTCAACAAATGGATCCGAATATCCTTTATCATGAACATATTACGAAGATAATTGATAACCATATGAGTATGCGAATTTTGAACTAGTTCTATATTACTTCACTCTAAACGATACTGATTAAATCAATCTTTTCATTCTTCTAGAAAAACGACATCGTTCACTATTCATAGATCCTGAAATTGTAGCCTACGCCTACCAGTCTCATGAATATCGCTTGATGAGTCCAACTGATCAAGTTATACTGTCGATAATTCGTCTCGAAATAGATCGAATTCGTACGGAAATTCGCAGACGACAATCTAATGCTGTATCTGATAATGACAACGCCGGTCAAACACGTTGTTCAGTTTGTTTTGAATCCTTCACAGGAAGAACTATCACGATGACATCAACATGTGGACATGTGTATTGTAGACCATGTCATACACAATTATTACGTTTGGCTAACGGTTGTGCTCTTTGTCGTCATCCATTCGTAGAACCGAACATTGTGTTGCGTGCTTACTTGCGATTTAATTATAGAGGAAAAACCGTATGCCGCTCATGTGCACTTGAGTTCACTCAAGACACACAAGTCTACACACTTCGATGCGGTGACGTCTTTTGTTCAACATGTGTAAATCGTATGCAAACTTTATGTGTGGGATGCAGTGCACAAATTGCGTTGGTGAATCAACCAATTCGTTTACATTTAAGCTTCAACTAAATGCATAATTTACACTTGAATACTTAAATACATGAATACATACATACATACATACATACATTATTCCATTAAAAATGTAAAATCGCTTGACTTTTATTTGGATTAAAATATTTTCAGATTTCTTTGCGCAGCTGTCACAACATTCCTATCGAATCGTTGCAATAAAAATGCATTATTATTTCTTGCTTTCTCTTATAGGGTTATATGCACGACGATATTTGCAAAACATATAAATACATTTTAACATTTTGTTTTCATTTGGGGTTCATTACACTTCATTGCACTTCATGTCTTTTTCATATACTTTCTTCTTCTCAAGCACACACTTGTGTTCAGTTTTATTTTGATTTTCAACGAGTGAATACTTAAAAGTTGACAATTACACAGCTCTTTGTGAGAAAAAAAAGATGACTCCAAGTGTCAAAGTAGTGGATAGGGATTTTGCTTTCCAATACTTTCGACGTAAATTTTTTGATGAAGCTTATGAGTCGTTACGAATGCGAGTGTCTTCAATTCTTGAAACCGAATACCTAATCAAACTCTCAACATGTTTCGTGGCAAACTTTCAAAAGAGTGTTCTAAGCGACGAAGGTGAACGAACTGAAACACAAAAAATTTATTTGAATACCAGAACCGAAATAATTGATTTTGAAACCAACTTACAAGAATTCTATGATCAGGATGTTGTCTCAGCTATAAATCAAAAGATCGACGACATTCAGCTCCGAGGTAGCGGCTTTTCCCTAGCTCAAATCATCGAACTAAATATTCAGATAAGCAGTTTCGACCCGTGTTCAGGTTCATCGTACATTGCATTACCCAAACATTTGCAGAGTAAACATGCTATCATCAATGTTAGAAATGTGGACAACCAGTGTTTCAAGTATGCTGTACTTTCAGCATTATTTCCGATCAAGAAAAATCCACAGCGTGCTTCAAATTATGTGCAGTATGCAAAATCATTGGACTTCAGTGGCATTCAATTTCCTGTAAATTTGAAGCAAATCACAAAGTTCGAACTCCAGAACCCCACGATTTCGATCAATGTATACATGTATGACGATGAAACGAAAAAAGTGCGCCCACTACGCTTAACCAAACATGTTAAAGAAAATCACATTCATCTATTGTTGCTGGTACAAAAAACATGCAACGCTGCAGGACAAAAATCCCATTATTGTTGGAATAAAAATTTAAGTGCTCTACTAAGTGCACAAATTTCATCAAATTGCGCAAAACAGTTCTATTGTGACCGTTGTTTGAATCATTTCACGAATTTTGCTCGATTGGATTTACATAAAATTGAATGTATCAATCAAAATGATTTACAAATTGAAATGCCTACATTCGAAAACAATATTCTCGAATTTCGAAATCAAAAAAATCAATTGAAAGTGCCATTCATCATTTATGCTGACGTCGAATCAATACTGAAAAAGCCTGACATCAAATTCAGTAAAACTGAAACAACAGTTGCATATCAGCAACATCAAGTGCATAGTGTCGGATACTATTTTAAATGTTTATATGATGATTCGCAATCTTATTATAATGCCAAACGTGGACCAGATTGTGTTGAATGGTTTGTTCAAGAGTTGTATGAGATTACTAAGCGAGTTGACAAGGTGTTGAACCAACCGAAGCCTCTCGAAATGTCGTTAGAGGATGAGGTGCTTTTCATTATATCAGATGATTGTCACATTTGTGGTGGTAAATTTCGTGAAAATGAGTCAAAAGTTCGCGATCATTCACACATTACCGGTGAATTCCGTGGCGCAGCACACCAAAAGTGTAACTTAAACTATCAAGAAGCACACCACATTCCAGTTGTATTCCATAATCTCACATATTATGATGCACACTTCATCATAAAGGCATTGGCAAATAACATACCTGGACAGGTGTCAATCATACCGACGAATGATCAAAAGTATATTTCGTTCACTAAAACAGTACCCAGCAAACGTACCGATCAATATTCCAAATTCATAAAGCTACGTTTCATTGATTCGTTTCGATTTATGAACTCATCACTCGACTATTTGTCATCACTGCTACCATTGGATGAGAAAAAAATTCTTCGTAATGAAAACAGTGAACTGAACGACGAACAAATTCAACTGCTACAACGAAAAGGTGTATTTTGCTACGATTATCTCGATTCCTGGAACAAATTGGATGAAACAGCACTCCCACCAAAAGAGAAATTCTACAGTCTTTTAACCGAAAGTCACATCTCCGATGAAGACTACAATTTTGCATCTACAGTTTGGTCTACATTCAATATCAAAACTTTAGGTGAATATTCAGACTTGTATATGAAAACCGATATTCTTCTTTTGGCTGATGTATTTGAGAATTTTCGTCAAACTTGTTACAATATTTACAAGTTAGATCCAGCACATTACTATACAGCGCCAGGTCTATCCTTTGATGCCATGTTAAAGCATACTGCAGTAAGAATCGAACTTTTCACAGACATCGATATGTTGATGTTCGTCGAAAGGGGGATTCGTGGCGGTATAAGTTAATGCAGTAACAGATATTCAAAGGCTAATAACAAGTATATGCCTGAATATGATTCAAAACTAGAGTCAAAATATTTGACCTACCTCGATGCAAACAATTTGTATGGATATTCCATGATGCAGAACCTACCGATCGATTCCTTTCGTTGGTGCACCGAACGATTCACATCCGAAAAAATACAAAACATTCCCGATCATTCATCAAACGGTTACATTTTCGAAGTTGATCTAGAGTATCCGAAAGAATTGCATGACAGTCATAAAGATTATCCGTTTTGCGCCGAAAATCGACATGTTCCGCACACCAAAAACGAAAAGAAACTGCTTTTGACTTTGTTTGAAAAAAAAAACTATGTAATACACTACAAAATGCTTCAATGTGCGCTACGTCACGGTTTAGTTTTGAAAAAAGTGCATAAAGTGCTTCAATTCAGACAATCAGAATGGCTCAAGCCGTACATCATGCTCAATACAGAACTTCGAACAAAGGCCAAAAATGAATTTGAGAAAAAATTTTACAAGTTGCTCATCAACGCCATCTACGGTAAAACTATGGAGAATAAGCGTTCGCGAGTTGACATTCAGCTGAAAACGAAATGGATTGGTCGTTACGGTGCTCGAAAGTTGATTACACAACCAAACTTCAAACGACACACGGTTTTCGATGAAAGTCTAGTTGCCATTGAACTGAACCAAACACACATTTTGATGGACAAACCTATAGCAATCGGTATGTCCATTTTGGATATATCAAAGGTTCTGATGTATGATTTCTACTATGCTCATATGAAACCGAAATACGGAGACAACGTTCAAATGATTTACACCGATACGGATTCATTTATTTTGGAAATAATAACTGATTGCTTTTACACTGATATGCTTCAAAACCTGGAAAAATACGATACAAGCGACTATTCGGATACTAACATATTCAAAATTCCTCGAGTAAACAAAAAAGTGCCCGGACTCTTCAAAGACGAGTTGAACGGTCGAATAATGACTGAATTTGTAGGTTTGCGAAGCAAGATGTACTGCATCAAATCTGAAGGTGTCGAACAGTTTAAAAAAGCTAAAGGAGTGAAGAATTATGTACTCAAAAAGTCAATAACCTTTGAAAACTATATGAAGTGTATTAATGAAAATTGTACAGTCATACGAAACCAGAATACAATACGATCCAAAAATCACAACGTTTTCAGTGTGAGGCAAACAAAAATCGCACTCAGCCCATCGGATAACAAACGATACATTTTGAGTGGCAACATTGAAACCTTACCATGGGGACATTTTAAAATTCCAAACTAAACGCATATGTTCTTGAATATGTGTATGTGTATGTGTGTATGTTCATTTTTAGAACCGAATCTCTGCCGAAAACAAACGATCAAAAAAATTCATTGGTGTGTGGTGGGGTGAACATAAACGAGGAGTATACCATTTCTCGAGCGAATCATTCTGTGCAAAATATTGAAAGTAAAAGGACTTACTTGTCGTTTAGTCTAGTGAACATTGTGTGAAAATAAATTGAAAAAAAAATGTCATCCATCGAAACGAGTTTGTCTGCGTTAGACATATTGAATACGGCGTGTGCTAAGAAGAATTACAAAAGTTTCAAAGATCTTCAGCCTGGTGAATATATCGTGAACAGATTCACTATTGTGGATTCAACTCATGGACGTCGAGTGCGAATCGATTTGGACAACACTTACATGTATTTACCGGGGCGTTTTGTTATTACATTAACTGAAGATATCATCGATGTATTGAACAAGTCACCCAAAATGGTTTACAGCGGAAAAGATGCCACGGATCGCGATCGCTTGATTTTAAGTTTCTATGATTACTTTGCGGACGTATTTACATTCAACATGAATTAGTTTGCTTGCAAAAATTATGAAATGTATTTCAAACAACAACAATTTTTTTTTTTGATTAAATAAACCATTTTGTATTTAAATGCTAAAATCGCTCATGTTTTATTTTAAAATATTCTTATTTCTAGTCGCCAATGCTTAAACATCATGATAAAAAAAGGTAAACTACTTGCCTAATTTAACTCTATTCCAACACATTGCTCAATTTAATCCATGAATTGTGGTTTGAATCAAATCCTAACCACTTGACATACACTTCATCTCCTCTTTTTCTTATGATTCTCTCTACTAAATATAATTTTGGATCGCTAACTAGCTGCAATTCTTCAGCATATACAGTTCCTCTTATATCATAACCATTCAGATCTACAAGTAAATAGGTAATTGGATTTGTTTTCTGCACTCGTTTGACTTTGAATATCTCAGTAGTCCAATTCGGTGTGTATCCTTTCGCAAATACATGTTTATACTTGCTGATTCTAACATGATCGCCTACATTGAATTTTGGTTTTCGTCTTGCAAATACTAGGGGACTTTGACGATAAACCGATTCCAAGAGATACTTTTCATTATCTTTATTCACATCTTTCGGTTTCATTTTTATCGTTCTATGTATAGTATTGTTGTAGTCAGCAATTAATGAGTCTAGAATATTGATCCATTTATAGGATCCTCTGTAGCTGAACTGTATCCACATCTTATTTTTGAGCGTTCGATTCAATCGCTCCACGATTGCTGCTTTTTTCGTGGTAAATGTAGAGAATATTTTTATATTTCGTTGGTTTAACATCTTTTTCATTGGAGCATTATAAAATTCCGTTCCATTGTCCACATGAAGGTGGTGAATAGGGTGACCCAATGCATTCAAAACTGATTCCATAGCCTTTGTAACTTCTTTGGCCGATTTATTTTTCAATGCGCGAGCGTAAGCCTTTTTTGAAAATATATTTATAACAGTCAAAATGTACTTGTTATTGTCATTTTTCGACGCATAAGGAATCATTTCAACCAAATCAGCTTGTAGAGTATCTTCGATACCTCGCATTAAGGTTGGTCTACGCGTAAAATTCCTTCGTGCTTGACGATGAAGCTCATTCACTAGAGCCCATTTACTCATTTTTTTAAATTTTTATTTCGGTATAGCAGCTATTAGCTTAGATTTCACGGTGAACCAAACCCGTGAATGGTGAATAAGTGACTAAGTTATCATGTATAATCAAACAGTATGCTGACGTATTAACTGGAATATTTTGACTAGCCTCAATTTCAATCCGCACATCGACCATTCCAGGTTTTATTGTATCATCAGTCCGGGTGCAATCGAATACAAAAAGTGGTCTCTGCAAGAATTGTACATATGTGTGCCAGTTTTGGAGTGGAGTCGTTCCACCAGTTTCGTTATAATATGAATGTTGCACGTTTGAAAGTAAATTGAACAGTTCGTGCTCACACAAAATCACTTTTGTTATATTTACGGCCTCTGGTGGTGATTTGTCAAATTACCACCATTACTATGTAAGCATAGTGATATTTGATGGCAATATTAGCTGTCATTGTGTATTTTGACATGGTTAGTGCGCGAACAGCTTGAGCCAATCATGGCATTTATTTTACGAATAAAGTTAAATAATATATTTCGTTCGATTTCTTTCGATGAAACCGAATTGGATACGATTGGAGACAGCTGTAGTTTGTTTGTGGAGGCCGTGATTATAAAAGGTAAGTTTGTATTCTACCCAAAATAATGAACCAAAAATTGAACTGTGTTGGACGTTTTAGGTTTGACTGCACATAAAGTTAAAGTCGAAGATGTTTTGAACGTGGATTTAGTTGACGAATATGGGATGTCAATCGAAGAAGATAACATTTTTCTAATTAAACAGTATAAAAATTGTTCTCATTTTTATATTGAATTTTGTGCTGAGTTTCGTCAAACTGACATCAACATTTTGGCTGAAGTGAGTATTTTGCCGGTATTGAGGTTATGTATTTTCACTCTGTTTCAATTTATGTTTGCTTCGATTCCATTCCAGAGTGTCAAAAACTACTTACGAGCAAACGAAGGGGAATTTATTTTGAAAGAACAACAAAAATTGCGTTGTTTACGACCAAAAACGAAATCCAAGCTCATGGAAAAATTGGTTTTCTATATTTTTGAAAACTATACGATGTATCCAAAAACGGAAGATATAATTCTTGTGTGCAATGCAGTGGTGCAATTATTCGACAAATTGAAAGACGATCAAGGAGGGATTGTGATTTGTTGCTGCATTAAATTATTTTATTTTGATTTCATTTCATGTTAAAATAATTTCAGAGGCTTCTCTTTTCGGTTGATACGGTAACGGGAGCTAAGTCTGGCTGCTTGTACAATTCGATTCTGTATCGTCGCCGCCGACGTCGTCGTCAAACAGAACAAAGTATACTGAACAATTCTTTGGGTGATATGACTGAGCAACAGAAGGAAGGCGTAAAAAATTTCTTCAAGACAGTTGTTTTGCCTGCCAACAAGGACAGCTTGAAAATAACAATGGCTCAATACAAAGATTTTCGTATGGATATGATCCACAATTCGTTTGAAGAGTACAAATCATTGTGGAATTTCTACTTCGTGTGCCCTGATTTGGTAAATTGATTTTTTTTAATGAAAATAAACACTTTCTAATCACAATTTGTTTAGGTATTATATGATTTTGATATCATGTTTGGCGCAGCACATGCAAACAGACTTATGGAACTTTGGCCGATCATTAAATCGGTTCCTTTTTGCTCAAAAGACATTCGCATCGATCTCATGAAACACACAATTTGCTCCACCCAGACTGACATTCATGACTTTTTTACGTTCATCAAATTTATTGCGACACATCGTGTGACCTTTGATTCTGCTATCAAATCTTTCATCATTTCCA
The DNA here is from genome assembly GCA_030463065.1 of Aphidoletes aphidimyza. Classification (NCBI taxonomy): domain Eukaryota; kingdom Metazoa; phylum Arthropoda; class Insecta; order Diptera; family Cecidomyiidae; genus Aphidoletes; species Aphidoletes aphidimyza. Next base: position 23,401,015 of record CM059997.1, on the reverse strand, counting down.
GTAAGGTAATGTGGTTTTTCTTCTCATATTTTGATGGTTTGCTTTAAAATTAATCATTCATTGTCTTCACTTACTCAGGACCCAACTGAAGATCCAGTTGAGCTGGTTCAAAACAAATTATTACATCCATACATAATCATCATTCAGTCGTAAATTACCAGCAAGTGCAAGTACTACGTTGTAGTTGAGAATCGGCTGTTCTCTGTGAGTAACATTCGAGTGAAATTTAATTTGTTTCATTTCTACCATGAATATTTATTGCTCAAATCGAATATTTATAGCTTCCAATTGATTTCACCTTCGTACAAGTGATGGATTTCTTTTTTAAAGTACACCGAGTTTTCAAACTCGCGTTCAACCCAAAACTCAAGGCGTTCATGAGCTTCTTTGATTACTACATATACCAAGCAAATGGTAAAAATCGGAATGTGTCCCAAAAATATCAATGTTTTGGCCGAGAATTATTGGCCCTCATGGCTGACACGGGTGTCATGGGTGCTTAGTGTCATTCGTCCTCTTTAAACTAAATAATTCCAAAGAAAATAGTGCAAAGTAAACTAAATGTGCGAAAGTTACGTGACGTGTCATGTGAAATAAAATGGAATATCGGTACAATTTTGGATTTTCGTATAAAAATTTGGACATTAAGTGCGATACGCACACAAATTTAGTAGAATTTTGATTTAGCTCCATATATTTCATACGACACTCCAAATAACTTCGTTTGATATAAAAAAAAATCTCATTTTCATATATTTTGAATTTTTATATTTTGAAAAATAGTTTTAAGTTTCAAGGAATAAATATTTGATTGATTTACGAAGTTCGCTGCAATTCTTTGAAAACTTCCAAATTTTCAGCAATAATAAAAAGGGAATTTTGTGCATACTTTCTCTCGAAGCTCACATCAATCGATAGATGTTTTATATTCAGAACATGAATTAATTCTGGGCTAATTTCTGGCTTTTCAATTTTAAAGCTGTTCATTGATTTTTCGAATTTAATTATTTTGTAAGTATGACAAACCAAAAACAAATCTGAATCGAAACGCAAAATGTATATTATTTCCGAAACTCTTCCCTCGTGTACAACCATCAATCCATTTCGATACATGTTGCCATTCACCTTCACGAAATTTAATGCAACTGATTTGTTGACGTCGAATTGTTCAACCTGTTCCAATATTGGTTGAAAAATGAGATAATCGTCACAAGAAGTGAGCATACGGCACTTTTTTGATGGCACAATATCATCGCAATAAGAATCAGTTTTGGTGGCAATGTATGCTTGATGGTTTTCGGCCAATGATTTTGCGATATTTATGAAGTTATTAGTTTTTTTGGCAGCGTCTGTAAAAAATTTATGTTTCAGCTCATATCGCATCATCCACATAAGCCTTATAGGACCCATTTGGCGAATCACATGTGCGTAGTGGTTGAGATTGTGTTGTTTTGGCTTCAATTTCATCTTAAACACTGATATCATGTCGTTTAAATGTTTTTCTTTATTTTTTTCAAACATTTCAATATCAAATTCAGTTATCGTGTATGAAAAAACAACTCTCATACATTCCAGTAGCGATATCATGATAGGCCAAACACGATTCAAATCTTCCTTTTTATCATTGAATATAAATGGTAAATGTATCATTATGCAATATGATTGAGATGCATTTTGCCCCAAGTTGAGTCGATCCAATTTCAATTTCGATGGTTTAGTTCTTGAATTCAGCTGGCCATAATTATAGTCTCGAATCCGGCGTATCAATTCTGATTCATTGGCAATTCTACTGTCGATACAGTATTTGAAAAACTCAGTTAAAAAGGTAGGTATTATACCTTCACACACGTCATGCATAATGTCAACGCACATTTGTGAAACAACATGAAAATGTTTCAAATCATTCAATGGACAACCTTTGTGAATCCCCTTCGTTTCTTTTAAACTGAGTGTCGGATGCGATTTGAGTCTTTCAACTTGCTCGTTATACTGTTCAACAGTTCGTCTCTTGGATACATTCTCCTTCGTGAGCGTTTGTGTTTCATTCTTATTGCAAGTGCAATTTCGGCAAAAGTATTCTGAACTAAAACTTTGTGCAAAACCGCCAGAAACATTGAGACCCAAATTGTCGCCTGAGAAATCGAAAAGTCCGACATTTACATGAAAATCATCGCCAATATTTATACCATCTCGTTCCAATATGGCCAAATCTTGCTTAATTTCATGCCAAATATCATCCTGACTGCATCCTGTTTGTTTGAAATTATTTGAATTGCATAAGGCAATCAAATAAATATTATCCAATTTCGACGCATATTTTATTGGCATATTTCTAATTCGGAAATAGACTGCAAACATTTTGTGGTTTGTTGCTTTTGTTTTGAGTCCGCAGCAAACATCAAATTCATCGGAACCGAACTGAATGGACACGGTTTCCAAACATCGGAAAAAGGAATCATTCGTACAAATGCCACCACAACAATAATCCCGATACACACCATCAACACATTCATGTTTTGTATTATTGTAATTAACGAATATTGTTCTAAAATTAGGATTCGCAAAAAGTGCTCTAAGATCAATTGGAAATTCGTTTGAGCAATTTGATGATCGGGTAAATCTGATTCTGGTGTAATTTTTGTTTTCCACTTCGAACCCATCGCTTTCTCAATGGGTGCAACATAAAAGGGGCTCTTTGTCAAATATTTGCCACGTAAATAATCAGTTTTTGTGGAGTTAATTTTATCCATTGCATAGTTTTGTGTTTTGGCCAGAATGTCAATCACATCTACACTTTTTTTATTTTGCGTTTCGAAAAAATGTTCACACAAATTTGTATACGCTTTGAGGAGGTCACCACATAATTCAAACATTTCATTTGTATTTTTTTTTGTTAAACGCATGTCAATAATTTTTTTTGTGAATGCTGAAAAGAATTCATTGAAGTTGAGATCAACACATTGGGGGACAAATTGAATTGTTGAACCGATTTTTTTCACTGTTCCAGCTATAGGTTGGCTATCATCAATTGATGGAGGTGGTTTTTCAACACAGATTTTTCCATCTACCAGCTTAACTTTATATCGGCCAGTCATTTTTATATTTTTTTGCAAGCATAAAACCACATTGAAAACCGATTCAATTTATTGTTTACCAATAGGTTTATTTGACGTTTCATTAGAAATGCTATGTTGTATTACCATACATACATAGTAATGGTGGTAATTTTACAAATCACAACCAGAGGTCGTAAATATGACAAAAGTGATTTTGTGTGAGTGGTAGTCTGCATGATCGAAATTCAAATTTAAATCGTCATAGGGGAAACGTTCATTGTTCATGTAAAGTTTTATATTTTGAACGTTGCAATGGTCAAATTGTGATGGATTGTTAGCTACAACTAGATTACGATTCGTTTGAAATCGGTGCCCGGTCAAAATCCCGAAAATGAAAATCCATAATACAAAAATCCATAAGTCAGAATCTCTAATGACAAAAATATATAAATGTTAAAATCCACACTACAAAAATCCCGAAAATAAAAATCCATAAAACAAAAATCTATAAAACAAAAATCTATGAGGAAACATTCATAAGGAAAAATGCTTGGGGCTGATTGCAGATTATCAGGCCAAAACATGCACTAATATTCCCTGATATTCCAATTTATGTAGAGAAATGTACACCCACTCAGTAAATACAAAGGGTATTATTTTATTCTCCCAGAGGGCTAATTTCTGCATTTTTTCTCCTTGGAGGAATATCGGGAGAATTTATTCCTCTTGGGAGAATAATGCACTTTCTAAACACTGTTGCTGAATCGGTTTGACATCAGTCAAAATATATTGACATTTCAAAAATATTCCTCCATGGGGGAAAAAAGGAGTAGAATATTCTCCCATGAAGAATATATGCAAAAATTCGCCCTCTGGGAGAATAAAATCGTACTCTTCGTAGTTACTGAGCATTCACAATATTCACTGCCGTGCATATTGAGTATTCTCAATCAGGAATATTACTGCACATCACTGCATATTGATGAATTAATGGTGTTGCCCGATATTATATCATTGAATATGTGCAAAATATTCCACAATATTCCATAATATTCCATTATATTTGGCGTTGCAATTACCCCCTAGGAAAAATATGAAAGGAAAAATGCCCAATTGAAATATTTTCGGCGCCGCGCCGATGAAATGAACGATGATGAAACTCTTACTTATTTACGAGGCATCGCCAACAATCTCACTCTATAGTTTTTCAATATTTTCTCGGTTTATTATATTTTGAATCATTTCTTTTTTATTATTTATTTATTCAATTTTTCTTCATTTCATTTGCTCATATGTTAATCAAAAAAAAAATATTTTTGAATTACGATATTTCACTGAAATCATGTCATCTTACTGGTTTCTGAATATAAAACAATGTTTAAAACTAAATATATTTCTATTAAAATATTTATAAGGAAAAATATGAACGGAAAAATGCCCAACTGAAATATTTTCGGCGCCGCGCCGAATTAAAAATATAAATTTTTCCTTATGAATTTTTCCTTATAGATTTTCCCTTATAGATTTTTGTTTTATGGATTTTTATTTTCGGGATTTTTGTAGTGTGGATTTTAACATTTATATATTTTTGTCATTAGAGATTCTGGCTTATGGATTTTTGTATTATGGATTTTCATTTTCGGGATTTTGACCGGGAGTCGGTGAAATCGTTTGCCACAACATTGAGGACCTGAATTTTGATCTTAGTCTTCGAAAGAGTGAACCATACGACGTTTGCGACTATCACAATAACATTTATGGGTGGAAAGAGGGACCATGCGCTAAATCAACAGCATTAATGTTACAAGATTTAGCAAATAAGAATAATTGAATTAATACTAACCCAGAATAATGGTGAAAATTTATCCACTCAATGTATTAGTTAGCTCCTAAGATGATCCAATAAAAAAACATTTATTCAACAGTATAAAATTAAAAAAAAAATATTTTTTTGTGTATTCGAAAAAAACATGTCAGTGTACGTTTGGAGAAGTCTTAATATTTGTTAGTCAGATTTCAGATCTTGAACGAATCAGACGTAAAAATGGCTTGGTTGGCTAATTTCTTTACTTGTGAAAACCCATGCGAATGGCAGTGTTGTTCAGAAAGTGTAGATGTCAAAATAAATCGCGCGCATTTTTGGAAATGTTTGGATGCGATGAAAAAGAACGATTATAGATTTCATCCATCGAACAAGTTAATTTTCGAGAGGGTTATTCATCTAAATGACGAAAAAAATGTACGGTCTGTGTTTACAGTTGGAATCGATCCAGAGAATGGATTTTGTGTTTCCGGACGCTATGAAATTCAACACACATAAACAAATACATGTGTAACGCAACTCCAGCTGTCACTGAATATTGGTGTATTAGGCGCGTCTACACTCATAATCGTTGCGGCGACACCAGTTTGAGTGTGAATGAGACATTTACTCCCGATTTTTACTTATGCGTTGTGTATATTGCGACTGTCAAAAGACAGTCAAGTCAGTTAAGTTGCGTACACATACTCTGTGGATGTTGTTTGAGTAAATGTGTGAATATGCACTCAAACTAGTGTAGCCGCATCGATTATGAGTGTAAGCGCAACTAATACACCAATAGTCAGTGACAGTTGGAGTTGAGTTACACATGTATTTGTTTGTGTGCAGTCTGGTGCGATTTTAATGTTGCGTACTGATCAAATAAAAACGTTGTTAACATTTTTGAACGATCATGAGAACGAAATTTTGCAAACATTTCCACCACACCAACAAAACATGAATCTAAAATATAACTTTTTATTGCGTCAATCTGTACCGCGTATGTGGGAAATGTTCATGGATGGAAATGGATGTGGAATAAACATTGACGAAGAGTCGTTGAAAACATTATGTCGTATGAGATCATACATTCAACGTTTGGTTTGTTCACTTGAGAAGCTTAACAAAAAGTGTGAAACTTTATTCTTCAGACTGCTAAACCATTTTTACTATCGAAAAACTGTAACTGAGACAAATGATTTGGCCCAGAGTAACTACTACAAACAACACTTTTTCGATGAAATTGTAAACTTTCACTGTGAATGTCTAGATAAAACATTCGTCATGGAGATTGCATTGAATTTCGAGCAGTGGTTTGCAGTATGTGTGCCGTATTTTTTGAAATCGTTGATGTTGAATGAAAGCGATCGATTGAAATCATTTTCTTCCGATTGGCCGCATGCAAAAGACTATGTTAACGTGAGAGAGATTGCAAAAAGCGGTTTCTACTTCATGGGTACATCAGATCAAGTAGAGTGTGTCTTCTGTAATCTGAATCTGTATAAATGGCAGCGTGATGATGATCCCGTTATTGATCATTTTAAATACAAACCCAGATGCCCATTCTTGTGCAATCACGAAAACACTTTGAATGTATCGGATGTGGATAACAAGTGTGAACTAACAAAACTGTTGTCAGTGTTGCCTCACCAAGAACGAGGAACCGATGAAGTTGATAATCATCTTTCATCAAATTGAATTTCATTCCTCACTACGGAGATTTATAATATTTTGTATGGTTAGTTTTGATTCGACGGTCATCGTGAACAGTCCCAAAAAAAATGAGCAAGTCCCCACCAGAATCATCTGTATTTTTCGATATGTTTAAATATTCAAAACCTTCGAAAATGTCTGAGGTAGGTGAAATATCATATCAGATGACGATATATATTAAATTATGTTGATTTTCTACGATACAATTATTTTATTTACAGAAAATTACTGTGTTTCGCAACGAAAACTATTTTCTTTCCAATTTTTATCCACTTGAAATCGTTTACGACGGAACAAAATATCCCACAGTGGAACACGCATTTCAAGCATCCAAATGTGTCAACAAGATGGACAAGGAAAAAATTCTCAAAACGATCACACCCTCGAGTGCCAAATCGGTTGGACGTCGAGTCAAATTGAGATCCGATTGGGAATCAAAAAAAAGTTGACATAATGGAGAATATTTTGAAAATTAAATTCCAACATAGTGCTCTGCGAATTCTATTGACAAAAAACTGATCAGCGTGAAATTATCGAGCAAAATCAATGGCATGATACATTTTGGGGTCAATGTACATGTGAAAAGCATAAGAATGTCGGTCTAAACATGTTGGGGGTCTTGATCATGAAAATTCGTAGTGATATAAAGTAGGATGTTGTTGTTCATTCCACAAGAAAATACTTACCTTTTATAATGAATGAATGATACTTACCTATTATAGTATATACATATAAGTTGCAAAGTCAACTGAACTATCTGAAAAATGAATGTTCTGAAAAATGAAAAAAATATTTTAATTGAATAAAAACGATCAAGTTCGATTATATTTTTAGACAATAATTATTGTTTTATTTATTTTTGTCTTGAACATTAGTTAATGTTACAGTGCCATTAAAATGTTAATTTCTGTTGGGATTGTCATCACTTGGGAATTGCCACCCATATGTATTAGATGGTGCTGAATACATTGGTGTTGTGACGTTGCCATCAGAGAATTGCAACCCATATGTATTAGATAGTACTGAATACATTGGTGTTGTGGCGTTGTTGTATGCCATCGATGTTGCTGAGGGCAATGGTTCAATTATTGGGGGGGTTGTGGTGTTGGCCTCAGTTTGCATTTCCTGTAAAACCGTTGATACAGAGGTATTCTTCTGCAAACTTTCGATGTATAGCTTTAGGAAATGCAGTTTTTCAAGCTTCGTAACTCTAAATTGATTCCTGTAGAATTTTGGCTTTAATGTACACGATTCGATGAAGTCTTTAGGTATGAGATCAAATACTTCATTCAATTCATTTTTGATCTTTGCAGAACGTAGACGTTCACGTACACAGCGAGCTGAATGACTCATAATGAATGAATTTCAATACTACGAAAGAAGATAAAAACAGAAAAAACCGAAAAATCGCAAAAATGGAGAAAAAGAAAAACACAGAAAAAACAGAAAAAAACAGAAAAAACAGAAAAAATGAGAAAAATTATTTAAATGAACGTTGTTTTATCTCAAATATCACAGTATCGAATATTTCTAGGTTCGATTTAACCATTTGAATCACATAGCACTAACAAAAACGACGAAATATTTGAAAAATAGAAAAAATCAGTTAAATTCATTCGTTCATTCACGTGAACCTTTTTTGTTTTTTTGTCTCAAATATCACTGTGATGAATATTTCTAGGTTCGATTTAACCATTCTGAATCAATTAGCACTAACAAAATCGAAGAAACATTTGAAAAAATCAGTTAAATTCATTCGTTCATTCACGTGAACCTTTTTTTGTCACAAATATCACTGTGTTGACACTTCTTATTAATTTGCAATCAGAATATGGCTTACATCAATACTTACTTGTGGTTGATAATGATGAAATGTTGAAACCGGAATGAAATCAAATTGGCGACTAACGGTTTAATTACTCAACATCATTTGGATGCGTTAGACGCAAACATTCAAAAAAATCAAAATTGGATATTTTTCGATATTGAATTGTTGTAAGGCATAGTTAATCATGGTAAAAACGCAAGCCTTTTTTTTGGATGCTTGCGACAATTCTCAAGAATTTTGGTCATGAAAATCGAAAAAATAGTCGCCCAAGAAAACATTACAGAATAAACAAAATAGTTCTTTTTGCTGAGTTTACATGGAGTATTCAAATTAACGAAATACAAATGTCGAGCATGTAAACAAATGAGACCCCCCAATGTAAAAACATCACACGAACAGCGAGAAAAAGAAATGCAATTAATCACAAATTTAATGTTTATTTAACGTAGAATTCCAGCGATCTCATCTCGAGCATATCGAGAAGTAGAGAAAAAAGTAATAAAATCAAAACCTCCAAAATACATTGTAGAATGTATTTGTATATTCAACAGATTTTTGCAATCAACTGATAAATAAATGTATAGCGCAGATGCATATTCTTGGCGACAGAATTTTTGAAGCATAATCAATAAAATCAAAACCTCCCAAAATACATTGTAGAATACGAACAGCGAGAGAAAGAAAAACCATAAATCAGATATATAACGGTTTGTTCCAAACAACTGAAAAAATTCAATTCTTAGCGCAGATGCATATGCATTTTTTTGTAGACAGAAGGCGATCGAGGATAAGAGAATCAGAGTGAGAATGAGTATAAATTGAGTAGGTCAGTTACATGTAAGTCACACGTACACGCACCAATACTTACATGTGGGCCAGAACATACTTTGTTAACCTACTGAAATGCCATGAACGATATCATTACACAATACGTGAAGAACGTCAAAACGAATTTAAACACCCATCGCAAAAAGCGGCTCCGCGAATACCTGAGAGTAATGGTGTATGAACACAATACCAACGAAAATGCGCAAATTCGCTACGACGAAGCAGACATCAATCACACCATCGCCTGGGCAATTTGGGGCAGAGACAGCATTACAGGCGGCGACACTGAGGAAAATCGGGAAAAACGATATCGACGGCAGTATTTGCTCGCGCTCATTGACGCAAACAGTTGGTTCAGATTGATCACACGAACATCAGTCGATTTACGAAGAAGAATTGGTTTGCGTCAATTCAGTTGTGGATCTCAATGAAACGGACAATTGACGAGTACAACACCAACCAAGGCCAACGCACTGACCGTATGAAGCGAAAACGACGCCGTACTCAGAAAAAGCTACAGTCGCCGCCAAAATCGCCAGTGCCGCAGCCAGCGAAAAATGTAACCAAACCACCGAAAGTGAAAAATCTGGCTGTCATTCCGATTGGTGATATCAAACGAAAGAGCTACCCGATCGGCAATTACACTTTATACAAATTGTTGTGCGAAACTAACCTCGTTCCGCAGTGTGAATGCAGGAGAAAAAATAAACACGGCTGATATGTAAGAAACATCAAATTTAATCATGAATTTTTGCCAAACAATGAATGGTGTTGGAACCAATTTGTGTACATGCGGAAAATCAAATGGTTCACGCGTCACAAGAAGAATTTTGCATTCCGAATGTTATCGAACGGTATAGCAGTGTCATTGCAATACTTTGTGGATTAAGTGCCCTGCGAACCATGGAACAAAGACGAACTCATTCACCAATACGAAAATGGCCAAATCGATCGCGATTCAGGAATCGATCCAGGAGACAAAACGTGGATTGCATATGTTGTTAGAGATATCGAAAGTGGCAAAGAGGTAAGATTTAAATCAAACAATAAAACTATTAATCATCTCATATAATCGTTCGCATTGTTTTTGTTCATTTTTAGGTTAATGTAACCATCAGCAGCAAGCAATACCACTTTCTCACACAACAGTATATACGTAATCACAAAGCAGCACGTTGGACAAAAGATTTCGATGCAGAGGCCAAGGCCGATCGTAACGACCGCAACCAGTATACACGGATACCATCTGACATGGGCGCATATTGGTGGGACTACATTTGTCACCGGCTTAAATGCCTGAAAAAGGGCATGGACGTGTATGCTTCGGACAAATATACGCGCCTCGATTTCGCTGGGTGTTCAGTTCTAGAAAGACAGTCGCTGACCACGTTATTTTTGCCCGGTCCATGTATAATGTCAAAGTCAAATTCCGCCAACAGTAATTTCCATCATAGTACGACGGCTGCTGGCTTGCTTTGATTGAATAAATACGTTAGAGCCTCATGATCCGTGTTAACCACGAAATGTTCTCCCCAAATGTAGTGTTGAAAACGCTCGATTGCTAACACGATCGCTAAAAGCTCCTTATGCGTGATCGCATAATTGATTTGTGCTGAATTCGTCGATTTCGAGAAATACTCTCATCGGTCTATCATTCGGCGGTTTGTCGTTACTAATATATGCTCCGACAGCATGAAAACAAGCATTCACACATATGTAACATGTGCGAGAATGATCCGCAAAGCACAACACCGGTGTAGATGTTAACGCTTTTTTCAGCAATTGAAATGCTCTCTCACAACTCTCTGACCACACAAATGGTTGAGCAATTTTTGCGAATTTTCCTATATACTTCCGATAATATGATGCCATGCCAACAAAACGTTGTATTCTTCTAATTTTTTTGGCCGTGGAAAATTCTCAATCATCTCAACATTACGTGGATCTGCTTTCACACGTCGCTTGTTTATAATATGACCCAAATAACGTATTTCCTTACAAAATAATTTTGTTTTTTCGATTTTCATCTTCAGACTGTGTGTGCGCACATGGGCGTACCCAGGAATTCGCTCGGAGGGGTTGGCAAAATTTGGCTAGAGGGGGGAGGGTGGGTAAAATGAAATTTATTCAAATTTCAATATATAATTGGCCAGCTGTATCTTATTTATGTTAAAATTGACAAAACATTTATTTCCATCGTTCTCAAATCAATTCAATACTAATTTTCTAGGTTTGGCTGCAAATTTATCAAGTACATCGCGTAACATCTTATAATTTTTTTGGTTGACTGTCTCCCTGTGCATAAACCTGAAATACGTGTGTAAAAATTCAATTTATAACATAGATCCATTATTTCGCAGTAATTTTTTTTACCGGTGAGCCGATTTTCAACCATTGTAGATCGTAGCCAAGTTTTGATTCTCCTCAATGAGCTGAATGAGCGTTCAACGGTACAAGTGGAAGGGCTATGGCTGTCTTCAACGCTCGCTGAATGGATGGGAAGAAATCATTTGCTCCTTTTAACACATCTATCAAATCAATATCGTTGAGTTCCTGTTCCTCTTTCAACTTCCATGATTCAAACCATAGCTCAATTTCGTTCTTCAAGTTTGGTAATTGATAAAATTCGGCCGGTTCAATCATTTTTAATTTCAAGTCTTTTATGCCAGTTTTTCTCATATTTAATAGGTGTAAAGAAAGTAGTGAATAAGCTGGTGAATTTTCATTCGAAAATCGAGATTCCAATGAGCTTATCAATGAATCTAAATATGGAATCAAAATTGATTTTTTCCAGTAATCAGAAAAATCTGGCTGATTTGAGCGATGTTTTTGGCGACCAGTTAACCTTGGTAATTTTAGATCAATCTCAATTTTGTCGGCCAATTCTCTTGCATCATGCACAATATCTTTTATTTCTTTATCAGGATTTTCACGGTGTTGAGCAAAAACTTGCACAATTATCTTTATGTGTGCTGCGCATCGAAAAATATCCATACTCTTAGCTTGAAGAGCATTCACCGCAGGCTCAATCAATGCTGAATATTTTGCAATTATGAAAACGCATATGATGAATTCGGATTTAGTTGCCGCTGAGTGAAGTTGGAAAGCTTTCGCTCTTGTTTTAACATTCCCAACTTCGCATAAAGTCTATAGGCCATTCACGATCGCCTCAAAGTTTTCCTTGAAAATACTAATACTTTTATGCTTTCGCGACCATCGTGTCTCACAGAATGCTGGAATATTTGGAACGTATTTACGTCTTAAGACTGATTCTCGAAAACAATTTATGATTTCTTTTATTATAGGAATTGTATTACGCACTATAGGAATAACGTTCAAATCATTTATAGCCAGATTTAGTTTGTGGCTTGAACAATGAAAGTATAGTGCTTTTGGATATGAATCTCGAATTAATTTTTGGACACCATTGTACATTCCAGACATAGTACTACAACCATCGTAGCCTTGGCCAACACATTTGATGGAATCTAACCCACAGTTCTGAATGAACTGATCTATAGCGGAAGATATTGAATGAGCATCCATTGCATGTAAATCAACGAAGCCCAAAATCATTGATTAGGTCAAAGAAAACACCTAAAATTACACATGATGATTAGTAAAAATGAAAAAAATGTTATAATCAAGAAGAACATTTACCGGTATCTATTTCCTTTCCTCTCAAAGGTAGATGATGTGTACCGCAAAAAATTACGATTGAAATTATGGAGGAAATTATATCTCGATTTTGAGTCGCTAAGCTTCGATGTCCAGTTATCATCATAACATCAACTGAAGTTGAATCCATAAAACTTTTTGCTGATTGTGTTGAAGTTTTATGCTATTTACTGCTAGCATGATTTTTACACGATTTATTCATATCTTTGTATTTTCGGAAAGGATTTACGATAAATGAACCCAGAACACCTTGTACCGAAGTTGGCGGAAAAAGAACGCAATAAATACATAAAGCGTTTTTTAATTTTTTTGAATGTGCTAACCATGGTGCATATGTTATAAGCCACTTGTGAATGAAACTCCGTTTCTGGTCATCAGAATCTCTACGGAAATTATAACTCTCATTCGGCACCCAACAACGAGTTAGAAGCTCACGTTTTTGAGCTGGTGACATAAGTGCGGTTTTCCCAACCCATTTGCCCAAGTCGAATTCGGGGCAATCATCCTTCTCAGATAAATCTGACGGCCTTTCAGATTCAGAACTGAAAGCAGCATCAGTTTTATCGAATGAAGTCGACGGCTTTTCAATTGCAGAACTGCAAGCAGCATCAGTTTTGTCGGATTCAGTTCCAGCAGCACCTGCGCTATCAGTAGGCTTCTGAACATCACCCGCTCCTAAACAATTAGTAATTTCATTTACATTTGCTGCTACACATATTTGACAATAAAATATATTTTCCGTAAATATAATAAAAACATACGCTGAAGAAATTGATGTAGAGAACGTGAGTTAGCTGCAGCACGTTTTAATTTTTTGTGATTTTCACCCGTCGCATGGTCTCTTACAGCACCTTCGCCTTTTCTCGCCACGGAAAATATTTTTTTACACAATTTGCAATATGCACCATAATCGTCACCAGGTACCGAGTTAACCCATTAATAAGTAACTTTCCACTGAGTGTCGAACGAATTTCTCTTACAAGATATGATTTTATGAAATTATAATAACTCGTTTTGCAACTCAATGAATCGAAGTTCTCAAAAATACTAAATTAATTTTCAATGCATTGATCGTTTAAATTATCACGGGAACATCAATATGACTTACAACTGTATCAAATATGTGATAGAAATTAATTCTCTTGGCATAGTGTAATGTGTTAATTGGAGATAACTCTCTGTTAATCACACTTTAAACAAATTGGAAATAAAATGGGAAGATATTGGGCATAGAAAATCCAAATTCAAAGATTCAAAAGATTCAATTTTCCTTATATCGTATAACAAGAGTGATAACAAAATATATGGGTCCGAAATTGAATCAATACAGTCCAAAGAGGAATAACACCGTTTAAAGAAGACATAAGAAATGAATATAAATATTGTTGAAAATAAACAATTGAATTTTTATCATTATATGAAAATCAATTGAACTTAGCTCGGTGCTCGGCATCATTCATATCATCGAAAACATTGCATTTTAAATAACATGGTATTAAATCCTGCTTTGTATGAAGATGAAGACATAATAACCTTTGGTCAGAATATGCACTTTGATTATACCATTAAACTAATGCATGATCTGTAATCTGCAAATGTTAGTTTCTTTGTACACCGAATCTAATCTTACCACAAATTCGTTTCGTCGACTTGCCGATTTTAGAGAAATTATTGTGCGCAAAAAATGAGATAAGTCTAACTATAAAACTCCAGAGAAAATGAGTTGATCATCATTGAGCACTCTGCATTCAAAGAGTTGAAGGCTTCAACTTGAAGCCCCTTGAGATTTAGAGAAAGTGTTTGTTTGGAGCAGTTAAGTGAAAAAATACCCTGAAAATGTCACTCTTATTGGCCGCTTAATCTGCTGCAGCTGTGCTTGGGAAATATTCAACAGCAGCGTTGGTTGGATACGAAGTGAGCAACGGATTGAACGATCGAGAACAACGAAAACTCGCCGAGATTACTACAATGGCCCCTAATAAAGATGACGAGGAGATAGCTGAAACGATGATATTGATATTCAAAAGGCGTTCACAACTTCAGAAGTGCGACAAGAGACCACCTATGTAAAACAGGCTAAGTGTTAGAGAAACCATGCAATGTAACAAGCATAGAGTTGGCAACCGGTCAAAAATGAGTCCGTCCGTCCGAAAAGATTTTCTGGCTCGGCCGGACGGACGGACAACTCGGAGTACTCGGACGTGGCCGAAAGCAGGTGTGTCCGAAACGGCCCGATTGCTATTAAATATTTTAAAATTTATTATTTGTTAAAATTTATCATTTGTTAAAATCTATATATAATCTTAATCTATATATATAAAAATCAATGTAAATCCGTGACGTTCGCCTACATCTCGAGAACGGCTGATCCGATCCAAACCAAATTTTCACCATACCTTGGGGACCTCCTGGAGATGGTTTTTGGCTATTAAAATCCGAAATCGGTCGAGATTAAAATTGTTTCTCTAATGATACAGCTATTTTTCTTGGAATGTTTTGGTCTTTAACTTGTTTTTTTAATAAAATTTTATTTGCTAATATTTAATGGATTTATTCGTAGAAAACAATGTTGCGTGCTCGAGCTGAACAATTTTCCAAATCATTTGAAATCAATGTGAGAATTTCATCATTTCAAAAGACGAAAAAACACTTATTGTTTTGAATTAAAATTGTTACAAAAATGTGTAAATTTATTAGTTTTGGCTCCCCAAAACTAAATAAAACCTCCTAATAAAAACTAAATTCTTTTCTAAAAGAACCTCCGTTCTGGTTTTATCCATTGTTTTCTTCATCGATCATATAATTTAAATCGTTCGTTCGAATATTAATACAGTTTATGATTGCTCACGATTGCTTACGGGTCAAAATATATATCGTAGCCTTACTCTAATCAAATTAACAGAGAAACGCTCCATTCGCACTGGAGCACATTAGTTCAAATTTCATTAAATGCCATCATGGAAAAGTGGTTGAATAATTTGAAAAGTGTTGCACCAAAAATATATAATTCACCGACGCCACGTACAATTTGATATCAGACATTCTGTGGGCAGGATCTTTCAGTGCGCCACTCTGTTCATCCAGAGGATTTTCCATCTTATTCGTCATTCCAGCATCATCACAATCACCATAAGACCATCATTACCTCGTGCCTCGTCGTCATCTCATAACTTCTCCTTGTATTTGCATTTGCGCGCATGCGCTCCGTCCAAATCATTTTTACGGCATCAGAGTATATGGAATCAAATAAAAAACCTCTAAACGAGACTGTTAATGTAACACCGGAAGAATATTTGTTCAGTGAACTGCGATGTGTTTTTGACAGCCAATGAGAATGTAAACAAAACAAAATTTCAGCAAGGCTCCGAACGCAAAACTGAAAAATTGTTTACAACATTTATATAAAATGTTTTTTCTCGGCACAAATTTCATATCACAAATTTTGTGTTTTGCCTATTGCTTTTGCCAAAAAGAAAAACTGGGACAACTTAAAAACACAATACCCCCCACTATGAGTGAGGGGGAACCTCCCCATGGCCATGTATGTTTCGAAGTATATGTGACAATCATAGTAAATGTTTTGGAGCTGTTCGTGTAGTTGTGTGTTCGTGTGTATGCAATGAGGATAACGGGGAGAATATGTCTCGTGGAAAAAGAGGACGCCGACAGCACACAAGTTGCGTCGTACACGGTCGTTTATACCAATGTACTAGTTTTCGAGTCGATTGAATTGAATGGTGTTTTATTTTTACCGTTTTCAATTTCAGTACCATTTCAATCGTCATCGTGTGCGGGCCAAAATGCACGCATCCCTGCAACATTTATAAACACAAATCAAGCATTTTGAATTCATCAGGAGGCCACTTGGTTGAGGTTTTTCGACAATCTGTTGGAAAAAGCTTTTTTACGGTGCATAGTTGTAAAGTTTTTTTTTTTAAAGTTAGAGCTTGAAATTTACTTAATTCTCCCAATAGAGCTTTCAAATCAAGTTTCAATACACAGTAAGAAAAAAGCACAAAACATTCGCAATTTTCGGACAGATAGAGACAGTATCATGTTTTATTTGTGGAACTACTACACCAGTCATTAAATGATATAAATAAGTAAACAAACTTCTTATTCTGGTGTAAAATTGCGTTTTATTCCCAAACGTTTTCGAAAGCCATGCTTTCATCATCAGGCGAGCTGAAAAACTGAGTTCAAATAAAATTACATCAACAATGTCTACTGATTTCAATTTGAAAAAACAATAATGAGTTCAACAAAAATGACAAGTTGAATGACACAAAATGTAAACATTAAATTTGAAAGTACATAACGATTGACAAAAAATGCATGGATGTTAAATTAAGCAAATGAGTAAATGCAATCAATATTTCCCATCAAAAATGTCTTTGGTGCTTAGCTGTTTTGAAAACTTACACAATGATGTTACTTGTGAATTTTGTATGTTCATATTGTGTCTCTTTGTTTTGTAAATATACAAGTTTTCATGAGCATCCAAATATTGTGGCCTATTTACCTCTTTTAAAAGCCTAAAACCAGCGAATTGGTGTCCATTTTCTAACATGTGATCGGCTGGTGTTGATTTGCCGATTTGCCCCTCATGATATGGTTTATAATGTTCCGAAAAACGCTTTTCACATGCCCGACAACTCTGTCCTATATAAACTGAATCGCAATCAGTGCACAATGCTGCATAAATGCCCGACTTTTTTTGATCTTCCACCAAAAAGCAAACTGTCCAGATTTTCCATCCGTCTGGTACAGATATGTTGATGATACATGTGTCATCATTGAGGGTGGAATTAAGATAATTCAAAAAATTATCCACCTTATCACCCTCAATGATGACACATGTATCATCAACATATCTGTACCAGACGGATGGAAAATCTGGACAGTTTGCTTTTTGGTGGAAGATCAAAAAAAGTCGGGCATTTATGCAGCATTGTGCACTGATTGCGATTCAGTTTATATAGGACAGAGTTGTCGGGCATGTGAAAAGCGTTTTTCGGAACATTATAAACCATATCATGAGGGGCAAATCGGCAAATCAACACCAGCCGATCACATGTTAGAAAATGGACACCAATTCGCTGGTTTTAGGCTTTTAAAAGAGGTAAATAGGCCACAATATTTGGATGCTCATGAAAACTTGTATATTTACAAAACAAAGAGACACAATATGAACATACAAAATTCACAAGTAACATCATTGTGTAAGTTTTCAAAACAGCTAAGCACCAAAGACATTTTTGATGGGAAATATTGATTGCATTTACTCATTTGCTTAATTTAACATCCATGCATTTTTTGTCAATAGTTATGTACTTTCAAATTTAATGTTTACATTTTGTGTCATTCAACTTGTCATTTTTGTTGAACTCATTATTGTTTTTTCAAATTGAAATCAGTAGACATTGTTGATGTAATTTTATTTGAACTCAGTTTTTCAGCTCGCCTGATGATGAAAGCATGGCTTTCGAAAACGTTTGGGAATAAAACGCAATTTTACACCAGAATAAGAAGTTTGTTTACTTATTTATATCAGAGACAGTATGTTTTGAATTGGGGGGAAAGATATTTGAAATTTTTGTGCGGAAATTTACCCGTTTTATTTTTATACAAGTGCTGAAATACGAAAAAGATAAAAAGACAAACCAGTTCTCCCTAAATAAACAAAAATTTAATGGTCGAGTCATATTAAAATTCCTAGTAAATTGCATGTTTAGACTGTTTAGCGCTACAATCGAACAAAAAGTGAGTAAAAATATAGGGGAGAGTGGGGCAAAGTGAGTCGATTTTCTTTAAGTCGATATATCTACTATAAAAAATATGAAAAATCGTGTATATCATCTGAAAGGTGAAGGTGAAGCGCAACTTTTATGGAAGATCCATTTCCTCACGATTTCCCAGATTTTCCGCTTTTCAGACAAGTCGAAATCGGGGTCAAAGTGAGACTTCGGGGTAAAGTGAGACACCAGGTATTTTCAATATAAATCCTGCAAATGAAGTATTTTTTTTCAAACTTTTAATAGAATTACTTGAACAATTGAATGAATTTAGACAACTTAAGACTTTTTAGTGTTTTTTTTTCGCTTATTTGAAAAATAATTCATGAAGAGTCTGAATGTCTATTAAAAATAAAACATTTGATTGAAATGTCACATTTTATTGAAAAAAACAATAAGTTTAAGGCAAAATCTCATAACTTAACACAAAACATCAAGAAGAATGCTGCAAAACTATATTTGTATGATATTGATGTGACATGAAGCGAAAAGAATAAACAAATATGCTGTCTCACTTTGCCCCCCGGCTCATTTTTCACCCAGGCTTTCAAAAATGTATCAACACAAAATATTTTTTTGAAACACTTCATATCACATTAAAGTACTCGCCTGTAGGTATCAAAAAAATATAATTTCAAAAAAAAATAAAATCAATTTAACAAGAAAAATTTAAGATTCTGTGACGTACAAATATCGGAACGTGATATGCCCAAGAGAGTTATGTTTTTGGCATATCAAAAACATGAAAAAAATTCTAGGGTCATCTGTGTGATATTGAGCGTAAAGTGTTCTGCTAGCAGTTGACTGCTATAGCCAAGGGGCAAATCACTAAAAAGTAATTTCTAATTGCATACAGAAATGTATAGTAATTGCCAAAAAACGAAGTAATTGTATTGGAAATATACAGAGTAATTGCAGTACTAAAAATATACAAAAATAATTGCATATGTCTCATGCAATTACTTTTTCATATGCAATTACTTGATATATTTCAAAATTACTCTCATCGTGAACAATTATTCTGAAAATGTGAAAAAATCTAAAAGTAATTGCAGAAAGTAATTTCAAAATATATAAAGTAATTGTTGGCGGAAAAAAGTAATTACATGAGTGATTTCCCCCTCGGCTATAACAGCGCGCATTTATCGTAAAAATTTTGTTTGGAAAAAATGATGCCCAAGGCGAGATATATTGAATGTCTCACTTTGCCCCACTTACCCCTAGTAAATTGTTTCAATGCTTGCAATGCTTGCTTTTCTTATTTTATAATAAGGGGAAATATCCGAATTTGTATCGGCTTCTAATCCATCCGATGGACCATCGAACAACAATTATTAATTGATCTATAATTTAGAATATATTTTCAAAAGAGATTTCATTTCCATGTATAGTAAACATATCAAATGTTAAAATGGGTCCAATTATATGACAATTGTAATGGAATTCAATGCACAAATGCCAGTCAGAGAATAGATTTAACGGGATGCAAATTGCAAAGAACAATGATTTTTTTTTCACACACAATCACAAGTGTGATTTCGTTTCCTTTCATTTAATTTATTATTTCACTAGAGTAGTAATAAAATTTCAATTTTATTAATATGTCATTCATTCTAAATTTGCATATAAATATCAAATAGCACGAATTTATTATTTAACATATTACCTCAATCCAACCAATCATCAAATAATAGCAATTTTGCCATTAATTGTTCAGGGTTTTTGTGTGCTATTCTTTATATCGACTTTACTCTCGAATGTCTTGTGGTATTTTCACATATGATTTTCATTTTAATTCAATTGTACTAACTTTCATATCACATAAATTTTCACTAACCATTCACCACATGGCCATTGGCCATCCATGTAAACTTTTGTATGCAAACACACACACACACACACACACACACACAAAAGAGATCGATTTGGCACCACATCCTTTTTCACATAAAATGTAACAATGTAAAACAATTCTCATTACAAACGAAACCACAAAAAATTCATTTGCAACAAATAGCGCTAATACAAATTGGGATGAGATATTATGCCATGTTGCCATATATTAAATAGATTAATTTGTCTAATTTTGATATGATTTGCGACTAACATCACTGGCTAACATTTGCCTTCTTGATTTGAAAAAATCTCCGTTTAGATTAAATTACCAATACTTTGTCTCGATGAATTTAATTGTTCAAGAGTAAAATCAAATTTCATATTAATCCGGAAAAGTCAGGATTACGATTTTTGTCATTAATTTAGAACAAATCCCACCACGTCCACCACTCCATCTGAGAATCGATATGCCACCACCGCAGCAGCTCCGGTTCATCCACCACTTCCAACAGAGCTAGACGAAGCAGCAGTTTTCCGACGCGCACCATTGCCAATTCAACTAATTCTTCTTGCCACTCATGGATTGTATCAAGAGGTTCGACAATGGGATTCACAAGACAATGAGCTTATTGCAGTTGCCAAACGTATTGTCATTCTTATGGAGCGTCTGTGGTGCTCTCCAATTCAAAGAGTAGCAAACATGAATTGATTTTCACCGACAAAATGATTGCCGAAGTATTCGAAGATGTCAAACGTCTAGCCAAACAACTAGCACGTGAATGTGCCGACAAACGAATTCGAACGGTGAGCACACGATAAAAAACCATTTAGCATGAGAAATGTTAATCCTCTAGTGCATAACCATGCACTTCAAACAGTAATCTAATAAAACAATGCCATTAAAAAACATACGGAAATGTTGAGGCTTCCAATTGCTGCAAATCTTATGATTCTATCTTGAGCGGTTGTTAAGTTACAAGCATGAGCGTAACAATTTTTCAATTTGACAAAAAAAAAATTACGAATCCTTAAAATTTGACAATTTTGAACAATGGATTTCATTGTTCTTTTTCGATCTCAAAAGCATTTCTCAAATAAACCATGCGGTTTCAATGGTTTTCACTACTTTTTAAAGTGGTTTGTGACCAAAACCACTGAGAAAAATTCATGCACTAGAGAGTTAATTCAAACACAAATATATATACCGTAAATATCGCAAATATGATGATGTTTTTATTGGTGTATTCTCCCATTTTAAACAGAATTAGCTCTAAGCTTGTGAGTGAATCAATTGGAGGTTTTGTCAATCGTAAATGCTACCATGCTTAGTGCACAACAGGGCCGGAAATAGTTGGTAATTATATAAATTATTGGTTATTATTAATTGAAAATGGTAATTATAAAGTCGATTTTTGGTAATTATAGTGTTGCGTTCTTTTTGCCCTCACCATATTCAGGACATGTGAAAAGATGCACCAGTGCGTTCAAAACATAACAATTAACATCTCATCAAAAGGACAGCTGAATTTAAATTATGCCTTCGATTTAAAAACAAAAACAACGTTTCGTTTGTCTCATTTTAAACTTCGATTTAGAACTCATTGTTAACTCCGAGATATGAGCTACATTTAAGTGAAAGAGAAAAAGGAAATAATCAGAGGCATATTGTTTGCAGCTTTTTTTTATTTGAATAATTTTGTAAACATTGTCTTTTGCTATTGCAGCCTCAATAGATTGCTTCCAATTTTTTTAATTTTATCATAAAATAGAGTAAATATGGTGAAAATAAATGCATTTAACAGCAATAGATTATTACTATTTTGGTTATTGTGTAGCTGAAGACATGCAAAATATTGGGAACAAATTTCCAATAAGCTAATATAATTGCTAAGAAAGAACCATTGTTCAAGTCTCAATGGGACAAAGTTGGCTATGTTTCCACCTGGACGTTTACGACCGCGTTTCTTTTTATACTTTCTGATATTCTGGATACAAACCATATATCGTAAACAAATATTCCATGTTTACAAACTGATTAAAACCAGCGAATATTCGATTGATAGAAACGAAAATTTTAAGCAATGATTAAAATGGAAAAAATGCCCTGAAATGTGTTCCTAGATCTTTTTCCACTCAATGGGAATAAAAATGAATTCTGAATTATTAAGTTTTTCGTATGTTTACAAACCAAAAAAAAGAAAAAAACTCTTTTGCTCGCCACTAAATTGATATCAATCATTTTTTACCAAAAAAAAAATAATGGAATGAACTGAAAAAAATAAATAAATATGATAATGGGAATCGAACGCGGGATGGTGAAATGCCAGTGGTCTACCGTATGTTTATACGTTGAATGCACAACTGCGTATTTGTTTTCATTGTCTACCAAACCAATTGTATATTATATTGAACAAAAATGAATAAATAATAATAATAATAATAAAAAATCATTGCAATTTTTGTCAATATTTATAGCGTAAATGCATTTACGCTAAACATGTTTAGCACAAAAATATTTCAATAGAAAGAACACACACAATTGAGGTTATGTTATTTGTTTACATGCGTTACATTAGACGTAAATTGATATTTTACGTATTACGTAAAAAAATCCAAAGATTTTCTAAGTGATATACAAAATACGACCAAATACATAAAAATTGATGAAAATAACGAAAATAATATTTTTAAAATTAAATTCTCATTACAAAATAAAATCACAAACATTTTATTGTCTTCTGTCAATGTAAATTTTGAGTTGTTTTTAAGCATTTTTAATAAAATAATTGTTGGCGATATATGGTTTGTGCCCATGGTATAAAAGCTTCAGAAAGTTTGTTCCAGTGTCGTAAAAGAAAGAGACGGCGATATCTTATTCAATGGTTGCCACGGACCCATAAGAGCCAATGTTAATACGGGTTTGAGACTTGCCGTATGGAAAGAACAAATCTATAATCCAACACGTTTGCGACTAATTGTTTTGCTTTCACAACTTGTGAATCACAAGTCACATGCAGCACAAAAAATGTCGACAACAAAAGAATGAAAGTGCGAAAAGGGTTTGTTTCAGTGATGAGCAAATTAGCTGGCTGATTTGCCACAGTGGTGTATACTGGCTAACGAGTGCGTAGGCCAGCGAAACCAGGGATGTAAGCGGAGTCGAATTTGAGTCGACTTGAGTGAGCAGTCGACACATTGTCAGTGAGTTGAGTCGAGTCGACCTTCAGCTCACTCCGGAACCGCCCGCTTACCCCAAACTCAACTCAACTCGTGGACCACGATCATAATCGTTCACGATTATTTCGTAATCGTGGACGATTATTTTCAATCGTGGAAGATTATATTCAAATCGTTCGACGATTTCGTTTATTTGTACTGAAATATTTTGACTACAAATGAAATTTGAGTGGAGTTGAGTTGAGTTTTCACTCGACTCCACTTAACTTTTCCGAGTCGACTCGCGAGCAGCAGTCGACCTCCAAGAAATTCTCTTGACGAGTGGAGTCGACTCACTCCACTTACACCCCTGAGCGAAACTAATACATACACGTCATCGTAAACTGTCAACTTTTTAAACGTTCGCACACAAACACACAAAATATACATACACAACTGGCTAACCCTTGGCTTACACTAACTTTGGTTAGTGTAAGCCTCGGTCAAGCTAACGTCACCTAAGAAAAATCATCACTGGTTTGTTACGCATTGTACGATTTATATCTAACACACCTAGACAGTTACACTAACACATATTAAAATCATATGAAACACTGCCTTCATACACACGAACGAATTTTAGAAAAGACTTTTAAATAAAGAAATTATGTTTTATTTTTGGAACTACATCAGTCACGATAAATAACATGTTTATTTATTGTTTATTTATTTGTCACCGCCAAATTCTGGCTGAATAATTTGTACTGTTACAGGAAAACAAGTTAGCGAAGCCTCCTTGAAAAAACCTGATCTTTTCGAAACAAGGAATTTTGTCCTGATACATCAATGAATAAACGTATAATAAAGTATTTGCGCCATTTTCTGTCAAAAGGAACAGAAATATAAGAAACACCGTGCAACAAATTTGTAAATTTTCGCTCCCACGAAAAATGTAGCCGAACGAAAAATTATCGCGATCCCATATAAAATACGCTGCCAATTTTTACTTGGAACTAGTGCTTGATGTTTACGGTGATATGATTTCATTGATTTTTTGTATTGTTAACAATTTTGAAATTAAGATTTTAATTCAATCCAATTTAATAAAAAAAATCGAAGGGTTTGTTTTCGACCTTTGGTTGAAAATGTGCGAAATTCCATGAAAAATATCATAATCTGAATGAAACCATTGTACTGGAAGTACTACTCACAATGTCTAACGAGAATGACCACCTTATATATTTTGTAGAGCATGGAAAAATACCCAAACTGGGTGAATTTGATCGAAATAGTAGGCATTTTTTTCGACTTTTGGTTGAAAATGTGCGATTTTTCATGAAAAATGTCAAAAATTGAAAACCCTTGTAGTGGAGGTACCTTAAAATGATCGAATTTCGAAAAAATAAAAATATATATTTTGGATTTTCCAGTCCAGAATATACTCCCAAAATTTCAAGACATTAGCTATAACGGTTTTTGAGCTATGAATGGTACAAACATACATACAAACATACAAAAAACGATTTTAGAGCATGATGTAAACATCAAGCAAAATATCGAAATTGGTTGGGAAATAATGGGTCGTGGGACTCATATACCTAAGATGCCCCAGATTTTTTTTTTTTTTAATTTTCCGATTTGAGGTTTTGAAAAAAGTTTCAATAAAAAAACAACGAAGAAATTCAATAAATAGACGAATTCGAAGGTCTACTAATAATAATTGCGGCTCAACAATTTTCAAGCAAGGAAAATTAGGCCAAAAAAGAACGATTTTCTCCTTTATCTAGAGGTGAAATTTTCCTTATTAGGAGGTTATTTTGAGGAAAAACTTCAATAGCAAATTTCTTCTGAAAATTCGTTTTTTCTCCTAAACTATTGGGGGGTTTGACTGTACAGAACAAATCATAATGTCAATCCATAATCCCATTGAAATTGTGTTGTAATTGAAGATTTTGAAGACAAAACTTGTCAAGTTTTCAGCAAATTAGAGCTATTTTTTCAAAGTCATTGATAGCTTGGTTGTTCTCCAGTTAGAAGTGGCAATGGAAAATTAAAAAAAACATAAATTCACTAAAAAATCGCTATCCTGGGCAAATCCTATTGAGCTCCTTCCGACGCAATATTTCGAATATTTTAACTCCAAAACTACATTTGAAAATAATGCGCTGGAAACTGTAAAAAAATTCTACAATTTCTCTGTAATTTTTTTTTTTTTAATTCCTACGCCACTGAGTGTTATATAATCATTTGAACGAAATAACAACAACAACTATAAATAACACAGCTATAGATTGCATGATATTCAGTCATTTTCGAACAAATGAGCTGCATTATCAAATTTATGAAGTATTGTATAGGATACATAAATCATTTCATTTCCACTGTAAATTTTAAAGTTATGAACAAAATATGTAATAAAGAATCATAAAAATAAATGGGCTTACATGGGTATGGCTTACTTTTCCGCACTGTTAAACATGGCATCCCACATTAATTTCTGAGGAAATAATTTCTAGGCACATGGTAATAATTCCTACATTTTTGTAAATAATTGTTGAGAAATGACACAGTGCGATGACAAGGCTCACTTTAAAGGGTTTTTTTCTGGCAGAGAATGTTGGAGAGAGACGGATAGATACAGATGTATATTTCCATCTCTTTTTGTTCTGTGTTCACATCTAAAAAAAAACCTACAAAGTGAGCCTTGTCATCGCAGTGTGAGAAATGACTTCTAGTGAATTTATTCCTAGAAATTATTACAGCTAGAAATTATTTCATGAAATCAATAAGGGACCTCTTTACACGGAGAAAGAAATCCAGACATTATTTCATCATGTTTCCTCTTCGTCACACCTACATTCTCTTAAAGTAATGAATTAAATTTATCGGAGACTGTTCCTCAGAGGAGGAGGAATTTTGAGGAGAAGATATTCAGGTGAAGTGAGGTGAGGTGAGGTGATGCTTCTCTTCCTCAACGAGGAAAAAAATATTGCATTGGCCATAAAATAATATTAAACCAAACTAGATCCGCCGCACCATGGGCGCTTTGAATAATGAAGCAGTAGCAACCACTTCATCACACAACAGTCTCTGAATTTGATAAATCAAAAATCAAGGTTTTTCTTCAATTGAATGCATTTATTTCGGTGTCAACAAATGACTTGCAAACAGGGCACTTTGGTTTTAATCTGTTCTCAGCGTCTTCGTCAAGAGAGTCATCGAAAGCATTATCAGGAACACTGCTCATGTGATGCATTTTCCAATAAATCCAACAGCTTTCACATGTATGTTAGTGACGACATGGGAGCAGTAGTACCGACTTTTTGTTTCCACACCCAATTATACACTCGAAACTATCATGGGCTTGTAGAACATTATTTTTTGAAATCTCTTTGATCCGTTTCGCCACTTTTTCATGGACTGGTCCGCTTCTAGTCACCCTTGCAAAAAGAGCCATGTTTTCGTCACTTGTATCATCATCGTCATCATCGTCATAATTATCAACTATGGGATTTTTTCGCACTCGCTTCGTTGGTGGCATTTTGGAAGATTGCTGAGTTCGTTTTTTTATTCCTGATAATGGGCAAAATTATTATTGAATAGGTCTTCAAAAGGCGATAATCTTTCAAAATTGATCTGAAGAAGAAGAAGATGGAAAAACGAATTTACCATAGGTGCTCGGCCTGATGTTATCTTCAACCATATCATCGAACTGCACATTTCGGTGTACCCGGTCATCTTCGGAAACGATGTTACACTGCATATCTTGGAGTGCCTGACGTGTCTTGCGCGTTGGGCCTGTTTGTCGTGTTTATCGCGTTTGGCGCGTTTGGCGCCAGGAAGAGGACTGAGGAAGAGGACTGAAGAAGTCCTCCTTCCTCAATTGATGACGATATTGTAATTTTAAAATAAAATGAATCAAAATGAAAGAGAATTGATTCGGGAACTGATTCTGAATTGAAATTAACGAATACTCACCGCATTCTCTCTCGTGTGACTTCAGTTTTTTCCCGAATTGAAGGTACTTTCTCGGAGCTCACAGGAAAAAACGTGGGTTTTCATGTGCCGAGCTTTGTTGTTCTTTAATATCACCTTAGAGCAAACGTTGCACTTAACTGAAAATAGAATATAAAAATATATATTGAAATCGGAAAAGAAATTTAATAATAAAATATTGTAAACAGATGAAAACAGATTACAAACATTCAAACTCACATTTGTCTTTGGGGATTGATGCCTGAAAGAAATAGAAATTGATATTTAATGAAAATAATTAGGCTAATCGGCCTCAAATTCTGTTTAGACCCTTTTTTCTACAAAATGAGCAGTTTATCTGGGTGAGTCAAACATCAGTGGTTCCACCTATTTTCTGAATTGACTTTAATTTTAACTAAAATTATAAAAATATATAATAGTATAAAAAAATTCTTACCTTGTGTGGATCGGGAGCCATTTTCAACACAACTTTCACACTCGAAACATCACATCAATAACATAACTGACAGAATAATAACATAACTGACAGCCGGGCGTCTGCTCATGAGCATTTTGACATTTCTGACAAAGAACTGTCAACTTCAACCCAAAAGCAAATGTTTTGCGCACAGGCAATACTATTGCGGCCCAGCATTAAAATATTCTGAATTTTCACATTTTTTCTCACTTTTTCTGTTTTTGAGTGAATAAAATTTATAATTTAATACAAAAGTAGTTGAGTTATTTTCTCTCATTTTTGGAGTCATCCTTAGCATTGGAATTGCATTAGTGGGCGTTCGTGCTTTATCGTCGTCACTGTAATGGAAACTTAATGCGAGTAGGGACGCCTTGAAAAATAATGACGCCAAGCTAACTCAGCTACTTTCGAAAATGAAAGTTTCGTTCGTGATTCGAAATGTAGAAGAGAAGCAACATCGAAATGGTGTTAATGCTTTCCAATTCAACCACATTGATGGTCGATTATATTCTGCTGGTTTGTACAAAATGTCAACCAATTATCGATTTTAACTTATTCAATTTCAATTTATTGAATGATTCAAGGGCGGGATTCGATAATTGGAGTATGGGATACGAATGAAATTGAAGCGAATAAATACATCAAGAGCTTGGATCATCACGATGACTGGGTCAACGATATTGTATTGTGTTCTGGTGGAAAAAATCGTATGTTTATGAGGGAATTGGAGAAGAGAAGAGTAGTGAGGAAGCCCCTCTTCTCCAATTGAGGAGATTTTTTTTAATGAAATGAATTGAAACCAATTCTATTTCATTTTGATTCATTTCATTTTAAAATTATATGTCCTCCTCAATTGTGGAAGAGTAACTTCCTCAGTACTCTCCTCAGCAACAGCTTGAGGCCCTAATTTAAATCAGAAACAGTCTCTATTAGAAACTCTCCAATAAATTTATAAAATTCTCTATAATTCATCACATTGCACAGTTGTCAGTGCAAGCTGCGATACAACGGCATCCCACATTAGGCCAATCGGCTTCAAATTCTGTTTAGACCCTTTTTTCTACAAAATGAGCAGTTTATCTGGGTGAGTCAAACATCAGTGGTTCCACCTATTTTCTGAATCCAATCTATTGCATGACCACAAATAATTATTCAGAGAGAGAACTGTCAGTGTAAACGCGCGAAAAATGGAACGCATCCAGTATAACTTTGGAATTCTACTTGTTACGTTCAAATCCGCATTGAATTGAACGCGGTAGTGTAACATTTCTATACTTTTACACAATAATTCATTCATTAATGAATTATTTTAATTATGAATCTCAGAAACATAATATTTTTTCCCAGGAAAGTCAAATGAGCCCGCGGAAGACATTCGGTACTTTCCACATAAAAATTGAATTTTCAAGCAAAAAGACACATTCACTTGAAACGAATGTGCACCGCAACAGTGTGAGCAGTAGTATTTAGACTGAACAAACTTTTATTGAAAAATTCCCATTCACACTGAGAGAAAATGAAAAAAAAAATCTGCATCCATGAAGAAGTCGAATTGGGCGTTAAACTAGAGGCCAAATCGAGAGCTCAACGCCACTTTCCGTTTCTCGAGATCAGTTCGTTTGCGATTTTTAGTAGGATTCACATTTTGTATTAGGGTGTAGAAAATCTCTACATTTTGATGCAATTTGCGTAAAAATAAATTAAAATTGACAATTTTTATATCAATTCAGACTGAAATCTAAATACAAGAACCATGGTACTTTTTGGCGATCATAGAAACGTGATTCTATTTGTCAGTGTATATATATACTGTAGTGCGTGCGTATGCATATGCGTCGCCGCAAGACAAAGTAATTAACAATTGACAATTAATAAATGATGACTGACACTCTTGTTTGAGTCTTACGCCAACACACACGCCTTTTAATTACTACCTTTACTTTATACTGATATATGGCGACCAGGAACACAAAGTGAATTGTAAATCGACGAAAGTGCAATACTAATAAAATGACGTAAATGAAATAATAAATCGGAAATCGAAATGAAATTAAATGACAAATTGTGAGATATTTGGCACGAAGTAATAAATCGACGGAAATTAAATGATAAATTGTGAGATAGCTGTTTAAAAAAAAAAAAGAAAAACTTCGACTTTGAGAGTGACAAAATGGATCCAGTTACGTGGGGAATTGGTCTCGGCGTAGTAGCATTGACAAGTATTTCTACTTTCTTCGTAACAAAGAGCATTTATAGTGGACCAGATGGTCAAAAGATCACCGATAGTATCAACAATCAATTAATAATTGAAAAAGAAAAAGACAATAGCCACGAGTTTGCACAAACAGTGGCTATAGTGATCCTATTGTTGATCGTGGCATTACTGGTAATCAGCATATGTCTTCGCTATGTGATTAAAAAGACATTAAATCATTATAGTGCGCGTAACGTGATCACAAATGCTTGAGAAAATAGCAAAAGACATTAAATGAGTGCAAATTAACAGAATCTAAAATTCCAATATGAACGATGAATATCAAAAAAAAAATAACTGTGAATTGAAACGTTACATAGAGTGACAAAAAGTGCTCCATTGACAAATATTTGATTTGAAAATACAATGTGCAATTATTCATGCAATGAACTAAAAAAAAAAAAAAACAACAACGAATTGCAATATTACACTGAGTGTGTCAAAACTGCTTAACTGACAAATATGTGAGTTCAAAATTCGAATGAACTGAAGGAAAAAAAAAACGAATTGCAACGTTATACTAAGTGTGTTAAAACTGTTTAATCGACATATATGTGAATTCAAAATGCGAACAATGAACCGAAAGGAAAAAACAATGAATTGAAATGTTAAACTGAGTGTGCAAAATCTGCTTGATAGACAATTTTGTGTTCGGAATCCAAATTCCAACCTGGACGAGTGTTTCAAATGTGCATTGAAAGTGTATGTAAACAAAAAAAAAAAAAAACAACACAGCTGTACATGGCATTTTACGCAGTGCAAACAAAATATAATGCAAAAGACATACAATGCGAAAAAAAAATAACACAATATACAACGTAAATGCGAATTAAAAAGTGAATTTATGACGAAAGACGGGATGTTCCAGCAGAGATAAGTCCAGATCAACATTTTAAAATATTTTAAAAATAAATAATGCTAAAATCAATTGGAATTTTGACCAATTTATGAACGTTGAATTAGATTATTTAATATGAATTTGCATAAGCTGATGAATTTAATATGAATTTACATGACCTGATGAATTTAATACGAATTTGAAAGAAAAATAATTTGGTCATCATTCGAAAACATTTACATGAAACATGATATCAATGCGATTAAATGCGATTTCACTTAATTTCGAGGAATTTTGATCTATTTAAAAAAAAATTGAATTGAAATCTTGCTCAATAATGACAGCCTAGTGAATTTATTCCAAGAATCTACGATTTTAATGATTTGAATATACTGAATATAATATAAAAAAGACAAGAAAATCTAATGAGTGCAAACGAGGAATATAAACAAAAGAAAGCCTATTTTTATAAGGTCTGTGGAAAAATTTTAGTCTATAAGACAGAAAAAAGACCATTGCCTCAGGATGAGAGTAAGTTAACAAGTTTTAAATTAGAGGTCGTAACGGCATATAATAAATTCGCGGCATTTGTAAATGAAAACATAAAATTTCAAAAGGAAGAAACACAAATTCTAATCCATAAAAGTTTCGAAGATACCTATAAAAAAAGATTGTTAGATGCACTGCATTTTTTGGGATTTCACGTGGATTTACCCCTTGATTTTGGCTTGATTAGTGAGCTTTTATTAGTACCATATAACGTGAATGATAATTCGGACGGGGGTACAGGTGTGGTAAACAGTAACTCAGATCTGATAGAAGACTCTGAAACAGATGATGATTTAATAAACAACGTTGAAACGGGTGATAATTTAATTTTTGAAAATTTTGCTTCGCATTCGGCCCCTGTATCCACACAACATACAAAAATGACTTCTAAATTGGAATTTTACAATTTATGTGCCAGAACTTTCACAGAATACTATTCTGGTGATCCACTGTCACTGAATCCATTCATAAATTCTATCGAACTGGCGGAAACAATGTGCGAATCAGACGTGCACCGCACAGTTCTGAAACAATTTATAATATCTCGTTTAAAGGGCTTGGCGAGTGATATAATGCCAACCGATATTCAAAATATTGCAATGATCAAAACAACGCTCAGGTCGAAAATTAAGCCTGAAAATAGTAAGGTTATTTGCGGTCGTATGATGGCAATCAAGGCCGATAAGTGTAATCTCTCGGATTACTCGAAACGGGCCGAACAATTGGCTGACAGTTTCAAAAGATCTTTAATTTTAGAGGGCATACCTTTGGGTAAAGCCACTGAAATGGCCATTGACAAAACGATTGAGCTGTGCCGCGCCAACACAGACTCATCAATGGTTAAATCTGTCCTTGCCTCATCAAAGTTCGAAAGTCCGAAGGAGGTAATTGCAAAGTATGTCATTGAAAGTCGTACAGAAACGACTGAGCAACAAGTGCTCTCATTCAAGACAAATAAATTTCAGAATAATCGTGGTTTCCGTGGTAACCATAAGAACAATGGCCGGGGTTACCAACAAAACAGAAATTTCAATAATTTCCAAAATAACAACGGCGGTAATGGCAACGGCAACGGCAATTTTAGAGGTCGTGGCCGTGGCGGCAATTATCGTGGCCGTGGTCAAAATTATAATAATTATAACAATAACTATCGTAACAATCGTGGGGGTCACAATCGTGTTTTCTATGCGGAAAACAATCAAGCCCCGCCGCCGGGGGCAGAGACCCAAAACGTGAATGTCAATCAGGCGGAATACAGCAATTAAATGACAATAAAAATTCATCAAATTCAGACGAAACTGTGAAACGGGTATTCGCCATGAATTTGAATCTCTCTGACTACGTAGAATTAAATACAAATAAGACAATAAGCAATAGTAGATTTTTGGTAGATTCAGAAGCTGACATTTGCATTATTAAATTGAATAGTTTAAGGGGAAATTTTAACATCGATAAATCTAGCATTATCGAAGTAACCGGGGTAGTTAAGACACCAATTTATTCGTTAGGTTTTATTCAGTTAAAGTTATACATTCAAAATTTAGAAATAACACACAAATTTCACGTAATGCCGAACAATTTCAATATTCCAAGTAACGGTATTATAGGCAAAGACTTTTTGAGACTTTATTCATGTGTATTAGATTATGGTAGTCACACTTTCACTATCAGGACTAAATTAGGTGAATTACACATACCGATGGGTGTTCACACCAAAAACAACGAGATTGCATTGCCAGCACGGAGCGAAGTATCTCGAATTTTCAAGTTTAGCGTTTCACAACCGTCGTTAATTTGTGGAAAAGAAATAGAAAAGGGAATTTTTAGTGCAAACACGATAGTAAATGAATCGGGTGACATAAAAATACATATTGTAAACACGAATGATGAAATGAAAGTCATAAAGATGCCAGAATTGGATATAGTTGAGTTAAAAAAATTTAAAATTTATGAGATGACTAAAACAAAACCCGATGACGAGAGAACAGAAAAACTAATGAAAATATTGAGGAAAAATTATCCAAAATCAATCAAATTGAGACAGAAATTAGATGATTTGTGCAGAGAATATGCTGATGTTTTCGCACTTGAAACTGATTCATTAACAGTCAATAATTTTTATGAACAAAAGTTGAGAATAAAAGACGACGAGCCAGTATATACAAAAAATTACAGACAGCCACAGTCACAGAAAGAAGAAATAGCGCGACAGGTGAAAAAACTGTTAAAAAATGGATTGATAGAACCTAGTACGTCAAACTATAATAGCGCAGTAATTTTAGTACCGAAGAAGGGCTCAGGACAAAACAAAAAATGGAGAATGTGTATAGACTATAGGAAGGTAAATCAAAAACTAATTCCGGACAAATTTCCGCTTCCGAGAATAGACGAAATTTTAGACAATCTAGGCAGAGCTAAGTTTTTCAGTGTGGTTGATTTATTTTCTGGATTCCATCAGATACCACTTCATACAGACAGTAGAGAAATAACGACTTTTTCGACAGAAGAGGGCAGTTTTCAGTGGAAAGTCTTGCCATTCGGTTTAAATGTGGCACCGAACTCTTTCAGTAGAATGATGAAAATCGCTTTCTCTGGCTTACCACCAGAACGTGCATTTTTGTATATTGACGATATAATTATCATAGGAAAGTCAGAATTTGATCATTTAAAGAATTTAAAATCTGTGTTCGACATTTTGAGAGCACGTAATTTGAAAATTAACCCTGAAAAGTGCAAATTCTTCGAAACAAATGTCATATTTTTGGGTCATGAATGTACCGACAAGGGCATTTTACCTGACCAGAGTAAATTAAAAACAATGCAAGATTACCCAGTACCACACGACAAAGATTCGGTTAGACGTTTTGTAGCTTTTGCTAATTACTACCGCAGGTTCATTCGCAACTTTGCATTAATCACGCGGACATTGTCAAATTTAACTAAAAAAAGAGTGGAATTTATTTGGGAAGCTAAGCATCAGATAGCATTTGACAAATTAAAAGAGGCATTAATTTCGCCACAAATTCTTCAGTACCCAGATTTTACGAAGGAATTTATAATTGAAGTTGATAGCAGCACACTGGGTTGCGGTGGAGTATTATTGCAGGAGCACGATAACCAAAAGTTGCCAGTCGCTTATTTTTCAAAAACTTTTCAAAAGGGCGAGAAAAATAAGGCGATTATAGAAAAAGAATTATTGGCAATTTACCACTCAATTTTGGCTTTTAGACCATACATTTATGGTAGACATTTCACTGTCTTTTCCGATCATAAGCCATTGGTACATTTATTTACGATGAAAAATCCCGCTTCCAAATTATTGCGAATTAGATTTGAATTGGAAGAGTACGACTTCGATATAGTGTACATAAAGGGGAAAGACAATATTTTGGCTGACGCTCTATCACGCATACCGTTTAGCGAAATAAAGGAGTTGGGAAAGGATAGTAAACAAATTTTAGCAATCACTCGTTCGATGACTGGTGATTTGCGGAAAATCAGAGAAACAGAAAGCGAAAAGAAAAATGATAAGAACAAAGAAAATACAGTTAAAAATGTGCCGGTTTCAATTAGTGAGAACGGCTATAACAAGAAAATACCGCGAATAAGAACATTTGAAAATGAGAATGAAATAATTATATGCGCAAATTTAAAACACAAGACAATTTTTGAAGTAAGGGCAGCCATGAGTGACAAATTGAACTTCGAGTCAATCTTGTCAGCTTTAAAACGAGCCATGGTAGAAAATAATTTAAAGAAAATTCAATGGCCCAGTGATGATTTAATTTTTAAATATATTAACGCGGAATCATTCAAAGAAGCATGCATAAAAAAAATAAAGGAATTCGAAATAATTATCACAAATCCGGTAATAACAGTAACTGACAAAGAAAAACAGCAGTCGTTGATGAAAGAATATCACGAAAGTATGCTGAGAGGAGGTCATTGCGGCTCCAAAAAATTATATGCGAAACTGAGATCGCTATATTTTTGGAAAAACATGAGCAAGCATGTGACGGAGTTTGTGCGAAAGTGCACAACGTGCAAACTCACAAAGCCCAAAATCGCAACTAAAGAAGCGATGAACATTAGCTCAACGGCTCAAAAACCGTTTGATCTAGTGATAATTGATACAATTGGTCCGCTTCCCAAGTCAATTAATAATAATTTATACGCAGTTACCATTATATGCGATTTATCAAAATATTTGATAACGTGCGCTGTGCCAAACAAAGAAGCAAAAACAATTGCAAAAGTGCTTTTTGAGGAACTTGTTCTCATCTATGGCATACCTAAATCAATTCGAACGGATTTAGGAACGGAATATAAGAACGAAATTCTAAGGGAATTGTGCAGTTTATTGAACATCGAGCATAATTTTAGCACGGCCTATCACCATCAAACGCTCGGAGCGATTGAACGTAATCATCGCGTTTTTAATGAATACATAAGAGCGTACTCAATTGGAGACGATTGGGACATTAGACTTAAATATTTTACTTTTTGTTATAACACTTCATTCCATAGTACACTTAATTTAGAATTCACTCCATTTGAATTGGTCTTTGGCCACAGAGCAAATCAAGTTGAGTTTTTGAAACATCCAATAGAACCAATATACAACGTTGAAAATTACGTTAAAATCCTAAAAAATACATTGCAATTAGCACATCAGAAATCCATAGAATTCATAGACAGATTAAAATTAAGAAACAAACAACAATATGATAAAACAATTAACCCAATAGACGTGAAAATAGGAGATCTAATCTTAGTAAAGAAGGAACCCTATAATAAACATCAACATGTATATTCGGGTCCACACAGAGTAAGAAAAATTGAAAATGAAAACCTTATAATTGAAATAAACAACAGAGAACATAAAATTCATAAAAATAGAACGGTTAAAGCATAGACTACTACTATTTACTACTTAAATGTAATAATCAAAGAAAAACAAAAAAAAAAAAAAAATTATATTGAAAACAAAAAAAAAACAATTAGAAAATCAGTAAGAAAAACGCATTTATCAAAAGTAAATTAAACAGAATGATCAACTGAGATGTACTTTTCTTAAATTCATTTTAGAAGATAATAAAAAAAATAAAAAAAAAAAGCAAAACCAAGAAAATTGTAAGATTTCACACTTCAAAAAAAGGGAGGTGAACAAGTTAGTGTTATATTGTAAACACCAACTTTCCAAAGGGGGGAAGGTGTAGTGCGTGCGTATGCATATGCGTCGCCGCAAGACAAAGTAATTAACAATTGACAATTAATAAATGATGACTGACACTCTTGTTTGAGTCTTACGCCAACACACACGCCTTTTAATTACTACCTTTACTTTATACTGATATAATACTGCTTCCGCGGTTGAGAGTAGAAAAACATAACCAGTGCAAGATCTTCTTGTGTCTACGTCCGAAGCCTAATCTTCATCACAAAACCAATGATTCCGCCATTGTCTTTCTTAAACGCAAGTTTCAAATGTGACGTTCCTCGTTGATATCTAAAAAAAATTCTGCTTCAATATTACTCAAAATTGGATGAAATCTAAGTGTTATTCATAACAAACCATTTGTAGTATATATTGCTGTAGTGAGTCAAAGATTAACAATTTTGCGAATGGCGTACGTGTACTAATTTAATAAATTTCATTTATTTTGGCTGAAAATTTGAATAATTTCACAACAAATATGGAATGATTGTATTTAGGAATTCTAGAATCAATGTAGTTTGGTCCAGGAAAGACGTATAGGCTCGCAGAAAACATTTAGTTGGCTTATTTGTGGTAATTTCGTTCAAAAATGGCATTTTAAGGGCAATAAATGTATATTCACTTGATAGCATGGCGCGCCGAAACAGCTATTACATTTTGGCTCAAAATTATTTGAGGTCTAATTTGAAACCGATCGGTGAAGTTGTTTTTGAGCTTTCGTGATAACAAAAAACGTGACAACAGACGGTGGATTGCGGACAGTCCCACATCAACATGGGCTAAAAACGGTTCCACCACATTCCCGTGGGCCGTAAATGTATAGAAAACTCATTGTTGTGGTTTCTAAAATTTTGATCGATCGCAATGCTTTTAAGCATCACGTGGTGTGTGGAAAAGTAAAAACTGTGTCAAGTTCAATTTTGTAGCCATAAGTCCGAAATAGGAAAATCTAAATGGCCGCATACGCTAGCCATGCGGAAGTCTAACTACTACATACCGAAATTACCTTTTATATGAGCATTAACGCAGCCACACGAGTTTGAATGCGTCGGATATAATAACTATTCGAGTTACTATAATGGCGAGTTAGGAAGCTTGTTCGGAAATTGTGCGTTGTTCGACTACAAAACGAACTTGTATCGTTCCAAATCGCTCGGCAATCGATTCCATGGCAAAAATTGGTCAGATGAGGTCATACGCAAGTCTTTCTAGATTGATTTAGCATCTCTTGCAATGGGCTATATGAGATTAAGTCGACCAGTCACGCATATTCGAAAGATACACAACTTTGGGCGCCTATAACTACCGAAATATTCATCATAGAAATATCATATGCATCATCAAATCGGATTAATTTGAACCAAATCAACAGGAAATGTCATCGAAATGCTTTTTTGCACTAGAAGTACATGAAAGGGTGTACCAATTACTCCCAAACTTGCATTTGAACTTTAAAAAGTAAACAATTGAGAATAAATAAGTTTGACATGAGTTTTTGATCGACAAATATGGTATTTTTGGTGAAATTTTAAAAATTTGCATGAAACGAGAGTCGTTGACCTTCTGACGGTCTGCGCTACTTCTAAAAAAAAAATTGCGTCCAAACTTTGCCAATCGTTTTTTTTAATAAAAAGGAAAAAAATGAGAGGCTGGAGAGTTTGATCCGATCACTTCGATGAAATTTTGGCCATTCTAATGCGTATACTTGATATAATCACTGAGTCTTACCCATCTAATTTTATTACACATAAGAATCAGAAACTAAAATCGTGAATCTTATGAATCCGTGAATCCATAAATCCCACTAACAAGACAAGGCATATGAAGAACAATGCTATTGAAATAAAAGGAGGAATCTTAAGAACCTTATGAAACCATGTGTCTAACCCCTATCATTGTGAAAATCAATTTATTACAAATTAATATTTCAAAAATGGCGGCGACCAAAGGGGCAAAATGTCCGTGCTGGGCCAGTTGCAATACTTTATAATGACAATTTTGCAAAGCGGTGTAACGATGAGACTACGTGCCCTAACTTCGATCAAAACAGCAATAAATAGTCTTTGATTAGTCCGCGTTAATCAGACCTCAGCACTGGTTTTATGCACATTTTCACCAGATCATCATCATCATCACTTTAGTTATAAGTTTGCTTTTGTTTTTGCCTCAATGATGTTAACGTAAATTAAATTCCAAAATTATTTCTATTGTATTTCCCCTGACTTTCCAAAGCCAGGCCGGTTTTGCCATGGTTTTCCGGACCCAATTCTGGTATTAAAGCTTCCCTTAGATACCATCCCACCCCTGACTGTACTCTCTTTGCTAAAGACGCACCATGGGCGGAATTTATGCCGTATTGGGTCTTTGACCAGCATGTTCTCAGCTCGCTGTGAACACGTATTGGCATAAATGTAGGCTTCGTAACAAATAAATAAATAAATAAATAACTACGCTATGCAAATTATATGGCGTAGCCTACTACGTGCCCTAGCGCATTTGTATGTCGCTTCACCGCTTTGCAATTTTGTCAGCCTCCCAAAGTAGGCCTGTCGCAACTTGTGACTGAATGCGTTCAATGTTATAATTTTCAGCGACAATAATTCGCAATCGTTTATATTTCGATTCCGTTCGATTCTATCCGATTCTATCGGTACTGCCAGAGCAATTTTTGTTGTGACAATACTTCATTTTACAAAAATAAAAAAAATTAAAATTCGAACAATGCCCAAATCGAAAATATCAAAATAATGGTCTAACATGGTCTATCATTTGTATATATTTTTCAGTTGTACTGAAGATGAGGCTATATTGCTTCGGAAATGACATGTGATGTCGTATGATATCTGAAATTGAAAATATGTATTGAAACATTGAACGAACTCATTTTATCTTCTTGACACATTTGATTGATGCCAGTCACAACTTTCTGTGCCAATTATAACTATCGAAGTAGGCTTACACAACTTGCGTGGCAAGAATATGTCATTGACAACGGTTGCCACTGGTCGTGTTTGTGGATATCAAATGAGATGCACTGATATTGTATATGATTTTTAATAGATAGCCGATCATTTTTCACTCATAACTGCTCTTCTTGAATCAAATGAGGAAACAATTCGACATAAATGGATTGATTTGATAGATCCATTTTTGTAAAATTTACCCCGCTACAATTTCAATTAATTTCTAAATAAAATGCCATCAAACAATACAGTAATATGATCACTTCATATTCTTTATTTTAATTGAAACGATTCATGAATCGAGATATTTTTCGAATTGTATCCAAACTCGGGCATTACAATTGATTTATAGTCTTTTCTAGTCAAGATCCAGAACTCTTCTATGTTTGGTACTAGCACTTACTTTGCTACCACGTGAATATATATCATATTAGAGTGGACCTCGTTGAAGAAAAATTGTTTTTTCTTGGGGGACCAGACGGTTTCCGCATTTTCGAGTCCAAAAAAAAAGATCTGGAATAAAAATAGTCCAAAAAAGTGCCGGCAACAGGTGCCACCGCGACATTATAGACATTCGATGAAAAATCAAAATTTTTGGAAATTGATGTACATTTTTATTACGCAATGGCGCAATTTTCAACCTATTTCAATGTTTTGACTCTTGTTCGAAAGATTTTGAGGTCTTCTATGAATTTTTAATCGAATTTTGAACAAAAAATGAAATTTGTTTGGATGGCAGCACCCACAAATAGTTGAAAAAAATGGTTCGAAAAAATCATGAAGTCTCAACAAAAACTCCAAAATCATCAAAATCTGTACCCATCTACGAGCGAACATTTCTGGGGCTCGTTTTTAGTAAGGTTACAGCCGTTGGCCCCCTTTGGGTCAATATTTCCCATGTTAGAATGGTCATCATTCAAATGCGTGCATTGGTCGCAATTTTCAACATAAAAACATGTTTGATAGCCTATTGGAAAGATATTGACGTCTACTAGATGAAACGAAAAAGAAAATATGAAAAAAGTTCAGTGTAGGCGGGAAATTTTTTGTTGGTCTAAAAGTTCGAAAAAATCGAAAAATTCGATGGAAATCCCAATTTTTCTCGAAAAAGTGCCGTAGAAGACGCTCTTTTTTTATTTCAGATATCAAAAGGGCATAAAATGTTGAGCCTGAATACAAAGAAGGTGGCGCCTGTACATATAGAATTTGGCCACTCTGAATTTAAAGCAAAATAAAGCTTGGTGACACAACTAATTGCAATAGATGGCGCTCTATTTCGCCTTAATATTCAGAGTGATTTATATTCATTTAGGAACGCCATGTTAGTTCATTTTATATTCAATACAATTTCCAAACGTCTAGAATTGTGAAAAAATATTTTATTTTAATAAAATAATATTGATATGAATTATAATAATATTTTTTTTTTATTCATATTTCCATTGAACTCTCATTGCCAACACACATGAAGTGTGTTGGTATATTTGTGGTGTTGCCAATGACTGACACTGGTTGTGAAACTCATTTCATTGGCAACACCACAAATACACCAATACACTTCATGTGTTTATAGTGATCGTTCACTGGAAATATTTGCGCATTGTTAAACGGCGACGGTCAGGCGCGTTGAGGAGTGTTTAAGTGGTTCGGTCAAGAGTGAATTAAAATGGCTTATTATAAAAAAAATTAGTCTAGATTTGAAAAATGAATTAGTGAGTTCAAACTGTTTGTTGAGAAAATCAAGAATCAAAAGTGAAACAAATCCAAAGCATTTTCGGTACATATAATGTTCGAAAAGCTATATCGTACACAACATTGCTATTTAATCACTTTATCCATATTTATTATTGTTTGTTTATTTCGGCTACAGTTTCATTCAAATGCATTAGTTTTCAATGCAAAAACTCAATAAAAACGAAAATGCAAATATTTGGCGAGAATCACTCCTCTTTTCTTTTTGTTACTTCAATTGCAAGTGTTGTTGTTGAGATGATTAAATGAAATTGAGGTTGAAATTGAGGTTAGGTCATCATCATACTTTTTTCATCACAACGTGAACGTCAAATGCCTAGCTAATGTCAAATTGACATTTCCTCTTTGCGTACAAGTTAAAAAAGTAAAGCACATCAGTAACGCCATCTATTAGAAAAATTGTATATTTGAATCATTGAAGTTCAGAAATTATAAGAGCTTTTGTGTGGGCCAATGAGAGCCTATCCTCTTTAAATTTGCGCACCTTGGCCAAAAGTGCAAAATGTTTGAAATGGAGCAACCAATTTTTTATGCACTTTTGATATCTGAAATAAAACAGAGGGTCTTCTACGGCACTTTTTCGAAAAAATTGCGATTTTCATCGAATTTTTCGATTTTTTCGAACTTTTAGACCAACAAAAAATTTCCCGCCTACACTGAACTTTTTTCATATTTTCTTTTTCGTTTCATCTAGTAGACGTCAATATCTTTCCAATAGGCTATCAAACATGTTTTTATGTTGAAAAATGCGACCAATGCACGCATTTGAATGATGACCATTCTAACATGGGAAATATTGACCCAAAGGGGGCTGTAACCTTACTAAAAACGAGCCCCAGAAATGTTCGCTCGTAGATGGGTACAGATTTTGATGATTTTGGAGTTTTTAGTTGAGACTTCATGATTTTTTCGAACCATTTTTTT
The DNA here is from genome assembly GCA_030463065.1 of Aphidoletes aphidimyza. NCBI lineage: Eukaryota > Metazoa > Arthropoda > Insecta > Diptera > Cecidomyiidae > Aphidoletes > Aphidoletes aphidimyza. Next base: position 23,358,373 of record CM059997.1, on the reverse strand, counting down.
CAACTATTTGTGGGTGCTGCCATCCAAACAAATTTCATTTTTTGTTCAAAATTCGATTGAAAATTCATAGAAGACCTCAAAATCTTTCGAACAAGAGTCAAAACATTGAAATAGGTTGAAAATTGCGCCATTGCGTAATAAAAATGTACATCAATTTCCAAAAATTTTGATTTTTCATCGAATGTCTATAATGTCGCGGTGGCACCTGTTGCCGGCACTTTTTTGGACTATTTTTATTCCAGATCTTTTTTTTTGGACTCGAAAATGCGGAAACCGTCTGGTCCCCCAAGAAAAAACAATTTTTCTTCAACGAGGTCCACTCTAATATCATATATATATTTTCATTGAAAATGTCACTAGTTTCGTGCGATTAACACTGAGCGGTGATACTACAAATGTGATGATACTAAACTGAATACCAGATTTGGGATTAACGGACACTTACAAGCAGACAGGGGTAGCAATGAACCTTAAAATTCCGGCCCCAGAACCCGGCAACAAATTAGAAATCAATGGTTAACATAGGTTCTGACATAGATTTCAAGGTCTACGATGAATCCCCTATGAATTGGACCCCCTGTGAGTTCTTTGACGATGGACGAATTTAGACTAGATAGAATGGGTTTTCAAAAGTGATGATCTTTTTTCTGAGACTCGGTTTACAGTTGATAGAATCGAGTTTTTTGGGACCCTCATCGAATTTCCGGCCAAGACCTTAATTCGGAGGTTTCAGAACCAATGACGATTCCGGCACGTTGACTACATCCAATGTGTTATGGCACCATATTCAAATAATAATTACCAAAAAAATTGGTATAATTACCAGCTATTTCCGGCCCTGGTCAATAGAATGAATCATATTAATCATATTAACGACATATTAAATATGTTTGAATACATTCATTAATAACATATCACATATAGCAATCTGGATTTGAAGCTACATTTCATGCCGGTTCTAATGTAGTAATAAGATTATCAATTTCTTTCAATTGTGATGATTTTGCATGCTGACTTAAAACATTCATTGGTGTATTTTTTTTTTCATTAGCTTTCAGTATTTCATTGGTGTTTTTCCCTTAAAATAAAAATACAGTAGAATCTCAGAAAACGCAACTCACACAAAATGCAACCGCTATTGAGCTATTATGTAGGGTAGAGTCTAACAGAGTTGACTGTCTTGCAGAATTAACCGCCTCCTGTATCTCAGAATCGGAACGAAGTAGTGTCAAGTAGAGTACTGTCAAAAAAACCTCTATCGAAATGATCATTTTTGGTATAACACCGATGAGAATACACGTTCAGCTCATTGTGTTATTGCATGTTATTTTTTTATAAGAAAAAGTGAAAAGCGGTAAAGTGGTGACATGAACTTTTTTTTTGGTGACATGAAAAAATGATGAGAGTCTGCAGAGTGGACCGAAAAATTCTTGCAGAGTGGACCAGTCAATTTTTCACATTATAATAATTGAATGGCTGAGAATAAAAATGAGCTTAGCAAAACAAGATATGGAAAAGCGTATCACGATTTTTTGTTATATTAAAAGTGAAACATAAATTTAGATTACTTGAAAGCGCATTTCAAAATATCGGTTGACTAGAGAAATTATGTTTCACTTTAAAATCGGATGGAATCTGTGTATGATGAATTCCGTATTACACACTCAATTTCAAAAACTTTAACCAGATGACTGATCAAAACGAGCTGAATATCATTAGAATGGTCTTGGAACGTAGGCGTGAAAAATGTAAAAATATGAAATTTGGACTGAGTAAATATGGAGAGTCATATTATATTCCTCCGGAGGAATAATTTCTGTATTCTTTCCTCGTAGGAGAATATGGGAGAATATTTAGGAGGAAATATTATTATTGAATATATTCAATAATGATGAAATAGTACGTACGTTTGTCAGTGTCGATTTCCATGAGACTCATTGAAGTTATTAAGCTTACAAAACTAAGATAGTTTTGTTCTACAACTTTTCGTTATGGCGACCCTATGACCTGGGGCAGCCTTCAAACTTGAAGAACATGTGTGTAAATTCCGATATTGAAATTTTGGGATAAAATGTAATCGATAAAAATAACTCGCTAGTCGCGCCACACAATTGATATCAGTAATTTTGTGTACCGATGGGTTTTTTATTTGATGAAATGTTTACAGTAAGCCTTTTATTAGCGTATTTTTTCACTTTTAATTGCAAATTTTTAAAATTGCGTGCACGATACCAATAAATATGTTCTATGAAGAAAATTAAGAGATGGAATTTTTTTGTTTGTGCTAGATTTTGTGTATTTCTCCGCATTTTTTTTTCTCTGGCTGATAGAAACATATAATGGAGAATGTTATCCAGGATACAACAGGAATGATTTTTTATCCCTCTCCACAAGAAATAGTTTTATGCCATTCCTTTATATATTACAGACTTAAGACCAGTGACTACACTGGGTCTATTCCTATAGTTCGAGCTATAGTTCATATAATATGGGCGCTATAGATCACACGGACTGTGTATTGTGCAATTCGCTCGTTGTGTGCAAGAAAAGTGGCACAGCGAGACAGGCTCGAACTATAGGAATCATAGCTCTTGGCATCGACGATTTAAGGAGGGGGTAATTTCGGCAAATTTCTAAAATTCTGGAGAGTAAGCTGCGATCTTACTTCAAAAATCTAGGGGGTAATTTTCATCATGAATTTTACCTCTGTCAAAGACAATGTAGCGAAGTGTTTTTAGTGGGCACCACTCAATCGATGGTGCACTAGGGTGATAGGGAATTCCATCGATTTCGAATTTTGTTTCGCCCGATGCGGTTTTGATGGTGGTTAGATGTAAAAATGATGCTCCGAAAATTTTACTTCAATCGGAACACGGGAAATGGCGCCGCATCGGCCATATAGCTCTATGAGTCCGTTCCATGTGAAATTTGGGCAAAATTCGCCAATCACACGCTATTAGGGTCAACTAAAATGATCAAATCGTCATCAAAATCGCTGTAAAGTATTTTCATATCGTAGATATAGACCTTGGAGGACTTGCCGGACTCTCATTGTCCTATTTAGACACCTCAAGCGGAGCAAAACTAGAAAAGTGGCTTGAAAACGAGCATTTTTGTAAAAAAATCACAGTTTTGAACGAATAACATTCAAAATATGGATATTTCATCATATGAATCAGTTATTTTCGGATTCTCTGGTTCAAAGTAGGCCGGTTTGATGTGCGTATGACCTTTCTACGACGAATAGTGTGGCTGCAACATGCGTTCAAAGATTATGTGTTTCGCGTACTTGTACGTCTGGATGAGTCCTATTTTGAATATCACTATTATGAGCAGGTAGATGCTTTTCAAATGTGCCCGAATTGACTTCACCCGACTGATTTTTCCCAGAAATCGATATCTGGACGATTTTGAATGATACATGTCCATTTTGAGGTCGTAAATCGCAATAGCTCCAAATAAGACTAAAAACTCGTCTCTAAAAACTAATCTATGATCTCTGTGACCTTACCAACAGCTATGATAGGAATAGGCTCAGTGCAGTCACTGCCTACGTCAATATGGATAATAACTGTTTAAAATTTTTGGAATGTAATACAATTTTCGAATTTTTTCATATTGTAAAGAAATGGACCAAGGTTTGAACTTTGGACCAATTAAACTATACAATTTGGAGAAATAACTGACGTAATATAAATACGGGGGGTTGTGAGGGGGTGGGGAAATAGAGTGTCTGGCACTTTTACTTAACGAAGAACAAACTGGATAAAAAAGTTTATTGGATTTGGACAAGTTTTAAAAACTGACGACAAGCATTAAATAGGTGCGTATTTGTGTGTAATAAAATGCATACCCGGAAAACGCACACACACCCAAAAGGCGGCTTATTGTAGCACATGTACCACATTTTTAGTCACATTTTCCATTATTTAATGTATTAATGATGCTTTTTACGAGAAAGTCACTCTGGTAAGTTATCATCACTTGAGAATCATCCAATAAACATCGACCTCAAAATTATGGCTAATATTAAGGTGAAAATAACAAATGTTCTCGCGCGCATACATACACACACACATATCAAACACTTCAGATCCATAACCGTGAAATATTGTGGTTGCCTCTTCATCATTATTACTGAAAGAGTGCACATAGCATAGGAGCATAGAAGCATAGAGTGTGCTACTAATTCCAGGAAGCCTAATTGAGCTTCTGCTTATGTGTTTTTTCTGCTTTTTGCAGTTGAATAAGACGCAGTGGCGAAGTATGCACCTATTCCCGGGGGTAAATATGGAACATTGGCAATATCTGTGACAAACAAAATCATAATAAATAAATCAAACAAATGTCTAATGGTAAGACAAGCCACACGCACACACCACCGAAATGCAAAAATATTATCAACATTTTCAGCCAGGTTTTGAATCGAGACGGTTCAAATGATAATAGAAGAATACATGATGCTTGAGGGGCAATTCCTAAATGAAATAAGATGGTTTCAGCGTGGTATGGCATCAAGTGGCTGGGGCTACTCACGTAAAAGCACACACCAAATTGATTGCTCTCCAGAGCAAATAATCAGAATTTGTGCGCTGTGTGTGCTTCTTTCAAGTTTTTTGGCCCTTTTCTTTTTTTCATCCTGATTTGCTCTTGTACTTCAACATATGTCCGTGTGTCTTGTTGTATGCGTTTGTATGTACAGCAGGATAAATATTCGCGGTTCTGCTCACTTCCAATTGACTCCTTAGATTAGTCCCATTCAAATGAATTTTATAAATTTTGTGTTGATAAAAAAAATTATACACTCAAATAAGTTTTAAATATTCATAGATTATGCATTTGATGCTTTTTAAAGCCAAAAAATTCCATCTTGCTTCGAGAAGATTGAAATCCTCAATGAACATACTCAAAAAGTAGAAAATAAATAAAACAGCATGCAATATTAACCCTCAAACATATGTGTTCTCTGATAACACTGTGGAATAAAAATGAACTGTTTTTCTTCAGAGTGCTCATAGTGTGGCATACACTCGTTTCAACCTATTGTCAAGTGTTAGAGTTGTCTACCAATAGGAAGCGAAATATCTTCGAAAATTCATCTAAAAATGTAAGCATATAGAAATCTGTCCAAATAGAGCGAACAATTTGGAGCACTAATTCTGTACCCTGACTCATAGCAAAGCACTAAATGAGCACTGAATTCTAGTACATGTTTTATTGAATTGCGGATAATAATTTCGAAATCGCAACTTTTTAAACTGGTTCAAAGTAATGGAAAATACAACAAATTCGTTTGTAGAAAATCAATGAAACAAAATGTTTTTCCGAACTATGGTATATACATTCTGAGAGCACTAATTAGGTACTAAAAATTATTCAGGTGAGAAAAATTAATTGGACAGGTAAAATCAGGTATTATAAATTGATCTCAGGTGAATGAGAATCATATTTGGGAAGCACTAATTGAGCACTAAATTTTGATGTATAAAACATTAATTTTGAACTGAAACTTTTCGAGAAAATAGTTTTTCGGCATTATAGCAGCTGCTATAAAAATGGACGTAGTTGAATCGGTTCGAAAAAATGGAGCATTAATTTTTCTGACTATAGCACTAAATAGCACTAAATGAGCACTAAATATATGATTCAACAGAAGATTAGTAGCGAATATTTGTCCGGCTGAAAAGTGTGAGCCTACTAAGTGCCCTAACGCTTTTGTATAGTCTCTTCATCACTTGGATTCTAGTAAACAAATTGTGTTCGATAGTGTAATGTATCTCGATCTTGATCTCTTTCTCTCTCCATCAACATTTTCCAAGTAAACACTTCTGAAAACACAGTTGCTGATTCGTTGTATTTGATATCAATTTGAAGCAGTTAGAGGAAACAAAAATTATTGAAATTCCATGAATATTTATTTAAAAAACAAACAAAAAACTTGTTTAAACTGCCGTTTTTTTGCTTTATTCAATTGTTTGGCTGGGAATAAAAATGAGCTCATGTAAACAGGTTATGGAGAAGTGTATCACGATTTCTTGTGTTTTTAAAAGTGTTACATTAATTTATATTGCTAGAATGTGCATCTTACAATATCTGTTGGCTAGAGATGTTATGTATCACTTTTATTGAGGCTTCAAAGGCTTCAATCGGAAAAATTATTATTACCTTCGAAAGTGTTTTCGCTTCGAAGGGTTAACATTTTATAGAAATCGTCATGCTGTGCTGTTTGATACCACCGTGAACGGCAACCATACTACAAAAACTACAGATCATTGAGTCATTTTGTGTGCACGACACTGAGAAATTGTACACAGAAGAGCAACAGACCTTTGACTGTTGCGGCTGCTGCATTTCGTGCTATACATCGATTTTCGCCAATCCGTAGAATATTCTTGAATTCTTGTACAAAATGTTTGTTTATTTTGCCGAATAATGTATGTTTCTGTCAAACTTGATCAACGATATGCATCCTATTTATTAAAAGATAATTAAGCAATTGCATTTTTTGTTGTTGTTGTTCAGAGACTAAAATTTCTGAAACCATTTGTTATTCTAATTATGATGTTAATCTAATTAGGTTTTGTTGTGTGGTTATTTTCCTAAATGACATTTTGCAAATGCTATGCAATGTTTCATTCATGCATGATTTAACTAATACATGCCGTTTAAAATTCAAGTGAAAACATCTATATCTCTATTATTTCAACTGTCACTATTACGAGACTCACTTTAGAACATTTGAGCAGTTTTCACTTTTGAACTCATTGATATTTTTCACGTTAATGGAGAAGATTGAATCGATATTCATTTTTATTATAGGATTCCAACAATTACCGTCATCGGTCATTAGAGTTGTGTCAACGTGCAAAATCTTACCATTCGAAAATCAAAAGAAAAATGCCTTTATTTTCTTGTTGATTTACTTCCGTTTTTTAGTAGTATTCTTTATTCCGGCATCATCACCATCACCATCACACCATCATTACCCGTGTCCCGTCGTCATCTCATAACTTCTCCTTATTTTTGCATTTGCACGCATGCGCAATTTGGACGGATCCGAATCATTTTATTAACATCAGAGTATGTATGGAATAGAGTATAAGCCAGGCGACGACCCCAAGTATGTTTCAACTTCATCTTTTTCCATAATATTAAATTGCAGAAATACAAAACAAATAATGCCAGATACTGTAGCTGCTGGCGTTGGATTTTCCAAACGATTTGGCTTATATTTAGTAAGAGCGAGAATGAGAGAAAGAGAGAAAGAGAGAAAGAGAGAAAGAGAGAGATAGATAGAGATAGAGGGAAAGCATAAGAATTCTCTTAATTGGCTATTTTGAAAGCCGTTGGCTTATGCAATTATCTGAGAATCGGGTTAAAAAGAGCTTCTTCATTTTCAGGATGAGTTTTAACATGTTTAAAGTAGAACACTTGATGGTTTTTCGACTCCGAAGATAACAACTTCAATTAGGAATGGAATGGAAACAAGAACATTTTATAAATTGATATTTTGCAAATGTCAAGATGTTCAAATGTGTTGCCATATAATATGTGAATGATTGGAATAAATGTGGTACTTCTAAAGAAAATGCTAGCAATCAACATTCATTTAGCATGTCATTCAATGTGTTCTAATTTCTCGCGACTGGGTCATCGCATCTATTTTGATGTTTTCAATTGAAACATGACCACATTCATTTGAATCTAGCCCAGATCCAGAAAAAAACTATGCGGATGCAAATTCAAATTGTCAGCATCATTCAAATACCAAATTTCCATTTCGGTTGGATTTATTGTTTTTTTCACCCTTGTTTAAGTTAATCATTCGTTCAAATTGTCGGGAGCATGCGACGTTCAATTGAAGATGACAAAAAGATAAAACGAAAAGGAAAGCACAAAAAGTAATATTCACATTTCACTTCAATCAATGCAGAAACAGTATGGAAAATTCATGACAAATGCTTCAAGGGGTTTCTGTTGTTGAGACAAACAAGCGTTGCCGCGTGTGAGAAGTGCACATTTTGAGCGCACTCTATAACAAATCCCCAACAATGCTTAAGTTGTTACAATTCCATCGTAAATGCCGCCAACGAAATGTTATAACAAATACAATTGAAAAACAATCGAGAGTAACAACGGTGTACGAAACGATTGATGTGCTTCCCTGTCACTCGGTCCCTCTCCCGTAGGCACTAACACACATTTGGTTGAAATGTGGATGAATGATTTTCCAATGTGGGCAAATATGTGGTGAAGCCGCAACACGCACACATTTAAACAGCATTCGGCTAATGTCATCTCAAATAAAAGTGGATTTACATTTTTTTTTTTTTTTTGAAAAATGAAAACAGAGATTATTACGGCTATGGGCTCATCAAAATGCGAATAATGAGCATCAAATTTAACCAAGATGCACAGAACTACCAATTCTGTAACCATTGCCTATCTGCATAACGCATAAAATGTTTTCAATTGAAAAGCTTTTGCTATTTCTGCGATTTCAATATGAATTCTCGCACTTCTTCGCATACAAACACAAATTAAAAACACCAGCGCACACACATGCGAATTCTCTTGTATATATGCAGCACTGTCGAAGGCTCAACACATAGATGTGTGTGTGCACAAATACAATTGTTTCTTCGACGGGTGTTTAAACACGTGATGGGCAACGGAGCGTTTCGAAGGGAAGAAAACACACGCGCATTCCCAATGAAACTGAGCGTTTTTCCATAGCGACTGGTTTGGTTGGCTTGTGTGCATGTGTGTGTGTGTGTACATTAATGTAGCTGTATTGGTTCACACGTTATTTTGTTATTTTTGGCTGGTTTCCAAAAAGGGGCACACTTTTCATACATGCTGAATATTGTTTCGAAGTATATGTGACAATCATAGTAAATATTTTGGAGCTGTTCGTGTAGTTGTGTGTTCGTGTACTAGTGTGCTCGTGTGTATGCAATGAGGATAACGGGGAGAATATGTCTCGTGGAAAAAAAGGACGCCGACAGCACACAAGTTGCGTCGTACACGGTCGTTTATGCCAATGTACTAGTTTTCGAGTCGATTGAATTGAATGGTGTTTTATTTTTACCGTTTTCAATTTCAGTACCATTTCAATCGTCATCGTGTGCGGGCCAAAATGCACGCATCCCTGCAACATTTATAAACACAAATCAAGCATTTTGAATTCATCAGGAGGCCACTTGGTTGAGGTTTTTCGACAATCTGTTGGAAAAGATTTTTTACGGTGCATAGTTGTAAAGTTTTTTTTTTAAAGTTAGAGCTTGAAATTTACTTAATTCTCCCAATAGAGTTTTCAAATCAAGTTTCAATACACAGTAAGAAAAAAGCACAAAACATTCGTAATTTTCGGACAGACAGAGACAGTGTGTTTTGAATGTGGGGGATAGATATTTGAAATTGTTGTGCGGAAATTTACCCGTTTTATATTTGTACAAGTGCTGAAATACGAAAAAGATAAAAAGACAAACCAGTTCTCCTCAACTAAACAAACATCTAATGGTCGAGTCACAAATTGTTTACAGTTTACAACGAAAATTCCTAGTAAATTGCATGTTTAGACTGTTCAGCGTTACAATCGAACAAAAAGTGAGTAAAAATATAGTCAATTTTTTTTTCACATATCGCTTGTTTTCAAGCGATGCTTGCTTTTGTTGTGTTATAATAAGGGGAAATGTCTGAATTTGTATAGGCTTCTAATCCATCGAACAACAATTATTAAGTGATCTATTATTTAGAATCGGCACCGACGTCTTTTTTTTCGTCGGGCGTCTACATTTTCAAAAGAGACTATATTTCCATGTATAGTCAACATATCAAATGTTTAAATGAGTCCAATTGTATGACAATTAACATGGAATTCAATGCACAAATGCCAGTCGGAGAATAGATTTAACAAGATGCAAATTGTAAAGAACAATGAACACAGTCGTTAGGCGAGATGAATGTGCGAGATTATGTTAAAAACATAAACAAATATTTGGGCGCGTACGCCACACACCGTACTTTGCACACAAGCAATACATTAACCTTCATTAATAAACGTTTTGTGGCAATGTAAAAAGGTAAGAACAAACACGCGGACGCAGATACGGACACGAGCAAAGCTAAATAGATTTGCGGTGTTTTTTCCCTAGCGATTAAAGATTCACCAGAAAGATGCACTTCCATAGAATGGTCCTGAAAATTACCTCCCCGGTCATCAATTTGATTTGAGTGGATCCAAAACCCCATTTCAATTTTTTGTGAACTGAGGACCTTATTTGAGCCAACAACTTTTTCTGAGACTCATTTACACTTGATGGAATAAACTGTTTTCGTTACCCCCCAAGAAATAGTTTCGCTTAACCACCCCCTGTTGGCCGCCTACTCGAAAACCTATGTGCTTTTCCAACTTTTAATTGACGTTAAGCCAGGTCTGTCATTCGTACAGCAGGGCGGAATCAGTCGTTTCATATTTTTGTTCTCCTATCGAATAATTTGAAATACAATGAATGGAGCATTTGGATAGCAAAAATAGATAGATGGATCCATTTATTTGATAGATAAAGAGATAAAAAACGAAAAAAAAGAAATAATAACGTGGTAAAGGGAAAATCTTTGGAGTATTGAATCAAACGACAAATCTACCCACCAACATCGAATGTCACCCAAATGTAGCTTTTATCGAAAACGATGCAAATCTTGAGGCGCTGACTGTCGACTTGATTCGACATTTTTTTTTTGTTCTGTATTGTTTCCGTACGATTATCTTATGTGAATCGAACAGCAATATCCATTCATTGAGCTATATCTTGTCGATGGGAATACGGCATGAGTGTGAAGTGGCAACATTTCCGAGCTCGTGTATTATAACACTGGTCCATCAACGCAGCATTCGAGAATTGAGAGATAAAACGCGAGTGGGTGAAACGGAAGGCGTTCGTTTCATTTTTTGTCGCGTACGCAATTTCATTCGATTGTGACAGGAACAAAAAATTAGCCGAAAAAAAGAAATCACAATAAAGAATAAAAGGATCGAAAGAAAATGCCCAAATGGAAGGGATTTTTTTAGCAACAACGACCACAAAGGACGTTTTACACTAGAGAGAGAGAGAGTTACAATAGAGAGAAAATATAAGAGCAACAACAAAAAATCTAGAGAGAAAAGTATCGCCGGCGGCCTTAAACGCACTGATACTAAAAACGTAGCAATAGAATGGCAGTGACAATGGAGCAACATTCATTTCGACCGTTGATTCAAATGTATCCTATTCCTTTTTTTTGGTTTATTTTCGACTCATCGGAATAAATCAGATAGAAATTTGAGAAAACACAAAATAAAAATAATAATCATAAAAGAGAACTACCATACTAGCAAAAGCTATGAAACTGTACAGTGTTCCACACATAAAATTTGACATAACAACCAAAAGTCGCTCGCAGTCAAGTGGATGCGACACACTGAATAAGCATAGAGAACAAAAGCACAACAACAGCAATCTCTTCAACTCGGATATGTAAACATAAACGTGCACATTTGTCATGGTCAGTACAAAAAGTTAGACGACTAAAAGGAAAAGCTTTGGCTACAATGGTGAGGGGGGGGGGGGGGTGTGTGTGATTGTCAACATTCATAACATGAAATGTACACATTTCCGAAGCAGTCTTTTTTGGCAATAATCAAAACGGTTATTTAACCATTAATTTATATAAAACATTATTTGTATTTCATTCGAACGTACACACAAACCTATACGCAGCTAGTGACGGACAACGGTAACGGCAAAACAGCAACGATCAGCTATTGCCACCCCTAGTTACAGCTATTGCTAGGTCTTTCATTCATTCCAAACTTCCATATAAATATCAAATGACACAAATTTATAATTTAACATATTACCTCAATCCAACCAATCATCAAATAATTGCAGTTTTGCCGTTCATTGTTCAGGGTTTTTGTGTTTGTCATCTCTTGCCCTGCCATTCTTTATATCGACTTATTCTCGCTTACCTTGTGATATTTTCACATATAATTTTCATTTTAATTAAAATGTACCAACTTTCATAACACACAAATTTTCACTAACCATTCACCACATGGCCATTGGCCATCCATGTAAACTTTGTATGCACTCCGTACACCACTTTGACTTGTTTATTAATTTCATTTCATTTATTAATTTCACAAAAACGGCAATTAAATACAGAAACGTTTCAGTAAGATCAACGTGTATGTTCCAATGGTGAGCCGAAAAAGGGGGGAGGAAGGCATTAAATAGTAAAGGAAAAACCAAGACAAGGCTTCCATTGAAATTAAAAACTGAACGACAGTTAAAAATTGTATTATTTTTATACATATGATTATTATAAGTGAGCCCACTAAAACACAACATTGAGCCTCACAAATTTGCAAGTGTTCGACAAAACAAATCGATTTGGCACCACATCCTTTTTATTAGAGCGAAAAAAAAACATTTATAAAATGTAACAATGTGAAGCAATTCTCATTACAAGCGAAACCAAAAAAAATGCATTCGCAACGAATAGCGCTAATATAAATTGAGGTGAGAGATTATGCTATGTTGTCATTGGATTCTCAACTAAATAGATTAATTTTCCTAATTTCGATATGATTTGCGACCACTGACTAACATTTGCCTTCTGAATTTGGAAAAAAATCTCTGTTTCGATTAAACTTTATTCTTTTTAAAGTGTCGCCGTGACATTAATGATTTATTCACATTTTTATGTTTGATGTTGGATTTGAGAAAATTAGTTTTTTGTTGCAATTTGAATTTGAATTTTTTCGAATGAAACGCACTACATGGCATTGTCGAATGAACGTTGCACGGTTAACATAGTTACAGTGAATGACACATGCACCGATTGGTATATGTATATTTGGTTGGCACATTTGGAACGATAAAATTCTACATTCCGTTTTTTTCGTTCTGTTATATTTGTTGTTGTTGTTGTTATTGTTGTTTGGTGATTGTGATTTTCCCCCTTTTTTGTTTGCATTATCGCTTCCATTTTATTTATTGTCCATGGCTCTAATTGGCATTCCATGCGCAATCCAAATGAATGCTCAAGAAACGTTGTTAAACATTCATAAATGAAAAATCTAACCAATTCCATTTCCAATAGATTCAAAGCTGAAATGTCTAAATGGCATATAACACTTTGCTAAAAATGCCAACCGAATAAAAAACGTAAGCGTAAAACAGTCAGCGAGAAATGAAAAAAAAACGCCCTAACATATTCAGAGACGTGAATGAGACAACCGTGTGTCTTGACTGAAAGTAGCAGCAACAGTAAGTTTAGCCGAGTTTGACTGTTTGCATGTTTGCCGCAAAACCGTTGCTGACTCTTTTTTTATGTACCTCCTAAAGATGCAATTTTTACTTAAAACTTTTTTGCGGTTTATATTTAGTATGTGTGTTTTTTGTGTTTCATTGATACGTGCACCGAGATAAGAGCAAAATGCACCAGCGTTCAGCATGAACATGAGCATAAATATTACAAGTAAAGTTCACAACAATAACAATAGCGTAATGCGCAAACAGGCAAATTGAACTTTTCATAAATTATGAATTTCGATTCCACACAATGTCTTTCGTTTTTATCATGGTTTTCCACTTTGTGAAAGTGATATTCATTTGACCCAGTGCATGCAGCAATATCAGCTCATCAGAATGTGATGGCACATTTTCTCTCACTGTTTCTCTCCCTCTCTATCTCTTCCGTTCTCGCTCACACGTCCATTTGTGTGTGTGTCGGTTTTTTGGCTGTGGTTTTACATTTTGTGCGTCGCACAAGTGGAAAATGTACACATATTACCAATGTCAGTTGAAGCAAAGAGTAGCAAAAGGAAAATTACATCCGCTCCAAATTTCCATACTTCCACATTTTCGGTAGCATCTGATGATTTCCAAGTATCATTCATGGATTCATGGTGTGTTTACTATAGTGTGCGCTTCATGAATTTGAATTGGCAATATGCACGGTGAATTTCAAGCGAAACATTACATTTCATTTTTTTTTTCGTTATCAAGGAAAATTTCCATCATTAATATGTCATAATATCGTACGTCACATTTGATTGGCACAGAATGATCTCTCTCTCTCTCTCTCTCACACACACTCTCTGCCTTCACATCATTGCAGTTTATCGTGCTCATTTTCATTATGTTAAATTGGAAAGTCTTACAATGGAAATTCAAACAAAATGCTATCATTCGATGTAAGTGCTAACTCAAATCAATCACAAAGATTTTTACAGCTCCGGGCACAATGAACACTTGCATAAATACCTAGGCCACAATTACAAGCTCATGTCAATAAATTATTTTAGATGTGGGATTGGGCGTTTTTGTCTCACAAACTTAAAACCTCAAAAATGCTGGTTTAGTTGTTTTCTCACAAGGCAAGTAACAAAGACAAGACAAAACAGTTTATCCAGGTTTAAATCATCAATTTGAACTTTCAACGATTGTCAACCATTTTTTTCTGATAATTTACAAACTACAGTTGATTGATTTTCCATTTTTCTATGATTGTTGTAGTTAATTTATTTACTGCCCCGCTCCGACGGTGTTTCAGTATTTGGCTGAAAAATCCGTCGTTCGACTGAAATGTGATTGATTTGTGCAATATGGTGATGGTAATCCATAGACAATTTGGTTAATGCTCCAATTTGGACCATTTAAAAAAACACCAGGAGAGAGTGAAACAGCTCAACTCAGTTTATTTTATATAATTCCAAAACCTTTATATATAGAAACACAAAATTTTCGCTGACTATTTGAAAGTTTGTGTGACGTTATTTCGCAAAACGGGTTTCATCCGTATCGATCGATGACATTTTGAATCTCATGCGAACAACAGGGAAAAGCAGGGAATGAGGAGAGGAAAGAGGGGAGTAAAGATGGCTTCGCAAACTATTCACAGCAATGTGAAAATGCCTCATCGTGAGATGGCTTCACATTGATTTCGTTTTTGTGAAGCTTAGCAGCCGAATCGTTTCAGCGAGATGACGTATCATTTCGTGAAAAATTCATCATGCCATTTGATGCGGAGAGGAATTCGTTCACTTTGAATATTAAATAACATTTCATATAAAGTGGCACCACGACATTTCCGAGCTTTTTTTGGATTCCTCTCAGAAACTTCGTTACAAATAGTTTCGATTTACGCAATTGAAAACCATATATTACACTTCTCATTTTGGTAATTGCAATGAAAACAGTTGGAACAAATGGATTTATAAATTGAGATCTTTAATTGAAAATTCGTTTGGCAGCACACAAGAAAGTATCACAAGTAGAAAGTGTTATATTCACAATTCACAGCCATTTTAAAGCGCGTATGCACTTAAATCGCATTCATTCAACTTAATTAGCATTGTCATGGGCTATTGAAGCCATTTTCTTTAATTGCTTGATAATCACAAACGAATTAATCAATTTTCAGTGGACAAGACACAAATAGCGAGACAGAGAAAATGAAAGGAATTTTCACCAAATTGCTTGCGTTTCACAATTCATTGCGTAATCAATTATACCGGTTTAATATGGTTCAACTGAATCAAACTGAATCAAACTGAATCAAAAGTCAATTTCGTTAGACAGATTTTCGTGAACAACAGTTTACCCAATTCATAAAATTGATTGAAAAGTGTGTGAGAGAGGAAGAGAGAACAAGGCAAAGATATGAACATGCGACAGACAAAATGGTATTTTTTTTATATACTTCAAAGCTTATGGGAAAGCTTGATGAGCATCTGTTTGGACATGCTTTCAAAAATGTGGCAACAATACTGTCGACAAATTCCGTATAAATCGTAGATGATTTTGAAGCAATTCACTTTTAATAGACGACACACCGAAGACGATGCGATGAGAAAAACCAGTGCGCGACGTGGAGCCGAGTGTTTTTTGTGTACATGTCTCAATCGCTTCATGTCTGCTCTAAATGGATGAACATTCTACGAATAAATTTTTTCCCCATCGAAATAGATGACTGCACTTTTCAATATCAAATTTCTATTTTATGACAGTTGAACACATCATCAAATTCAATTTATAACAACAAATTTCGTGGCTGTTCATCAACACAAAAATTTCGTGCACATTGCTTACAAAATGTGTATAAGTTATACTTGACTTTCTGGTATCCATTGGGCTCAAGAACATCTTTATCGAGATCATCAAGTTACGTATATACGTGAAACTAAGGCAAAAACAAAATTACATACACATATACACACATATAGAAATAGAGCATAGAGGCCAATTGTTTTTCAAATTTACTAAATATCGCCAATAATGATGGTAATATGCTTTCAAATATGCTAAGTGGTCGATATATGAGTTTACACACATTGCCCGATTTTATGAGTAAATGCAACAATTATGCATGGCTCTTTCCCCCCACTTGTTATCCATTGACCGGGACCGGGACTATGAAATGTATACAATGTGTGCAATATGCAATTATAAATTCATTTTAGTTATGTTAATTACGTTACATGAGCCCGTTTATTCATACAGACACAAAAACTCTGCCGCACAGATCGTCTCGTGTCATACAATTCAATGTAATGCAATGTGCTACAATACAAAGTACTAAAGAGAAGAATGAACTGACTGAAACTGAATAAAGAAGCGCATAAAAAATTGTTCACAGAGAGCATCAAACGCTCACCGTAATATACAAAGACTCACATACACATGCGAAGTGCGAGAGAGCGAAGGAACGGAAAAGTCGCATCATTAAACGGATACAGTGTGTGGCGTGCAATGAAAACAAAAGCACCGCACAGAACAATAAAAAGTGCTTTAATTCTTTGATATCTCATACTGTCATTCGAGTATATTTCTCTGTCTCTCTCGCGCGCGCGTTGTGTCTATGTGTTTGTGTGTCTGTGTGTCTATGTGTTTAATTTCTTTATATAAGCAATATTGTATGATGTGCCCGAGTCGTTTCAGTGTCCATATCGAGAGCATCGTTCTACTTTATATTTATATTTTTTATGGTGCACTGAGCATTTTTATGTTTATTAATAAAGAAAACACACAAACATCGGAGTTAATCGTATATCGTTTCATTGAATAATGAACCTTTTTGTTGTGTATCACTTGTTTTCCTCTTGTGTCTTTATTTTACCACAATAATAAAAGCTCCTCAATTGACAAATGAACAGAAAAAAAATCTAAATCAAATGTGATGTGATGATGCCAAATGACGAGATTGACTATTAAAACTCGAATAATATCGTCTATTTTTGTATAAAATGGAATTTACTTGATCTTCAGTGACACGTGGTTTTAATCATTATTTTTGTCCGTCTCCCTCTATATGTGTGTTTGTGTCTGTGTGAATTGTGATAAAGGAAAAACATTAACGCGATTTTAATATGTAAAACACCATAAATTCATGGAAGCAGTCAATTGAAAATAATAATTAATGTGGCCATTTTGTTGCTGTTACGTGCCGTTGTCGGAATACAAGTGGCAAAAGGGTGAGTGAGAGTAAATAAAGTAGCCGTTTCGTTAATCGATTCACGTAACATACTAAATTGAAAATGATTATCAAAATCGATTGATTCAGGCTTATTTGGACAGATATTGCATTCGGCATCAAAACCACACACCCACACACACACAAACCATTTTGCCACCAGCACAAACAAAACCCCTCTTTTCGGCCGCTTTGTATTGACCAACTTCATTTCACAGAATATTAAATCCAACGATAATGAACTGCAGCTGCTCCATATGGACAGATATTTTTGTGAAAGTTCATAAACAGAGAAATTGGTTTACAAAACAAGCTGCAATTTGAAACCAACACCATGTAAACAAAGTACACAAAGTATCAAAATATCAATGTAAATGCTAATAATAAATTTGTTCAGAGGCGTTCGCAGAATCTCATTCAGAGGGGACAAGCTCAATTCGCCAATCGAAAAATGACGACAATTCTCAAGAATGAAAAAAACGAAACACTTGTATCGTTAAAACTTGCATGCGTTTATTAAAAAAATTGCCTCTTTGCAACTATGAAATTAAAAAAAAAAATTATACAGAATCAGCGTTTCCGAGCTGATATCATATATTGTGAATGGGAGAGTTGGGTTCTATGATAGATTTAACTTCTATGTAGTATTAATTTGGTCTCAAAGAAGTGAGGACCTGAAAAACAAAAGGCAACTTTTTCTAAGACCAAATTTAAACATTGAGAGTTTCGAAAGTCGACCGATTGTCTGTTTCCTTTGAAAAAGATGACAATTGCTTTCGCCCCGTGTCTCTCTTGCGGACGCCTCTGAATTTATTGCTTTACATTTGCATCACTTTTCCAAAAAATTACAATTCTCCATAATGGATCGGAAAATATTGTCGTCAGTTTGATGCTGGCCAAAAAAAGAAACAAATTTTAGATCACAAAATACTGTTCGATAAGAGTTCTTCGGTCAAATGCTGTTGTTATATGTTGCCATGAACTTGTAATGCTTTGAGGTAGAACGGAAAACATTGTTATGAATAAGCAAGCAACATTATCAATAATAAGCGCTTCGCATTTCGATTATTTATTGTTTAATGATTGCATTAAAGTTGGAAAATATTGAGTGAAAGCGTCATTTAGTCTCAGTTGATGTCATAAATTCAATATCTATGGCTTGGCATAGGAAAAGAGAAGAAGAGAGATGGAGAGAGAGTCTTTGGTTAGTTTTGATGTGGGAAACATAAAACGATTGAAAATGCATATACAAAAAAAAAGGTATAACTCACAACACAAAATTTCCGACACAATTTCAAACGGAATTACAAAAATAAATTGATTGATTTTGAAAATATCATCAATGTTTGAAATTTCCTTCTGCAATATGGGCTGCATTGGTGAGCGGTCTTCCTTCCGCTTATTCTATATTCAATGGAAAAATCAAATTAATTGAAAGGTTTGACTAATTCCCCGTTTCAAACCAAAAATGAGAGTGGTAAAAAGGGATTGCCAACCAATTGATTTCAGAAATGTGGTTTACATATATTTTTTGTTGTTTCTATTTTTAACAATATATACAATGATTTATATCGAATTTGATCGTGCACCAAAATCGATTACGTTTACCAAAGCAACATGAGAATTGATTGGTGCAAAAAACCATGTTAGCTCGGATAAATAAAACACAATCAACCGATAATAATAATTATTGGTTTATTTTATTTTCGCCTGAATTTATTGTTTTTTAACTAGTTTTGTTATGAAAAATTGCCTAAAGGAATGTGAAAAATATGAATCGTACTTTTGATACAAAAGTGATGACATTTTCTCCGAAATTTCGTAATTTTCTGCAATATTTGAGATAATTGTATCGCCTTTTTAGCAAAATTTACCAAAATTTCGAAAAAATGACCAAAATCCAATAAATTTTGATCAGTTTTACAATTTGTTAGAGCATTGTAAAATTTGTTTTCAATATTCGATTCAGAAACGGTACATCAACATGAAATGTGTCATATTTTTGGAATTTATTCATGCAATTAAATTGGCAATCACAAATTACATTCATTGCCGGAGCATAGCAATAGCTTAATTGAATGTAAACACAATAAGATTGCTAAATGATATTGATATTGATACAATTGATGCACCCAGCATTCAATGGACGTAGATAAACATCTACAAATTTAATATTTATTCGGTGAATGTGTAATTTTTATCATTTTAAATTAATGGACAAAAAATATGCGACATTTATATATGTTGAACTGGGAAATGTATTGATAGAAAAAAATAGAAAATGAAGTAAGAAAGGAAGAGACAGAGAGAAATCAAATCGAGCAAAAATTATATGCTTTGTCGGCAGTATGCAAACAAACAAATAAACAAAAATCCCTTGAAATTTTGCGACGACCATATAACGATGACGGCAAAAGAGTCGCGCGTGAAATGCAGCGAACTTTGAAAGAGCCGGACATGAACATATCGAAAAACATGGAATGTGACAACAACAAATATATGAGCAAGAAAACACACCAAATCGAATCAAAGTTGTGCAAAGCTGCAGCAGGGACTCGGGCACACGCAAACAAATTCATCCGAATTACGGATAGAGTACTTTGATTTTGCCATAAACTCTGTATGCCACCGACAAACCCAATTTTTACCACGATTTTTATGATATCTTTGAACATTTTCCGATCATAAATCTAGTCGTTGAAAATAAATAAGTCGTTTCAATTTCTGGCTGAACAAAAAAAAACATGTTCACAATTTTGAGTGTACGACAAAAATAAAGTTGACAGCATCTCAATGTGAGTGTCTGTGTAGCAGTCTTATGGTGTAACTGCATGTGCCACGATGCACGATGGGTATCGAAGCCAAAGCAACACAATGACACTTACAAAATTGGTGAAAATGAAGGTGCATTTAACTAAATGCTGCACCAGCCAAACGACCGAAAGAAGCACACGAGCTCACCAAAATCTCACATTAGATATACTTACAAGAAAATTGCTGTTTATGAGGTGAACACGAAAAACATGTAGCTACATTTGCCAACAAATAGCTTGTTTTGTGGCCAAGAAAATTGATTATGACTGATAATTTTCAGCCAACGTGTGTACCTGTTATTCAAATTAATCGATTGTAAAATAAATTTGACGTTATAATTGAATAGTTTATCGGGATGAATTTTGAAGCGCTGCTGAAAAGAAATTTCATACATGGGAAAACTGGCATTGCATTTGCGTAAATCGTCATTGTTTCAATAGGGTCTCAGTCCTCAACTCTCTTGATTGTTGCTGCTGTATCTGTATTCTTTTCCTGCTTTTATGAAATTTAGCGGCTAAAATGTGTGCAATTCATCCATCTCAACTTGAGATTGTCAAGTCAATAATAATCCAATCGATGTAATTTCCTAAACAATTGTTTTCAATTCATTCTCTCTCTATCTCTCTTGCTCTTTCTCTCCCTTTCCCACTCTCTCACGGGAATGCTTCTAATGAATCTCAGCCATGAATACTAGCATGAACACTGCTGAGCAAGTCATCAACTTGACAAAAAATCTCTCTCTCTCTCTGACTCTGATTGTATTTTGCGCTTCATACGCTTGTGTGTGTGTGTGTTTGTCTTGCAGTAAATAACATCAGTAGTTTTTATTTCACTGTCTTTTTTTTCTGATTTCTACTCGATTTTTGTGTCTGTGTGGATAGTTTGCTCATGACTCTGAAATTTTTATTCTCATGGGTGCCAATAACGTGATGTGTATATTTTTCAACTGTGCTTTATCGGATGATTTTTGCTGTCTCGAGTGCAAGGATTTCTCTGTTGATATTGCCAGCACACACACACGCACACAAAAGAAATGGATGAAAGAAAAATAAAAGAACAGTAACAGTTGTTGGCTCGTTGGCATTTGTCTTGATATTCACATTGGTTTGACTCAATCTTGCGATAAAAGAATGACACAAACCTATACGATCTAACTTATGTTCATAAAGCTTTGCTTGAAAAGTAAGTCATTGAAATGTCCACTTGTATTTAATTCTATTCGAAATGACAACCATTTAAAAAACCAAAATATGAATTCCGTTGCATCAAACACAAACGTACACAAACACATACCCGAGGAATGTAACGAAAGGCCGACAATATCATCAACTTTATTTAATCAGTTCTAAAATGAGACGTTGAATTGCATTGATTTGATTTTTGCAATTCAAACATGAGGGCGCTCCTGTTGGTTCAACTTGATATTGGCATCTTTTCAATGTAACAAAAACAATAACACCATGTTCCAACGAATTCCAGTAACTATGTTGACGCTACGTTCCAAACGAAGTCGAACATATTCTCAAGATGAAGAAACATGGATTCATAACCAATTCTTTTGTCGTCACACGCATTTGTTCGTACAAACAACGGTTTCAGTGTCTCTTTCTCTTCTTCTCTATCTATCTGTGTGTCTGTGTATGTATCTCTCTGTTTTTCTTCTCTCCCCGACGTACTCCCGCTCGTGCCGGAAATCCTCAGCCAAAGTGTTTTCAGTTCCATCTGTGTAAGAGTTTTTGCGTGCGATTTCGTATCATTTATGTGTGTTGTCACGTATGTATCGTGTGTTTCTATTACCATGAATATTTTTGGCCGTTTAACAGCTCACAATCTCTCTCGCTCTCAAAAGCACAAAGTAATAACGTTCAATTAAATGACACATACACTGTCACAACAGCCGCGTACGCACATGGGTCGGCAAATTGAGTGCAAAACCAAGCACAAAAAGATAATTACAGAAATACTTTTGGATTCGATTTAACACATGTAGTAAAAAGCAGACAAACATTTTTTAGGATGGTTTAGCAGGAGCGCTTGTTTTCGTATGTTTACCGTGTCGGCGGACATTAATTGCAGTATTCAAAGAATTAAAGAAATTGAAACGGTGTAAACTGTACACGAACAAAAACCGCAGCAACTTCATATGCAACAAAAAGAGTATACAAAAATGAGACATGGAATGGTGCAAAAAAGGCAGATTTATAGTGAAGAATGAGAGAGAAGGAGACAGAGAGGAAACAGAATTTAATAAGATCACGAGCCAAGAACGAAAACTTTTCTCAATGCCATACACAAATGCACTTTTCAACAATGACACACAAATCGAGTATTTAGTGAGCAAAGCAGCAGCAGCAGCCATGTCATAGAAAGACGCCATGAGCTTGAGACACTATATGATGAAATTATTGAATTGAATAACACTCACACACACTCACACACACACCAGCAACAACAATAACGACAATAACAGCTTCTCTTTTGCCAAACAATATTACGAAACTGCTAAAAACTTATGCTAAGGGAATAAGGCTTGTTTTCAATCTCAGAGAACAGACAGTCAACCGAGCGCAATATACACCGAGAAATGTCGTTTGCGCGATATCAGCACAAAAATGGGGAAGGAAAATTGTATAAATAATTTCCACAACAGTTCAAATTTGGCCGCGAAAAATGCAATGTACCTTTCAATTCGAGTGAAATTTGTCTGTGTGTGTGAATGTCGCGTGCTTCATGGATATATTTTTGCACATTCAACACAAACACACACACACATCCGCTACGTTACACTTGTCTGCACGGCATATTTCGGTGGCCTGAATTTCTCGTTTCGTACCTTGGATACTGGTGGATGTGTTTCTCACATTTTTGATGCCATCTTCGGTTGGTGAATGTTATTCATTTGCAATATTTATACTTTGTGCTGTGCACAGCATGCTATTGGAAATGTGTGCTGGTGACTCTTTTCATCACACAAGGGACACACTGGCGTTATAGACCTGCATAGTGTACACAGCTATATTATAGCCTCGAATCATCGCATCAAGAGTGTATAGCATATAGGGCCGCTGTGTGATGTGGAAAATTTGAGCTACTACCGTCTTTTGATCGCTGTTGGTGGTTTCTTCGTTACTTTACAACACTAATCTATTTTGTTTGCATTCGGTTTTATAGTGAGTTGCAGTCGTTTGCTGATTCTTTCGTCGTTTTTGTTGTTCCGATACTTATATATGCTGCATAGTTGTCTTCTCTCCATCTCTTTCGTTTGAATCACTTTGACAATAGTCTCTTCGATGTTTGTTATCTTTTATTCTGTTCTTTTTTCCTTCAATATGTGCCACTTTTGAGGCAACGTTTGCGCTTTGCCAATGCTTAGACGGCTCGCATTCAAAAATGCACAATTTTTGGGGAGCTAGTATCGAAGAGGGGGCTAAACACTGGAGAGAAATACGAACTGAAACTGTAAAAAGGTACACAAACACTTTTCGTCTGATCCATTCATATTTGGAATGTGTATGTTCGTGGCAAAGGCAACGACGACGTTTCCATTTTCACCAATACAACACGATGGCATTACAACTATTGAAAAATTTGTTGTTCGCATCCTTGTAAGTGTACAACAATTTATACGCGTTGTCGTGCCAAGCCAAGAGTAGCAGGATTTTTGGTTTTTCTTTTTTTGTTTATTATTGTTGTACTCATCTTGATTGTTGTTGTATGACTGTAAACGAGTGAAAAGGGATGAAGAGGTATACACACTCACAATAAGCGAACAGAAAAAAAATTGAACAAAGATGCCTTCATCGCAGCAGCATATCCGATCAGCATTCTATGCCATCCAGTATACAATTGCCAAATGAAAATATGAGCTTATAAGCTTGTACGTAAATACGCAGCACAGACATTTGGCGTGCATGGGGACTATACTGTGTGACTATAATATATATGTCAGCACACAAATTGTAGTCTGGAGGCTTTTAAGAAAAGAACGAGAAAACGAGAAAAGAACAAATAAACACATCTAATATGTAGTTTGGAGCACAGATCCAAGCCGAACATATGTTGGTCATTTATTTTCATATATAAAAGAAACCTGCAATATTGTGTGAGAGAGAGGGGCGGGGGAGAGAGATAAAGAGATAATAGATAGAAATTATAAATATCGAAACCATGTGTGACAGCCGATCGTCGAAAGAAAACAAATATATGGGTTTAGTCCGTCGACTAAATTATGTCACATAATTTATGTGGTCGATCTTTTTAATCAAATTTCAACATTAACAATTAGATAACAAATCGATGAAAATGGCCAAACATGAAATAAACCAGACCAGAATTAAATCTAATTTGAGACGCTATCTCAGGTGTTGAATTGATGCTATCCCGATGAAATTTTTCTTTGTGTTCTTTTTCTAATTTATAAGCTTATTTCAAGTCAAATCTCATTTGACAATTCAGTATCGGCCAAATCCAATTCTTTTGAAAACAACTCAAATGAGTTATTTGAAAGGAAACGCCACCGTGTTATGTCGAGTGAGTGAGGTAAAAGTAGCAGCTTAAGTTCATAAATGGAATAGAGCTTAATATATATCAAAGGTATACACGCTGTACGTTCCATCAAACACATGCGTCATCATGTAAAACACCACATCCACCATCATTTTGACTTAATCAATGAACGATTCAAAAGAATATGTTATAAATCAATAAAGTGTTATACATTGACCACAACTGTCCAAAAAAAGTGCATTCACATGAAATACGGGTTATGTATCATGTATTTTGTGTGTGTGTGTTCGATTTTATTGTTTTTTTTACAATTTTTTTTGGAGCTCGAACACATAATCAATTGAATAGACATCGGAATCACAATCCGCAATGTCGTTCAGTATTCTGTGAGCAGATGCGATGGGAAAAATAAATAAATAAAAAGAAAACTGAGAACTGGTTGTGAAAAAATGTACACGATACAAACGAGAGTGCAGAATAAAAAAAGTATTGAGTGAATGAAGGAGGAAAAACGAAAAAACGGAAAAAGAGCCATTGAAACGTTCAGTCGTCGCATATCATTTTCTCTCTCTTGCTTTTTGTTTGCGATACTAAAACATGCCATGCGGCAACCAAATCTATAAAATTTGCGGCACATTTATTCAACGTTCAAATAATCTCTGTTATGCTGGTTTCGATCTGTGGATGTGCGCGATACATTTTTTTCTGTTGGTTTTCACTCCTTCTATCTCACGCTTTCGATATTTTATTGCATTTCCTTTCTGGCGAGTCGATGGAATGGTTATTTCACATTATGTCTCTTCCACTGAAAATATGTGGCTTTTTATTCATACACACATACATACAAATTCATTGCACTCTCTGTTGAAGTTTGGATATTGTGCGTATACTCAATGCGATAATTAGAGACAGAGCGACGAAAAACAGATGGTTTTTCGAAATCGAACGATGATAAAATGAATTCGTCGCTTTTATTTTACTTCATTCGTTTACCATGCATCATTCGTCCTTTAACGGGCACATGGATTTGATGATCATTTCAGTGGAACGTTCACAGAATTATAGATGCTTTAAATCGTCGTCGAACAAAACAAAAAAAATCAACACATCACTTTCAACATTTTCATCACATTTTGTTTTATGTGCTCCTTTTTTTGTTCACTTATGAAAGATTCGCAATGTGTTTGGATGGATTTTCATGGATTTTTGTCGAATTTTTGCTGTTGTTGCTACTTCCGGAGAATTAAGGGAGAGAGAAAGAGAACGAGAAAGAGATTAAACCTGTCAAAATTTATTTAAACGCTTGAAATGTAATTTTTCGTGAAAATCTTTCAATCTTTTTGCTTAAAACCTAAAAGCATACTAAATTAAATTTAAGCTATACATAGAAGAAAAAGTGTGTGTTACGTTTTGATGTGAGTTTGAGCTAGAAGAATTGTGTTTTATTTATTGTTCAATTTGAGATTGAGTGGGTGGCGACAGTAGCTGATGGTTGCTGGTTATCAGATACCATGGCCCTTGAACCATATGCTTTTCTGTTTATCCTTTAATGTTTAACTAGACCGTTGAATTCAAATATAGACACATATAACCACAACTCAACACAACACAACACAACACAACAAGTAAACCGAAAATGAACGGCTAATATTAAAACCAGTCTGAAAAGCCGACCGGATGTAAACTACCCCGATTGGTGGGATATTTATTTGTTCGGCGGTGGTGGTGGTGGTGTCTCTGCTGCTGCTGCTCTCATCAATGTGATTTGAAGATGAACACAGTTCACGCAATAAATACTTTTGGTTAGAGAAAGGTTACCGACGTGTACACGCCATTCGGACAAACAAGAAAACGAATGAACGAACCAAGAAATACCAAGACGAATGGCGAGAGTGTAAAGAATGTAGAAATTTATATAGGAAAAATGGGATTTAAAAAGGGAAACCGGCGGCAGAGAGGGTAAAAAAACTTTCAACCGGAGATAAATACCGTTCGAAAGTAGAAAGCCACGAAACTTTTCCAATACCGAAAATTGACAACATGCCCGAATAAACAAGCGCACTACTGCATCGGAACTTCCATCGAAACCGTTTTCTTTCTCTTCACGTTCGTCGCTGTAGATGGTGGCGATATTCTGAAGACAGACAATACGTTTACAGCTTCGGATATTCTTTCATGGAAATAGTATAAAGGAATAACACGAACAGCAAAAGGAAGGTAGCAAAGATATAGAAAAAAAGTAGTCGAGCAAAAGAAAGAGCTTTAGAATCAGACCACCAGAATATCATCACATAGCCCACGTAGCTAGCATACACACTGTATGCCATTTACTTTTCTCTCTCCACCTCCCCCTCCCCCCTCTCCCACTGGCGCTTTCATTCTTTAGTTTCTATCATCAGATTTGATTCTACTCATTTGTTTCGCTATCGCATTTTGCATCGTTAGTTTTATGTTTGGTTACAATTTTATCGTTTTTGGATTTTCGACTTTGTGCAGATCCGCAACGAAGCGTTATTTCCATTGCTGATGCTGGCGAATGTCCTTCTGTGCACATCTCTTTCGTTCTCTATCTCCCTCTCCCCGTACGTGAATGTGTGCGTATAAATGCGTACTATCAATAGTTCAGCATTTTTCATATGTCATATAATATTTTGAGTGAATTGAACATGAGAATCCATTGATAGTTCTCTTTTGATTTCGCTTTCTCTCTTCCTACTTGATTCTTTTTCTATGTAATCGCATTTCACAATACCAGGATACATTCATCATCAATGTCCGCCAATAATTATTATTGCACAACTTGAACCATATTTTATTGCGAACTGTACATATTTATCGCTGTTTCTCTCTGTGCCTCTGTATGTCGAGTTGCAAAGTTTTGTTGTTGTCCGTAATTTTATGAATCGAGAATGTGGATTTGTTTGGAAAAACTTATAGTGACTTTGATCGTCGCTGCTGGACAAAAAAGACCACAGATGAACATAGAAAAAATGCTGTGAATGATCAATGATTTACTGCTAGCGTTAAATCGAAAATGCGAATAAATCCGAGAAAGTGGGAAATGCGTAAGTGTAAAGCGTATATGTGGTTTATTTACATGTTCAAATGACAAGTGAAAATGGAAGAGATAGATGCAGACCGAGATCGGGTGAAAGTGGAGCAAAGTGGGGGGCGAAAGGTGTGGGGTCGACTTCTCGACCGCTTCAAACCACCTTTGTTTGTTTGAATTGGTATCGTGTCGTTTGAGTGTGTTACAAAAATGCACACAACATCAATCAACGTACAATGCAAAGTGTGAAAAAGTGCTGTTTGATATTAAGCTATTCGTAATCGCTGCAAGGGGTCTTCAGTTCACACAACACCATTTGAATGGAACAAGCTTCAGGATATGTGTATGGTAAAAAATGCCACACCTCTCCCTCTCTCTCAGTCGCCCGCGATATCTCTCGGATTAGGTTTCAGTCTCGGACTATTTCCCTCTTTTATTGCGTCTGGCTTTGAATGTAATTGAAATGGCACATGTGCAAAGTGCCAATATTACCATAATTCACAATCACATACATCGAATAAGTCCCGAATTTTCAGCGCCAAAATTTTGGATGTAAGTACCATTTCGTGAGCTACGTTCACCCCGTGCGTTCCATTTGACATAATACAACATGAAAAGGCACGACTTTTCCAATCAAAAATTCATTTGTTGCTTTTTTGCTCACGCCCGAAACCATTTCGGAACAGGGAAAAGTACAAAGAAATATTGAGCCAATTGTTAAATTGGTTTTAAACGGATTTCAACTTAAATTTCATAACCTACAACTTTTTCTTTGCACAAAAAATGTGGAAAACATTGAAAACTTTATCTTCCCATTCTCTTCACGTCTAAATAATGAATTGTCGTTTTGACCTCTCAAACTGTGATGAATTAACGGTAAAACAAAACAAAAATTGAACAAAAATGGAAAACTCAGTGAAACTGTGCAACTCTGAAATAAAGCAATTGAAATTCCTAACTTAATTATGGTTTTTTGATTGAGTCAAATTGGAATGTGGTCATGAGAATCATGTTCCAAATGAAATCGCCATCATTTTCATCGGACTCTACACACTTACACTTTTCCGGTTTCAAGCTTTTTCATTAATTCTACATTTAAATAAATCTCCGTGACAGTTCACAAAAACGGAACCGAAGACGAAGAGAAAAGGGGACAATTGTCATTGTGGCGATTAAAATGCCCATCAACATGCAAAATGTTTGTGGCTTTTTGCATGTTCAACCGCGCTATCCCCGCTGTCGGTTTTATCAAATTAAATAGAAATTAAATGTTAACATATAGCAGAATCTTCACTCAGCCATCATTATTGTCATACATTTTATTTCGAAATGATTGTGTTGCTCATTGTATTTGTTGAAGTGCACAAACTGTATCCACATTATTCATTCGCCACACACACATACATGAACACACACCAACGTCACCCATCCACCGGCATGGAAAATCACCAAAACAGATGACAACAGCAAAAAACATCACCAACACAAAAATTAATAAAAACAATAATATTCATGAAAGCCATCCAGGTTTTTTGCTAGATTTGCCCACATTTTCTAATAATCTGGGTAAAGCGACACCATTTAAAAGAGCCGACACAAACTGTGACTGGTGAGCAAAGAAGAGAAAAAAGAGAGTAAAGAATTGTTAAAACCGAACCGTGTGTGCAAATGGTTGTGTTTGAGTGCTCCAAGTATAGCTATAAAATGATGCATAGCGGACGGGAACGAGGGAGTGCGGAGAGAGTTAGACACGAAATAGTGACAATTCATCACAGCAAAAGACTGGCAGTTTATTTAAAATGCAGTTTGATGACAATTTTCATTGCAATCGTACAGCGAGCGAAAACTGAGCGCAGTATTGCAAAATGAAAAGCAAGTAGTTCCCCATTGTGAACATCATAGTAAAGCCAAACGGTTCGAGGAAACCATTCAAACTGTGTAAACAGAAACCATAGCTTCTTTAGGATTAAAACGGAAAAAAAGTGTAACAGCTCCACCACCAGTAAATGAGACATTATTCTTCTGCAACACGCTGCTGCATATTCAAAAAAACAGCATCTCTTTCATTCGTCTCATAAACACACATTTTGCTGCTCGAATTTTTCTTTTCATCATATTTGTTATGCATCTCAGCTTTCGTAATTTTCAATTCGGTGTGTTGCGTATTTATTTATGTTTCCCGTATTTGAATATGCATCGCATTTCAGGCCCTTTCATTATAAACAGGCAAAATACAACAATAGCCATTCTTCACACAGCAAATTCGCAAGCTTAAATTGTGCAGATTCTCAGCGCTGGCTTTCTTTCTCTTTCACATTTTCTGCATTTAGCATTTTCATCTTACGGTCGTTCGACGATCGAGCATGATGAAGAAAAAAAATTCAAATCAGTTTGTAGAGTCTCTCATTGAGAAGAAAGTCGGAGAGCATCACAATAGAAGTGTTTTAAAGCAAAAACACACATGCACACAGCGCCTTCCCGAACATATGCGGGGCCCCGATACGAGAAGTAGTTTGCGCCCCTTTTTCACAAATGTAAATTTATTACAGCTGATCCAACAAATTGTTCATTAATCATTAATATTAAAGAATTTAGAACGAACATTGTTCGCAAAAAAAAAATGTTCGTTCGTTTGTTAGCAAAATATTTTTAAAAAAATGAAAGTATATGCATAAGGTGCCCCAAAATGTTTGGGAACACCCCCCCACAGCGTGCTAATATGTACTGTCAGAAGCACGTTTAGATGCACACAACTTTACAATGAATATTGGTAGATACAAATTCAATGGTGCCTAACGGTTCGAATGAATTAGTTGAAAATAGAATTCACGCCATCTATATTCATCTATATTGTTATGTTATTCACTTGTGTAAGAGAGCATTCGACTTAGCTATTGCGTCCACCCTGGTGGCGAACTGTGTAGAGATAATATGCATAAATACAAACATTGATGTTTAATTTGATCATGGCAAAACGAGATGGCGTGGTCTTGCGAGACTACCACATCGTTTACATTACCGAGATAGGAATGTTAAGCACCATTGTACAAATTTCCATTATAAAACAGTTCTGCTTCTGACCAGTGGTGGCGCCACCGTCGCGTCTGCAGACAAATCAGCATGCTGTGCACCCCCAGTTCTATTTTTTGGACCAAGCCAAACATATGTTTAAAATTCCAGATCGATACGAGGACTCTAAACCGATTTTTCAGAAGGTTGGGAAATTTGTCACATTTTTGTGCCTTTAGACGGTATTTCTCGGTCAAAATTAGTTTTCCAAAAGGAATTTGTTATTCCTCATAATTCGTTATATCAAGAATACATGATTTTTCATGAATATTCAATAAAATCTGATTTTGAACGAAAAAAACAGTCTGGAGACACACTAATGTGACACATTCTGAAAGATCGGTTTTAGAATTGTCGCATCGATCCGAAGGTTTGAACATATGTTTGGCTTGACCCAAAAAATAAAACTGGGAAGCGTTCCCAAACATTTTGCATGGAACAATCGACATGGGCCACCTTATGCATATACCAGGAAGAAATGCCAAATCTCCATACAAATTGTGTCAATTCGCTGTTACTCGTTCCACAAGTGTGCCATCGAACACCGATTCTATGAACTAAGTGAATGCCGCTAATAATGGAATGACGAAATGCAACAAGACGGTTGCACATAAAAATACCCAGATGTGGTGCATTACTCGATTTTAGCCAAAAACAAATACGCAAATTATGAATAATATTGATTGGTTTCCGCAAGGAAAAAAATAAATACACATTTTTTAATAAAACGAAGCCTTATGATTTGTTTATAGAACAAATTATTGGATAAATTGCATTTTTATTTCTACCAACAACGAACAAACAAGCCAACGAACGAACAAACAAGCGAACAGTTCGAACGAACGAACGTATTTTTGATGTTCGTGCATAGCTATGGCTGTTACACTTTCTATAGAAATAATTGCTTAAGTCGCTCCTCACTATTTCTTAAACATTTTCAATTTTGATTTGATATTTTTTGAAATCATCCATTTAAGCAAATTTGCATTCATTTAGATGATTGAATTACTTATTTCTATCATTTATTGACTGGTGTAGTAGTTCCATAAATATAACATGGTCTTATAGCCAATAGTGCCATTTGAACTAGTAAGGATTAAACATCCACGCTTTGATAATTTCTGCACACGAACTTGATTTGCCACTGAGTGTTGTCAACTTCACCTTGAAGTTTGACTTGATCACTATTTTTCCGCCAGTACACTCGATATGTGCGAAAAAGTAATAAGAATTACGTGCAAAAATGTTATTCAGCGCCCCCAAAGCATTCTTCGAATATATTATCAAGTAGAAATATCATCTTCGAGCGCTCCTGATGATTTTGCATCCCAGATGCGCCTTGCACCGACTCACCGCTGCATGGGGAGTCGCTGCATACACACCAACACACAACACCAAACAGGCGAAACGCGACAAATTAAGTTCGGTTTGTTGCATTTTTTCTCCTGTTGCATTTGAAAACGATCTGACATTTATGTTCACGGAGCTACGTGCCGAGAAAATGCAATCACCATTTCTTTTTGCTTGCAATAATGAGGAAAATGCATCATTTGTTGCAATATTGAACACCAAACAGAATAAAAAACGCACTCGGCGAATCTCGATAAAAACATGGATGATTGGACAATGTAATGAAAATGTGATTTATAATATCTAAATCGAAAGGGCAAAAATGACACATGTTTAACGTTTGATCGAAATTGTTTGCGATTGGCGCTACTTTCGATGATCTGATCCAACTGTGAATCGTAGAAAAGTCACTTTCGTTGAAAGCATAAACGATTTTCGGACATGTACAATGCACATGTACAGGTACACTCATTCACATTGATTGGTTTGTGTAATTTTCAGCATGGTACAAATTGGAATTGTTGTCAGTCGCAGATACCGCAGCGCTAAAACGATTCTAAAAACTTCAGGCACAGCACTTCCAATATTTCCGGTTTGTGTTTTTGTCCGAAATTGTTTCGATCAAACCAGAGTGTGTCTCAGTGGCACACGAACCAGTGATGATGAGCACCGATCTCAGTCATTTCCGATGATAATGAAAGCTCCCCATCCATTTCATTTCATACCATTCCATTCTACTGCTACAAGAGACACATCCAAATAAACATCGCATCTCGACAATTCCACACGAAATCGAACAATTTTTTGTATGATGGGTAACCAATGTGATTTGAACATATTATTAGTTTCCATTTTTGTTCAAAAATGAGGTTGCCAAAATATTAGTGACTTACATTTTTATCTCGGCACAAAAGACAAAACTTTTTGTGAGAAAAAAATGAAAAAAAAAAAACTTATACGTCAATTCGAGTTTTTAGCGTTTGATGGTTTTGAAATGAAAAACGTGTACCCAATGTACCCGGGGCTATCCGATCATGATCGATTCTGATGAAGCACCTCAATCCCTCCCTATCCAGGAATATGTTGATGTCAAAAATACAACCACGAGTCCAAATGACAACCTTTCTGCCATTAGAAACGTACAAAGTACATTTAAGTACCTTCCTAATATCGAAACTACCGCCAATGAATCGTATTTCTCCAGCAACTTCTCTCTGCGGCATCGACTGTGACTGATTACCTTCAAACAAACCTAAAAACGGTTGTCATTTTCCCCTTGCACGGGTCACAAAGTCATGTGTGCTCAAATATGATGGTGTTTACACGTTTAAAAAAAACGAAAAATTCGATAGTCCACGCCAGAAAACCATTTCACAGAATGAGCCAATATTTTGGCAATCCCATTTTTGAACAAAAATGAGAAACTAATAAAATGTTCAAACCAAATCGGAGGCCCATCATACAAAAAAATTGTTCGATTTCGTGTGGAATTGTCGATCTGGTGAGACGTTGCGCAAAAGGACACAAAAAAAAGAACACACAGAGAAATGAACGACTGCCCAGATAACGACGACAGTAATTGATTGAACTGTTTTCAAAAGCATTTCGTACGAACACGTTTGAACCGTGTGCTTCGACTGCTCCAATGTTTAATGGACCTTTTTGCAGTTGGCAAACAGCAACAGCAGCAGTAGTAGTCCACAACCAAAATGCTTTATTAATATGCATGTAACTGATTTGAATTACTTTATTTTCCGAATCACCAGCAAAGTAAAACCCATTTAGTTTTAGAAATTAAACGAAGATTCATTGCCATCTGAAGACATTTCATATTTTAACTAGTAGAAAGACAAATTGATCGAAATGAGAATGTTCCACACAATAAAAATGCACCAAAAATGCTCATCGATAAGGCAATGGAGGTGTGGAAACCTTCAGGCAGGTGACTGAATGGTATGGGGTATAAAACTTAATATCGCTAACAAGAAGTCGTTAGCGATCTGTCAATCATAAGAAGAATGGCATTTCAGTATTTCAGTTAACGCGTTATGAACTCCTCCACTCTTCCATTGCTTGAAATTGCGAATAACTGTTCCGTTCAAAATTATAACTAAATTCAAATAAAAAAAATATACAAAAAAAATTAAATACGACTAGCAATGACACTGGATAATACAGTACCGTCTCGATAATGGAAACACCCTATATTGGAAACGCTCCAGTAATGGAAACGCTTTGAGCCAATGCATTGGTGTCTCTGTAATGGAAACACCACTTGATTGGCTAATGGAAACGATTTTCGTTTTCAATATATTAAATAGATTTGACACCAACAAAATGCTGCTTACTAAACTATTGCGTCTCTTGCTAGATTTCTTGCAAATGTTCAGCATTCTTACGGTACTTCCGAAGAGTGTTTGCAGCCGAATTTGTCACCGAATTTATGTATGCGATATACAAATCAGCAATTATGATTTAGTTTTCATTTTATGCTCTGTTTGAGATGTACATTGTGTATCGTTAAAAATGTTGGAGAATAAACATCAAGTGAATAAAGGAATATCAATGCAAGTTATTGCAAATCATTATGGTGTTGTAAAATCAACAATACCAAAAATCATAAAAAGTGAAAAAGAGATTCGAAGTTTTGTTTCACAATCGGAATCGGATTTGATGGTTCCGTGCGCAATAAATGTGTACATCTAAGTAAAAAAAAAATGAATTCCATTTTTTTTTGTACTGTGACTCGATAATGGAAACGATCCCATAATGGAAACGACACGTGCACAGAAATTGTTTCCATTATCGAGACGGTACTGTAATCGTAATAACGAAAGCTTGATAAGACTTTTGCTGCCAGATCTCTATCATCTTACTATTCGTCTCACTTAAAATGAGATGAAATTCCATGATTTTTAGCTATTTCATTAAAAAAAATGTTCTACGAGATATTCGAACCTTTTGCACTATTCACATTTCACTCGATTGAACATTGCGAAGGAACGTTTTCTAATGACATTTAAAAGAGTGCCATGCCATGGATTAAACTCGAATAACAGATGAATCCCATTCCGCAATGAAATTTTTTTACTTATAAAATCATACGATTTATGCCATAGTGCTGTAAATATTGATTGTGTTTGTGTTGATTACAACTCATCACTGCCTCGGGCTGATAACAACAGCAATGCATTGGAATTTCATATGCAAAAAGACAGTCAAACCGACAACGCCACAGCAACAGCTTGTGAAATGAATTCCTCAGAAAACATTCATATGCAATTTATTTAAATGCATTCTCATTAAAACGCAACGTCTCTATCTATGGAAATTGACATTACATCCGAGTCTATCTAAAACATCGATAGATCGGTATGTGCCCTAGAATTGAAGTGGAATTTTGGCTTTGCAATTGGCACATATAAATGTAATTTTCATGATTTTGGTTTGTCATTTTAATAGAGACAAAACACATATGGACGAATGTGAACTGTCCACCATTTCAACCACATTAATGTGACACATATCAAAGCTGCTCTGAATGGTTCTTTAAAGTGATTTTTTTTTTTTTGAAAAATTGTCTTTTGCAGCCGGAAAAACGTTCCTATAAGGGTATATAAACAGTGGAAGTGCTATAAATAATTTCCTGTGTTTATATTTCGAGTATTTTGTTTAATTATTTATAAATCCTTTATCATCTAGTCTGATTGCGATTTTGAATTGCATGCTTCCCACTCCATTACAAAACCTGAGGTTAGAACGAGCAAGAGAAGGTGGAAAATGAATAGTCAGCTATTTAAACAAACCTCAAAAGTATAATAATGTGGTATTAGCCATTGCGCTCAATACACCTAATTCACTCAACCCACACATTTTATTCGCTCTCTGACCGATATTAACATTTTTGATGCGGTTGACGTCTTTCAAATTATTGTGTGTGTGTGTGTCAATGGGAAAACGACTAAGTGGAAGTAAGAAAGAGTGGGCAAGAGTATTTCGCGGTTGCACAACTTCATCAAGTTTTCAATGTTAAATAGCATTGTGTGACCGAACGTTTTGTTGCTACTATAAAATTTGCAGCAAAACCGCAGCAGATGGCCAAAAAATGAAACTCAAAACTCGAGCCAAAAAAAATTGAGAAAAAGAAATCGAATTAAATACCCGTGCCGTTTACAACTGTTTCATTGAGAAAAACCACAAACTTTTTGAAGTTTTTCCCTTTTCGCATAATTATCATCTGTTGAATAATAATAATCCGCTAATTCTCATTTATTATTCACTGTTTAATGTACTCATAACCAATCGCATTTGTCAACTCATTTCGACTCAGCAACAGAAAGGAATGAATGGTGGAGCTCAACATACGTATGCGTGCGCGCACTGCATTGAAATGAGTTACAAGTCTCGAATTAAATTCGCGAATGACGCATGATTTGGAATACAAATGCATTGCATTCCAAGTGGAGTGATTTTATGTGACAACGTGAATTGCATTATGTTGTCGACAAGCGATGAAATAACATTACGCTGAACACAGTAATAAAGTCTATGGCAAGATGACGATGGATAAGAAAAATCACACATACACAAATACCGTGGGGCAAACAACTACTAATACAACTAAACATCAAACCTACCCGAAAGTACTGAAACAATATCAACATCTTCTGACGCGCAACTAGCTATCCAATATATATAGCTCTAGAAAGCATCCGAAATAGAATAGATAGAGAGAATCGAGAAATTCACTTCTCACACATCGGTATACCGACTGCACCTATAGGTGCAGATATTGATTCAGTACTTTTCGATTTTTTTGACGTTTGTTTACTTGTATTAGCGGCTGTATACACACGTTTAAACACACGCACGAAAAGGATCCGAAGCCAAGGAAAACGTATTCAAAATAAGTTAATGTCCGATAGAGAAAAATTTAAATAATTCACCGAAAATCCGAAATCGGCACAGAACTGAGATGAAAAACCACCAACATTAGATACAGAGCAGAATCTGACAAGAAAAACTTTTCATGCCAACACAAATCAAAGACATCCACGTTGAATAAAAACACATAAATTTATTTGCATGGCAGGCGAAAACTTTGAGATGAAAATCAAGTTTGCCATTTTTTGGTACGGTCGGTCGGTCGCGTGTTGCATCTATCTGCATTCGTTGTACACATATACTCCGTTAAAATAACACTAGTCGTGTTGGATGCATGAAAACAGAACGCAACGAAACGGAATAGAATGGATTGGATCGACAAGCATGTGAATGTTATCTCATTTCAAAGATTTTCAATACCACATCAAAAATGTTCCGGATGCACGGAAAAACGGCTTTTCCCCATCCTCTCTCTTTCCCTTTCACCCTCGCCCTCTTTTGTTGACGATAACGTTTCGATGAACAAAATGCAAAGGAACCGAACATTCTTGGGAAACACCAAGAAATTCATAGACGAAACTCATTTTGCCAAAGCCAAACATCTCGTTTTGTGCTTGCACACTTTTTAATTAGTAAACAAGAATGGTTCGACATTATAAAAGCCAAGAGAACCTGGTTAGAATGTAGCATCATAACCATTTATGCTTAGTAGACTGGCCAAAATTTCATCGAAGTGATCGGATCAAACTCTCCAGCCTCTCATTTTTTTCCTTTTCATAAAAAAAAACGATTGGCAAAGTTTGAACGCAAAAAAATAGAGGTAGCGCAGACCGTCAGGAAGTCAACGACTGTCGTTTCATGC
Organism: Aphidoletes aphidimyza; assembly: GCA_030463065.1. Taxonomy (NCBI): domain Eukaryota; kingdom Metazoa; phylum Arthropoda; class Insecta; order Diptera; family Cecidomyiidae; genus Aphidoletes; species Aphidoletes aphidimyza. The sequence continues at coordinate 23,320,316 of CM059997.1, read as the reverse complement.
AAATTTTTTAAATTTCACCAAAAATGCCATATTTGTCGATCAAAAACTCATGTCAAACTTATTTATTCTCAATTTTTCACTTTTTATAGTTCAAATACAAGTTTAGGAGTAATTTGTCGTGTACTTCTAGTGCAACAAATCTCAAAAATGGGCGTTCTGAGGCGAAAATTCTTGTTTTTTGACCCAAACTGCAGAAAAAAGCACATTTCATATCTTTCGATGACATTTCCTGTTGATTTGGTGCAAATTAATCCGATTTGATGTGCATATGATATTTCTACGATGAATATTTCGGTAGTTATAGCCTATGATATTTCTACGATGAATATTTCGGTAATTATAGCCTATAACTACCGAAATATTCATCGTAGAAATATCATATGCACATCAAATCGGATTAATTTGAACCAAATCAACAGGAAATGTCATCGAAAGATATGAAATGTGCTTTTTTCTCCAGTTTGTGTCAAAAAATAAGAATTTTCGCCTCAGAACGCCCACTTTTGAGATTTTTGCACTAGAAGTACACGACAAAGTGTACTAATTACTCCTAAACTTGTATTTGAACTTTAAAAAGTAACTTGAGAATAAATAAGTTTGACATGAGTTTTTGATCGACAAATATGGTATTTTTGGTGAAATTTAAAAAATTTGCATGAAACGACAGTCGTTGACTTCCTGACGGACTGCGCTACCTCTAATTTTTTTTTTGCGTTCAAACTTGGCCAATCCTTTTTTTTAATGAAAAGGAAAAAAATGAGAGGCTGGAGAGTTTGATCCGATCACTTCGGTGAAATTTCGGCCAGTCTAATGCTTAGTTACCAGTCAGTGTATGTGTGTGTGTGTGTGAGTGTGTGAGTGTGGTTGAGTTTGCGTGTCGATAAATTTAATAAAATGTCTGCCATGCTCTACATACTGCATCGCACAATAGTTGAGATTTATGCAGAAAACTTCGGTTTCGGGCGTCGCAACCCATTTTGATTTACTGTACCAAAACTAATATTACTTCGATGAGCGTGAGGGAAGTCCCTTCTTTCCCTTTTTCTCCCTTTCTCTCCCTGTTTCTCTCTTTGCATCTCTAAAGTACACATCGCACTTGACCCGCCACTTGCATTTGCATGCATTTGATCATCATAACAAAACCCCCAAGTATTTCTATTCGCATCATTCAACAAAAGGGGCATCAGTGCAAACAACGAACTTGAAAATGATGATAGCTACCGGCTATACACGACATGAATCCGAATAGCGAACTGGCGAGAGTGAGATGAAACGGAGATGTGGAAGAGAAAGGGCATGACAACTACACCATTTTGTCGCCACTAAACAAATTATCATTTCAAATGCTTTTCTTTGCACTATGGACTATGGCAAATAGCATGTATTTTTTTGTCTTACCCGTACAATCGTCACGCTATCCAAGCGTGTGACACACGGTTTTCTAAATCTGTTGAAATTCCATCGCTTAAAAATGAACGTAATGAAAAATACTTGTGTCTGGACTATTAAACTGACTTTGATGTGGAAAAAAAGCATTATGTGAAATAGGTGTTGAGTGCAATGCAAGGAATTCGTGAAAACCGCATCAACAAAATCGCCGTCACAGACACTCTCAAAATGTTCAACACACTGCTATACGATTTTTTGTATAGTACCTATATTAATGTATTGTACAACAGGAACGAAGAACATCCAAACAAAAGAGAATACAAAAATTGCCTACTATACCAAAAATCGTATAACTTAATACGCTCAGCAGATAAATCACTGTACGATACGAAAAATCTTATAGCAGCGTACTGAAATTTGTTTGTGTGGATGTACAGTACTGCTCAATAGTCTTTGAACATGACAAAAAAACACATTTTTCCGTGAATAATACGGCTTTTTCTAACTGTTCATGCACAGTTCGTGAACGTTCGTGTTCGTTCGTGTTCGCCACGAACACGAACGAACACGATCACACGTTGTGCATGAACAGCTCTAATATTCTGTTAACAATTCATAAATCTCGTGGAAACAAATGTTTTCAACCTTATTATTACAGGTTTCTATAATTCTGTCCAAGAAATTTGGTCCAAAAATGACAAATCGACTATTCCATACCCGATCGATCAAAATTCACATGGACTATCTCGGATTTGAAAAATTTATATATGGTTTGATTAGTTTAGGTCTAACTAAGAAAAACCCGGGGTCGGTTGGTCGAAATTTTCAACTTTTTGCAAAAGTAAGGGTAAATTTTGACGATCGATATCTCAACCATTTCGAATGGTAGAAAGACCGCATGGATCTCGTTTGAAAGGTATTGAGGCCTACTTTATTTTGAATTTTTAACATTTTTGAAAAAAGTTATTTTTTACATAGAAATCGACTTTTGAATCTTTAAACGCGATTATCTCGAAAACACGTACACAATTTTTTTTTAGTGAGAGTCGGTTTCGGACAGCTGGCCTCAAACCCTTTCATCTGGCTGTATCAAAAATATGGACACTTTTATCCCCATCCCAATATTTGGGTTTGAATGCAGGGGTGTCCGTTTTCCATTTTTTCCACTTTTACGTTATACTCAAAATGTCCTAAAGTAAATAATTTCGCGTTCTGTAGGTTCTGTCAATACCTTTCCAACGGTGTATAATTAGCATATTAGCATATTTTTATTAACATTTGATGGAAATTTGATGGAAATGTTGATAGTTATGTATAGAATATGTCAAAATATGCTAATTATTGGGACAAATATTTACTTTGTTTCAGTAAAAATATATATTTTCCTCAACCTATGCCAGAATTACAATTTGACTTGCATAAATTCATATGCGTTTATATATTAGAGTTTTCTCAGGGTATTTTGATCAATTTTTAAGAACTTGGAGACGCGAAAGTTGTCAATATAGTGGGAAAACGTTGGATGATCTGATGATTTTCATACAAAAAATCAGAGATTGCGAAACAAATCCAAATGGACTATCAGATGACTAACGCTTTTAGTCTGGAAACGCCGTGCGTCGTTAGCCCAATATTAAAATCATACCGTGACGCGTTGTCGCATACACTCGATCCGTCATTATGTTAATACAGATTATACACACTCTTGCGGTGATGCGGCAATGCTAATGGTAAGGCTAATGGAAATGTATTTATTTTTTATTGTAGAACACTGCTTTTTACCTTTCAATTTGAACTTATCTTCACAATTTATTAGTCTCTTTAGTTATATTTGTCTGTCTCTTTGTTCATTCGTTAAAAAAATAACATTTCGACAATGTTACACAGTGTATTTTCAGTGTTTAATCGGCGACTTCAATAATTCAAAATAACAAAAAATAGCTACAGTCACCGCCAAGCTGAGTGCTTCAATCAAATTGCTGAATTTGGCTTCTTTGTCATTTAGAAGCCAAAAAATAGGTGCATGTCGCAAACCCCCCGGTTAGTGCTAGCTGCGAGCACATCCATGAACATTTTGCATTTTTTAATGTTCGTATTAAGAACATTGTCTATAAATTTTGAAATTGGAGTGACACATTTTAGTTTTATGAAATGAATTGAGGTAGTTTTACTAATGAGAGCAATTAATCAGTAAAACTAATCAATTCATTTAGTGCATGTCTGTTACACAGAGCTCGTTCACATCCCTTCCATAGCGCGCATCGCTGTGTATTCAGTATGACGGGGAATCACTTCGTACGATGTAAGCATAAACTGACTGTACCGACTTTTTAGTTTCGAACTGAGGCTCATTTTTTTCCATACACTGACCAAAACTGAATTTCAATTTATCCAATCAATTTTAAAATATAAATTCGAAATATGAAATTATGAAAAACTATGATTTCAAAATTCCTTCAAAATTTGCTATAAAAAATCATCTCAACGAACACAATTTACAAAAATAGTTGAATTACCATCGTTGAATGAATTTCACTGAGGAATTAGTCGCTGGTCCGCGTTACCAACCGACCGTTAGTACTAATATGTGTGGTGACAATGAATAAG